>OZ023173.1:28783092-28839146 GCA_963678695.2 Diplodus puntazzo
TATTGTACATATTTAAAATCTGTATATAAAAATGACTGTCCATTCTTGCACTATATCATATAAATACGTATACGTGTGGAATTGCTTCTATTTCTCTCCTATTTAATTATATTGTTTATTTTATATTGTCTATTTTGCTATTACTCTGTTCCTGTAGTATTCTGACGCTGCTGTGACAAAGAAATTTCCCGTCTGCGGGAGATTAAAGGATTTCGGATTCTGATTCTGATAGAATACAACATATACAGTATACACAGTATACATAGATGTAAATATGTGGATCAGTCACATTTACATTTCATACTTTAACACATTTAACATCAAGTAATTTGACCAAATATTCTAACTCCATATCTTTATTTGTCCCGATGTGACTGTTGGGCTGTAGTTCGTGTTCCGGCCTGCGGGGCGCTGCGACACCAGGAGAGGCTCAACTGCCTCAAACCTTAAAGGAGAAGAAGAAGCAGGACAACACACACGGTACTGCGCATGCGCTGAGGTTGTAGCGCAGATCACCTGAGGTAACAGAAGTAAACAGTAGCAGCTAGCAGCATTAGCTGCTGTGTGTAATGAATGAAGTGAAGACGGTACTGAGTCACAGCGCAGCTCATTATTGAACGAGTAATTAAAGAACAATGAGTTCAGTTGAGAGTTTGAGAGAGTTTGTCAACGAGCGACTAACTGCTGCTGCTGAAGAAATATTCAGAGTTTTTAAAACAACTATCGTCCAGTACGAGGAAGAGATCGATCGGCAGCGCGTCCTGCTGGATATCTGCTGGAAACCCCAAGTACAGTTACACAGGATAGGTGAGTAAAAGTTTGTTATTTTAATAACACTAATGTTCAGAGCCTGGAGTGGCCACAGAGGGGGACATATGCATCGCAGCCACGTTTCACTACATGGAGCGAACATACGAGTGTTTCCCTCGTTTTGGTTCATTCCACTCCGGGACTCCGGAGGTTCTGAGTGTCCGCTGCGCGGCTGGGCTCCGTTCTATAGAAGACCGCGGCGAAACTCCGCTCAGAAAATGATGATTTTACACACAAAACGTTCCGAAACATGTGAGGAGCACTAAAACTCAACAGAAAGAGGTGTGTCTCATTCAACCTGTTAGGAAGACATTTCGGCATTGATTTGGAGTCAGTGGGTCAGATGAGATGGAAGCTGTTGAAACTTTCTGAGTATTTCTACTTGTTGTTATTCGGCCTTTGTTCTGTGGGCCTCGATGCCCTTGTAAATGAGGGTTGCCTCTCAATGATCTCTGGAGGATAAATAAAGGTTGACTGGTTGATTAAATATTGTCTGTCTTTTGTTCTGTGTCCCTCCAGAGCTCCCACAGCAACATGTCTGTAAGGAGGAGGAGGTTCTGGCTGACCAGCAGCTCTGTAACCAGGAGAGGAACTCCAGTCTGGACCAAGAGGACCCAGAGCCTCCAGAGATTAAAGAGGAACAGGAGGAACTCTGCACCAGTCGGGAGGGAGAGCAGCTTGTACTGAAGGTGGAGACGGATACCGTCATGTTGACTCCAGCTTATGAGGAAAGTGACCAGAGTGAAGCAGAACCAACAAGTGACCACCAGCTCCTCTCTAACAACTCTCATGTAGCTGAGAGTCGAGACCAGAAAGGAGGAAAACATGGAGACTCAGGATCAGCTGGAGATGGAGAGCCGAAGCAACAGAATAGACATCACACAGCTCAAACTCACCCAGGTAAAAAGTCAGTAAAATGTGACACATGTGGAAAGACTTTTAAGTTAAAGTCTCAATTGAATTCACACCTAAGAATCCACACAGGTGAGAAGCTGCATTCTTGCAAAACATGTGGGAAAGATTTCAGGCATCATAGTTCCTTAACCCTTCACATGAGAAACCACACAGGTGAGAGGCCATATTCTTGTGAAACATGTGGGAAAACATTCTCCGAGTCTTCTCATTTGAGAATCCACACAGGTGAGAAGCTGCTCCTTTGCAAGACATGCTGGGAAAAAAAACTTTGACCCATCGAAACATTTCAGACCTTGTTTAAACATTTCTTATGGAGGATCTTAAAAGACCAAATTAAATAAAACATGGAATAAAGAAAACAAGTGACAGTTTTCCTAATCACCCAGTGTATTAATACAACTGCGCATCGGTTTGGAGTCAGTGGGTCACATGACCTGGAAGCTATTGAAACTTTCTGAGTATTTCTACTTGTTGTTATTCGGCCTTTGTTCTGTGGGCCTCGATGCCCTTGTAAATGAGGGTTGCCTCTCAATGATCTCTGGAGGATAAATAAAGGTTGACTGGTTGATTAAATATTGTCTGTCTTTTGTTCTGTGTCCCTCCAGAGCTCCCACAGCAACATGTCTGTAAGGAGGAGGAGGTTCTGGCTGACCAGCAGCTCTGTAACCAGGAGAGGAACTCCAGTCTGGACCAAGAGGACCCAGAGCCTCCAGAGATTAAAGAGGAACAGGAGGAACTCTGCACCAGTCGGGAGGGAGAGCAGCTTGTACTGAAGGTGGAGACGGATACCGTCATGTTGACTCCAGCTTATGAGGAAAGTGACCAGAGTGAAGCAGAACCAACAAGTGACCACCAGCTCCTCTCTAACAACTCTCATGTAGCTGAGAGCCGAGACCAGAAAGGAGGAAAACATGGAGACTCAGGATCAGCTGGAGATGGAGAGCCGAAGATAAAGAAAAGACGTCAGACAGCTCAAACTCACCCAGGTACAAAGTCTTTCAAATGTGACACATGTGGAAAGGCTTTTAAATTTAAGTCCCAATTGAAGGAACACATAAAAACTCACACAGGCGAGAAGAAGTATTCTTGCAAAACATGTGGGAAGACTTGTATTAAAACCAGTCACTTAACAGCTCACATGAGAACTCACACAGGTGAGAAACCATTTACCTGTGAAATTTGTGGGAAGGCTTTCCGGAGTCATGCTGGATTTGTTTACCACATAAGAACTCACACAGGTGAGAAACCGTTTGCTTGCAAAGCATGCGGGAAAGATTTCAGGATTCGTGGTCAATTAACAGTCCACATGAGAGTCCACACAGGTGAGAATATGTTTTCTTGCAAAAAATGTGGGAAGATATTTAAGCGTCATTATGAATTGAATCGACACATGAGAGTCCACACAGGTGAGAAACCGTATTCTTGTAAAACATGTGGGAAGACTTTTAATCAAACCAGTCACTTAACTTATCACATGAGAACTCACACAGATGAGAAGCCACTTACTTGCCAAGCATGTGGAAAAGCTTTCAAGAGTCGTTCTGGATTAATTTATCACGTGACAATCCACAGAGGTGAGAAGCCGTTTACTTGCAAAACGTGGAAAAACATTTTCTGATTTATCTAGTCTGAAAAGGCACGAGAGAATCCACACAAGTGAGAAACCGCATGCTTGCAAAACATGTGGGAAGACTTTTACTCAAACCGGTCAGTTAATAGTTCACACGAGAACGCACACAGTTGAGAAGCCGTTTACTTGCAAAACGTGGGAAGGATTTTAGTGGAAGTAGTAACTAAACACGTCACATGAGAACTCTCACAGGTGAGAAACCATAACTTTTCCTGGGGAAAGTTTGTCTGATCCGTCTGCTTTGACGAGACATTTGATGACACGTACAGGCGAGTAGCCTTGTGTTTGCAAAATGTGTTGGAGGTGGTTCAGTTCTAGTCAGTACGTTTACATGCACGGCTTAGTCAGATTACAGCCATAGTTCGACTCTGATACTCAATCAGACAGCTGCAATTGTCCAAGTGTACATGTCGGTGAGAAAATGGAATTATTGGCAGCAGCATGTCATACCTGGTACTATAGGTGGCGCTGTACCCATTTCAACTAGTGTTAACAGAGACACCTCCGGCTGACCTCTTTACGACACCAGCAATAACAAACTGTCTCGGCATTCCAGAAAGATGGCGTACGAAGAGCGAGACGAAGCTCCATTTTTGTACATTTCGTATATGGTGTACATGATAGTTACACAAACAAGATGCACAATGGCGCTCTTGCTTGCAATTATTTCAGAGAAAAGACGCCGCCGACGCCCTTCAACTTCCGACTCACAGCACCGTGAAAAACATCTCTAGCCTGCGCAGAAACACAAAATCCGATCTGATGGAGCGTATACATGCAGACGTAATGCAACTATCAATCCAATAATCTAGGTGTTTTAATTCGACTGAGAAATCCGATCCGGTCCAATTTTCGTCAGACGAAGGTGTAAACATGCATCTTAAAAATCCAATCATAGTCGACTAACACAGTGATTCAGTTTTCTAACAGAGTGTTTCATGCATAATTGCAGAGCTTTAACTTTAAATGAGCTACTTGAAGAATCCTCAGAGGATCAATATACACAGGAGAAATGATGAGCTGATGCTGAATGTGAACAATTTCCCCTTGAGAAGATGTTAAAATATGTTTATGTGTCTGTCTTCATGCTGATTTGCCATATTTGTTAACATGATTAAAAAGTCGAGTTAATCGCTCTCATGTGTCCCACTTATTATCGCTCCTCGTGTCCTGCTTTTATATAAACAGTTATATGTTAAATACTTGTAGTTTTTACAGTAGCTTCCATGTGTGTATATCTGGGCTATATACCCCCAAAATGTGGTAATCAATTCTATCAGTATTGACTGATTTTGGGCTTCTTCATGCTGGAAGAGTCTTTTCACTCTTTTCTGGAAAAATCTACAATTGCCCTCTGTTAAGTTATGGTTGAAGGAGATTGCAACATATCTTGTGTTGGAAGGATTTACATATATTGTTAGAGGGAAAAGAAAACAGTTAAAGTATGGAAACCTTTTTTTTTTAATTTTTGGAGGATGAGAATGTAGTAATAACTTGAGGTCTTTAAGTTACTCCTGCTGCTTTTTCAGTTATTCATTTGTTGTTATTATTAACTTCTGTGACTACTGTGATCTTTTGATTGTTTTGTTGTATAGTACATTTATACATTATCGCTATTGCTGTGGTCATTGTTATTTCTATGTTTTTCTTATATGTAAAAACTTAATAAAATATTGTTTTTAACAAAAAATCTGCTTGGCAACTGGAGAACATTTGTTGACCCAATAATCTTCTTCAAGTTTAACAGTGTATTCAGATATGTTTTAAACACGTTCTGATTTAAAGGCTCATCCCTGCCAGAGAGGAGCCCAATGAGCGGGGAACTTCAGGAGGTGACTGCAGGTGCAACCGTTGGTGTACAGTGAGAAGAGCAGGGGAGAAAGAACGCAGCCTCAGGGGGATTTGGTGCTGATGGTCTGGGATTCAGAAACATGTTTCCCCGGATTCTTGTCAGACAGGATCTCTGTGATCCACCTGCAGGTGGAGTCAGACACGTGGAACTGGGACAGCTTGTCCTGTAGCAGAGCCGGGAGGACAGTGTTGAAAGCAGAGCTGAAGTCCACAAACAGGATCCTGGCAAATGTTCCAGGGGAGTCCAGATGCTGGAGGGTGTGGTGCAGGGCCATGTTTACTGCATTGTCTACAGACCTGTTGGCTCTGGAGGCGAACTACAGTGGGACCAGGAGTGGGTTGGTTAAGGATTTGAGGTGGGACAGCACAGGGCACTCAAACGACTTCATGACCACAGAGGTCAGGGCGACGGGTCTGTAGTCATTCATTTCTGTGGTCCTTGGCTTTTTGGGGACGGGATGATGGTGGAGACTTTGAAGCAGGCTGACACATGACATGTCTCCATTGAGGTGTTGAAGCTGTCTGTGAACACTGTGGCTGACAGCTGGTCGTCCCTCTCTTGCAGGCAGAGAGTCGTCACTAGTTGTTTTTATACTGGGCAGTAAGCCGCCAATTGGCCGTCCTTTTTGCGTCTAGGTCCGCGGATTTAGACAGAAGGCGGTAATTTGGTGGTCTGTTTTGGTCCACTTATTTCCGCCTCTATTGCTGTAAATCCGAGACGTCGATGTGCAGTCAATTGCATGCGATGGGCGTCAATTACGTGCACTGTTGTGCGACCCACAGCCGGGGAGTTTTAAAACCAGGAAACAGCTGATCACAGCAGTCAGCCCATCACTTCATCCGCGGACATCAAGATGACCAACTGGACAGCGGACTGGACTGAGATCCGGGAGTTGTCCGCTTGTTGTTGTAGCACAAGCTACTAACAGTTGCTACATTCAAATTAAAAGCCCCCCCGCTAAGAACCCAGTTCTAAACTCCAATGGGTTGCAATGTAAAGTTCTTATTTTGAAGACAAATTTGTTGTACCTGTTCACTGCCCAACTTCGTGCTTCACGTCATGTTTACGCCTACCCCAGTGGTGGCCAAGTGGCAGCTTTTGGAAAAGGAGGAATATTACGCCTCCCTTTTAGATAGACAAGGCGGCAGATTGCCACATTTATCTTGCAGCAAACGTGCCGCCTTTTCTATCGAAAAACGGCTACTGTGATGGAGGGGGACCCGGAGGTGTGAAGTGGAGAGGCCCAGGGTCCTGCTGAGCTGGGGGGGTTGGTGAGATGGGAGAGGGTGTCAGGACTGTCCCTTTGTCTCTCAAAGCGACAGAAGAACTGGTTCAGTTCATTTGCAAGTCGCAGGTCGTTGACGGAATGGGGGGTTTAGGTTTGTAATTTGTAATCAGTCTGAGCCCCTTCCAGACAGAAGCAGAGTCGTTAGCAGAGAACTGGTGTTGGAGTTTCTCAGAGTACTGTTGTTTAGCTTCTCTCACCGCCTTGCCAAAGCTGTATTTTGACTTCTTAAAACTGTCCCTGTCCGCACTCCTGAAGGAATCCTCCTTTTGAAACCTTAGCAGTCTGAGTTTGGCGGTGAACCAGGGTTTGTCGTTGTTATAACTCACCCAGGTGCATGATGGGATACAGCAGCCTTCACAGGAGCTGATGTATGATGTCACAGCCTCTGTCTACTCATCCAGACTGTTGGTGGCAGTCCTGAAAGCATCCCAGTCTGTACAGTCCAAACACGCCTGCAGGTTCCCCACAGCTTCACTAGTCCACTGCTTTGACGTCCTCACAACAGGTTTGCATCAGAGAGGCCCAGTGCAGCAGGGGGACGGCGTGATATGCATATATGAATATTGTTCTTTCTGGTCGGGCAGTTCATGGCTGAGATGGTCACCGTTGTTAAAGTCACCAAGCACAATCAGGAAAGAGTCCGGGTTAGTAATAATCAAAAATACAAAATAAGCAGCACCCTCTAAACCTAGTGTGTCTAACAGCAAGATCCTACAGGTGTCAGGTTGGTTCAGTAAACCCCCACTAAAATCCTTGCTCAATTTCCTTACTACAGTTCACAGGTTTGACACAAAGGAAACACAAAGAGCAAAACATACACACAAGGCCAGTTGATCAAAAAAAGGGCCAAAGTCACACTGAGGGCAACTATTTAAGCAGAGCAATGGTCTGGAAGGTTGTAGGTGGTTGGAGGAAGATGGCCAGACACCGCACCAATCAGATCACCGGCAGAACCAGGAAGTAGGCAGGTCTCGTGCCAGCCAATCCTCGGCAAGGGATCGCAAATCCTGCTTAGTCTGACGCTCTGCACAACACCGATACACATAGATAATGGAGGAGGCCGTAACAATGCGCAGTGAAATGTTTTTGTGACATGTACTGTACTTCTGTGCTCAATTTAAGTAAAAAGGGAATATAATGCAGTGTAAGTAAAATAAATACAATAGAATATAAAAAATACAATAAATATGGTTTATGACTAAAAGTGTTCAGAGTGCAGAGTTCAGGGCTCTAATTGCCGCAAGGAAAAAACTGTTCCTCATCCTCTCTGCGTGTTTTATGACAGCGCAGGCGTCTGCCTCACATGAGGGTCACAAACAGTTTGTTGCAGGGGTGATGGGGATCCTTGATAATCCTTCTGGTCCTGTTGGCACAGCGTGTGATGTATAAGTCATGCGGAGGGGGAAGTGTGGTACCCATGGTCCGCTCAGCAGTCCTCACCACCCTCTGCAGAGCTTGCTGGTTCTCACAGGAGCTGTTACCATACCAGACAGATGTGGCTCCAGTCAGTATACTCTGTACAGCAGCAGAGTAGAAGGATCTGTTGGGAGACCTTCAATCTACTGAACTGTCTGAGGTGATAAAAGCGCTGTCTTGCTTTTTTCACCACAGTGTCCGTGTGTACAGTCCATGATAAATGGACTGTACACACGACACGGACACTGTTGGTGTAAAAACAGACTCCTCCACCTTTAGTTTTGCTGGAGAGTTCTGCGTCACGATCCGTTTTGAAGAGTTGGAAGCCTGCCAGCTGCAGCGCAGAGTCTGGTATCGATCCGCAGAGCCATGAAGGAAATATTCCTGGTAGTGGTGTGCGATGTCCACACTGGCAGAGGCCCACGACCCCATGGCGTTTCACGGTATGAGCTAAGGTGAGCGCACCTTTCACCAGTATGTCCAATAATTCAATGGATAGGAGGAGAAAAGTGGGGAATAAGTCAGCTGAAGTGGTTGCCGTCATGGACACAAGTTCTTCTTTATTGATAGAGCAGCAGGTATTCAGGCTTCCCAGCTTAGAAACGACTAACTTGGTAAAATCACATACATTACTTCTCACTTTATTAAACCCCCATAAGAAGGTTCAAACATTTATTATTGGTTTTATTGAAAGTGTTTTGGCTGGTATTCAGTTTTTTTGTTAACAACTAACTTTTATTGTTGTTATTTTGGTTCAGATTGTTCCTGCAGTTTGATTATCGCATGCGTTTTTACTCTTACTTCGCCTTTGATCTTGTACTTATATTAGCTTGATTTTGTTTTTGCTATATTTGCCGTTCATGGGCTTAAGACTTTATTTTTATCTGTGTATCCCTGTCTTAAAATACCCTTTTTTAGGCTGAAGTGTCTTTACTTTTGTAGTCCATGGACTTAAAGTTTTACTGTCATCTGCGTCTCTCTGTTAGAGCAGTTTTTTACTTTAATTATTTTTAATTTGCTCTCTCTTAGAGCTGTAAACCTTTTGTCTATACCCTCCTGTTGTCTTCGGGTCTTTTTGACCCGACTCCAAAAGTTACTATGTCATAACTTTGGTTTTCTTCCATATAATTGCCTGAAAATTACATGGATGATTATTATGATGATTACTATGCTCTTTGCAAATAAAAAATAATATGACATTTGTTTTTTATTATGTGAGTTTTTTAAAAATGTATAGCACCTGTGGTCTTCCTGCCACATTTAGTGGTGCAATGAGTCACAATAATATGCTTTCCAGGACAATGAACACACACACACACACACACACACACACACACAGACACACACAGACACACACACACACACACACACACACACACAGTTTCTCTGTTGATTATATTTTTCTAAAGAAATTGAAAATAGTCTCAGGGAAGTTTTGTAATAAATGTGCTTTGCAATTCATATTAATTTGTCATCTCTTATTAATAAATTATATTGCATCAGTCAGTTTTGACCGGGGGATATCCTGCTAATGGTTGACATATACCAGTCAGTGGTTATCCAAAATAACTAGTTATTTCTGCTTATTTTATTCAAAAACATGATATGATTTCATGTTGGTAATAAATTAAGCATAATACAAAGAATAAGAGTTGTAAAAGAAGTTTAAAATATGTGGCAATGAGTTGGAATGAAGTTGATAAAAAATATGTAACACAGATCGTTTTACAGTCGCCTCCCGACTACCAATAGTTCAAATTTGTCCTCTGTGGAGAACATTTGTGAACTTGAATATCTCCCACCCACTGCATACTACTAAATTAGCTCCTTTTGCTATCTACAGAGGACATTTAAGGCTTTTCAATGATACCAAAAGTGAAGGGTGGGGCTTTGGTACCTTTCTCTTTCCTCATTCAGGGAAATGGCATCCATCAGTGCAAACACATTTCATAGGAAGAGGAAAAGTAAGCGCATAATACTGTTTAATGACCAAATTTTGGCTTGAAATGTCATTGGCATATTTTACATAAGTCTCTTAACAACACATCAAAACATTGTCTGAATTATTTAAACAGTATTTTAGCATAGTATTTAAGTGTTTAAATTTACATTTGTAGTTATTTCCTCTATTTTGTTCTGTTTTTTCAAATTAAAAGAAAGTGAGTCGTTCTCAGAAGCACCTTGGTTGCCATGTAGGTTCAGTTCCACATGTAAGGCTGTAGTGGACTGTTACTAGAGGGTCATAACATGGTCACATGATATCTTAAAAAGAAAAACTGAAAAAAAAAATGTTTTCAGTACTGGACACAAATTGGACACAATTTTTTTCCCTGGTAGTCAGGAGGCTGTAATCAAAATAATTCATAATTCTTGCTTCTTTTACTCAAAAATGTGGTATAATTTCATGGAAATGATGTATATTAAACCATACATTACAAAAATGAATGTGAAATTTGTGGTTATGTGTTGGAAATAAGTTGACTAAAAGGTCTTACAGAATTGTGTTATCATTTTATACTTCATGCTTTATAAAACAGTCAAACAAAGACCTGCTCAATTTGACCCGGGAGGACAACAGGTGTGACTATTCGCTCCCATTCCAAAAAATAAAATGGTTTAATAAAAAATACTTAGACTAAACTTTGTAATATACCAGTTTGTGATCATAACCATAGTGAAAATAGTTCTGTGCTTTTTTTAAACTCCAAAATTAGGTGTAACTTTATGTAAATGAGATCTATCATACCATAACTTACAAAAATAAGTGTAAAGTATCTGTTAGATATGTAGGAAATATGTTCGCCAAAAAGGTGAAACAAAAAAATGTGGTGATCATTTTATATCTCATGCATTATTAGCAGTCAAAACAGAACGGTCAGTTTGACCCAGGAGGACAACAGGTCCTCAGGCACCAGGACACCCTAGGCCGGAGATCAATGATCGACTTTGTGGTCATGTCATCTGACCTCCGGCCGCATGTCTTGGACACTCGGGTGAAGAGAGGGGCTGAGCTGTCAACTGATCACCACCTGGTGGTGAGTTGGATCCGCTGGCGGGGGAGGAAGCTGGACAGACCTGGCAGACCCAAATGTATCGTGAGGGTCTGCTGGGAACGTCTGGCAGAACCCTCTGCCAGGGAGATCTTTAACTCCCACCTCCGGGAGAGCTTTGACCAGATCCCGAGGGAGGCTGGGGACATTGAGTCCGAATGGACCATGTTCTCCACTTCCATTGTTGACACGGCTGTCCGGAGCTGTGGCCGTAAGGTCTCCGGTGCCTGTCGCGGCGGTAATCCCCGAACCCGGTGGTGGACCCCGGAAGTAAGGGTTGCTGTCAAGCTGAAGAAGGAGTCCTACCGAGCCTGGCTGGCCCGGGGGACTCCTGAGGCAGCTGACGGGTACCGGCAGGCCAAGCGTGCGGCAGCACGGGCAGTCTCGGAAGCAAAAACTCGGGTCTGGGAAGAGTTCGGGGAGGCCATGGAGGAGGACTACCGGTCGGCCTCGAGAAAATTCTGGCAAACCATCCGGCGCCTCAGGAGGGGGAAGCAGTCCCCCACCAACACTGTTTACAGTGGGGGTGGGGGGCTGTTGACCTCGACTGGGGACATTGTCGGGCGGTGGAAGGAATACTTCGAGGATCTCCTCAATCCCACTGACACGCCTTCCATAGAGGAAGCAGAGACTGGGGTCTCAGAGGTGGATTCATTCATTACCCAAGCCGAAGTCACTGAGGTAGTGGGGAAACTCCTCGGTGGCAAAGCACCGGGGGTGGATGAGATTCGCCCTGAGTACCTCAAGTCTCTGGATGTTGTGGGGCTGTCTTGGCTGACACGTCTCTGCAGCATCGCGTGGCAGTCGGGGACAGTGCCCCTGGACTGGCAGACCGGGGTGGTGGTCCCCCTATTTAAAAAGGGGGACCGGAGGGTGTGTTCCAACTATCGGGGGATCACACTCCTCAGCCTCCCTGGGAAAGTCTACTCCAGGGTACTGGAGAGGAGAATTCGGCCGATAGTCGAACCTCGGATTCAGGAGGAACAATGCGGTTTTCGCCCTGGCCGTGGAACACTGGACCAGCTTTATACCCTCCGCAGGGTGCTCGAGGGTTCATGGGAGTTTGCCCAACCAGTCCACATGTGTTTTGTGGACTTGGAGAAGGCATTCGACCGTGTCCCTCGTGGCATTCTGTGGGGGGTGCTCCGGGAGTACGGGGTCGGAGGCCCTCTGTTAAGGGCTGTACGGTCCCTGTACGACCGGAGCAGGAGCTTGGTTCGCATTGCCGGCAGTAAGTCAGACCTGTTCCCAGTGCATGTTGGACTCCGGCAGGGCTGCCCTTTGTCACCGGTTCTGTTCATTATTTTTATGGACAGAATTTCTAGGCGCAGCCTCGGGCCGGAGGGGATCTGGTTCGGGAGCCACTGGATCTCATCTCTGCTTTTCGCGGATGATGTGGTCTTGTTGGCTCCTTCGAGCCGGGACCTCCAGCATGTCCTGGGGCGGTTTGCAGCCGAGTGTGAAGCGGCTGGGATGAAAATCAGCACCTCCAAATCCGAGGCCATGGTTCTCGACCGGAAAAAGGTGGCTTGCTCCCTCCAGGTGGGAGGAGAGTTCCTGCCTCAAGTGGAGGAGTTTAAGTATCTTGGGGTCTTATTCACGAGTGAGGGAAGGATGGAACGTGAGATTGACAGGCGGATTGGTGCAGCGGCCGCAGTAATGCGGTCGTTGTATCGGTCTGTCGTGGTGAAGAGAGAGCTGAGCCGAAAGGCGAAGCTCTCGATTTACCAGTCAATCTACGTTCCGACCCTGACCTATGGTCATGAACTTTGGGTCATGACCGAAAGAATAAGATCCCGGATACAAGCGGCCGAAATGAGTTTCCTCCGCAGGGTGGCGGGGCGCTCCCTTAGAGATAGGGTGAAGAGCTCTGTCACCCGGGAGGAGCTCGGAGTAGAGCCGCTGCTCCTCCACATCGAGAGGAGCCAGCTGAGGTGGCTCGGGCATCTGTTTCGGATGCCCCCGGGACGCCTTCCTCGGGAGGTGTTCCTGGCATGTCCCACCGGGAGGAGACCCCGAGGAAGACCCAGGACACGCTGGTGTGACTATGTCACCCAGCTGGCCTGGGAACGCCTTGGGATCCTCCCGGAAGAGCTGGAGGCAGTGTCCGGGGAGAGGGAAGTCTGGGTGTCCCTGCTCAGGCAGCTGCCCCCGCGACCCGGACCCGGATAAGCGGACGAAAATGGATGGATGGATGGACAACAGGTGTGTAGTAAATGGGACAATACGAGGGTTACACTATTTTTTACAGCCTGTCGGCTCAAAGTTTTGTTCTCTTTCTTTGAGCTTTAAAAACAGACTCACTCTTTCACTCTGTCTTAGAGCGTTAAAGAGTTTTATCTTTGAATTAAAATCAATTTAAATGGTTTCCTCTCGCTCAGGAGCTCACCGCTCCCCTGTGAGGGGAAGGCTGTTTGTGTGAGTGAGCCCCCTCAGCAAACCCGTCTCCAATAACACTTTAATCACAGAAATATTCAGCTCCTTTTTTGGAGAAATTGTGGAAGCTTACTCACTGCTCTCAGGAGTGGGTGAAATTGCAATTTTTGAAAATGTGTAAGAAATACCGTAAATTACCAAATAATAGTGGCAGGGTCCCTTTAAACGCCGGGTGCAGGTGTATATTTTAATAAATAACCGCTGGTTCCAAATAAATGCTGGGTCTAATTTATTCATTTATTGTAAAAATCAAGGAAGAAGACGTGACCACTGACGCTGCATGTTTTCTTCTTCGCCTTTTTCACGCAGTGTGCTGCTTTCTGTCAGTATCACACTGATGATCACCATGGCTCCGGTGCAGCAAAACAATAAAAAGTATGACATGAAATTCAAACTTTCAGTCGTAAAATATGCAGAGGAAAACTCGGTGGAAGCAGCCGCGAGACGTTTCTCTGTCGACCAGAAGAAAGTGAGAGATTGGCGAAAAGTCAAACTGAGCTTCAGCGTCTGTCCGAGGAGGACAGCAGCAGGGCCAGGCTGCCTGCTGGAGGGAGGAAGAAGGCTAGCGAGGAGCCTCAGATAAACATGCGGAGATGAGTTATCAGCAAACGGGCACCAGGAGAGAGTGTCCCGCAAAATGATCAGGGCGAAACAAATGCACGCCACCGTGAGTGACAGCAGAGATGAGGAGTTTGCGCAAGCGCTGGTTGCTGAATCGTTTTCTTCCGCCACAACAACTTCACCTGCAGAAAACAACTCTTGCCCAGATGGAGGACAGAGACATCATAGCAATGGATGAAATGGCGGTGTGGTTCGACACGGTCGGGTCACAGGACACATCATCAGTAGTGTATCCTTACATCACTGGGTGTTTCAGCCTTTCACAGTATACACCATCCACAAGGCTCGGTCACCGCAGGATCATCAGCCCTCAGCCTGTATCCCGTGTCAAACTGTCCCCAAGCTTCACCCCAGGGCTGTAGCCAGGATTTTTGAAATACTGAGGTCCACATTCAGCAGACAACCCCCCCCGGAAACAAAAAACCACAACTAAGATGATCTATAACTGTATACATTAAGTGTTAGGTATAGGCTATGGTGATTGAGTGAGAGAGAGAGAGAGATGTAACAACAACTACAGTAATACCATAGCTTACCCTTTTCTTCATCAGAGTCGTGACTCTGGCCTTTGTATGTAGCTGGTCATGGGCTGATAATGGGCCTGACTGACTCCACATGCATCTCACTGGCTTCTTCTCCTGCTCTTCATCCCTCTCTCCTCTCCTCCTGTCTCTGTCCCTTCAACCTCTTCATCTCTCTCTCCTGTCTCATCCTCTGTTGAATTTTTAAAATGAAAAGTCTAAGTATACTACTGAGTCATGACTTAATATTTTACTGCCATGTTTAGTCACATTATTACTTATCCATCCAAACATCCAAATAATATTATTGATGGATAATTCATACTGTGACTGAACATGGCCTTCAAATATTCTGATTCACTGCATGTCCTTTCATTTTTTAGCCTCGGCTACATTTACAGTAGGTTACAGGTTAGCATCTCTATTGGCTATCTGTTGCATCTGTAGGCTAGTTCACTATTTTTCTCATTCTCTTAGCTTAGTAAAGTTCTCACCAAAAAAAAAAAAATCTTTTGACTGAATGTTTTTTTTTTTTTCTTGTAGCCAAGTCATGTTCCCAATTTGTAATTTGTGAAACATGTTACAGGGCACGTTACTTGACATGTGCTAAAAAAAAGATTTCCAGCCTCACCCCACACCATGTTCTCTAATGCAGACATCAAGTTTAAATGTTTGACCAACAGCGTTTTACAGGAAGATGATCTGAACAGCTGTTCTATTCACACTTAAAATGTTTTTTGTCTTTTCCGTGTAATTTTCAATCTATAAAATCAAACTGTGCCATTTTTTTGCCAAGCTTCTCTCAAGATTTACTCTTTCAAATAATCAACCATCTACAGAACTTTTCAGTTCGCTATTTTTCTACTTCTTCTTCTCATCATCATTATCATTAATTATTATTGTTATTAATAATATTGTTTAAATTGAGCCTTTTATTGTTTAACAGAAAAATACATCATACAAACAACAACTTTTGCATTCTTGTCAGTCTGATGGCGAGTTATCTGTGAAACTAGCCAAAAACTTGTTATTGATCATTATAAGGTTTCAGGGTGTTCCTGTAACCATGGTAACTCACGGTGCCAGAGGGGAGGCAGAGACGCTGAATGAAGCCGTTTACACAGATACACTGCAGACAGAGTCCAGACTATAGTTGTTATTTCACACATGTAGCACACAACAGGAGACTCTCCATGTCAGACGAGTTCTCACGTGTTGACTAAACTCAAAAACTAATTGGTAACGTAGCAGCGCGACGAGTCCGTGCTAGCTAGGCAGCTAAACTTTGGCGCCGCTCCGTGTTTAGATCCCGCCCTGTGTGGGTCACTGCACTGTCATTGGTCAGACAGCACACGGTGTTAACGATACCATTGGCTGTAGAGTGTGACAATCTGTCAATAAAGATCAGCCACAGGTTCTCCTCTGATCTATACTGATCTCATAAATCGCCTCTGTGAAGTTTGAATGACGATGATCCGTCATAGCGACGGAGAACTTTAATCCATGCAAATGATAACTTGGGTTGATGCAGCCTCCTACCACTACGTTGCATCTTTGCTCCGATTCATTCAATTGCCGTACTAAAAATAGACCTGCAGACCTCACCTCGCAGTATCGGTATCTTCCTCCTGTCATCTGAAAATGTCCCGCGATTTCCAACAGTACATCAGATAACTTCCTGCGTGCGATTTCAAAATAAAAGCTGTGCGGTGTGTTAATATGTTTAACATGGTTCTGTTCGGGGCTTCTTCTATGTTTTTTCTCAGAAATTTGTACCGATGTCCGGACCTCGGTGACCTCATAGCTGCTTCTTTCTATGACTCTGTGGTGGCATCAGCCATTTTCTATGGAGTCGTCTGCTGGAGCAGCAGCATCTCAGCAGCAGACAGGAGGAGACTTGATAAACTTATCAAGAAGGCCAGCTCCTGGGATCCTCTGGACTCAGTGCAGGTGGTGGGAGAGAGCAGGATGATGGACCAGCTGTCATCACTGCTGCTGTCAGACTGAACAACCAGCACTGCTCCATACAGAGCTCACCCTGCACTCTGCACTGTGCAATAACTCTGTATAAACTCATTTCAACACCCATATTTATTATACATATTGAAAATCTGCATATAAAAATGACTGTCCATTCTTGCACTATATCAGGTAAATACGTACATGTGTGGATTTGATTCTATTTTCTCTACTTTTTAATATTGTTTATTTTATATTGTCTATTTTGCTATTACTCTGTTCCTGTAATATTCTGACGCTGCTGTGACAAAGAAATTTCCCGTCTGCGGGAGATTAAAGGATTTCTGATTCTGATTCTGATAGAATACAACATATACAGTATACACAGTATACATAGATGTAAATATGTGGATCAGTCACATTTACATTTCATACTTTAACACATTTAACATCAAGTAATTTGACCAAATATTCTAACTCCATATCTTTATTTGTCCCGATGTGACTGTTGGGCTGTAGTTCGTGTTCCGGCCTGCGGGGCGCTGCGACACCGGGAGAGGCTCAACTGCCTCAAACCTTAAAGGAGAAGAAGAAGCAGGCCAACACACACGGTACTGCGCATGCGCTGAGGTTGTAGCGCAGATCACCCGAGGTAACAGAAGTAAACAGCAGCAGCTAGCAGCATTAGCTGCTGTGTGTAATGAATGAAGTGCAGACGGTACTGAGTCACAGCGCAGCTCATTATTGAACGAGTAATTAAAGAACAATGAGTTCAGTTGAGAGTTTGAGAGAGTTTGTCAACGAGCGACTAACTGCTGCTGCTGAAGAAATATTCAGAGTTTTTAAAACAACTATCGTCCAGTACGAGGAAGAGATCGATCGGCAGCGCGTCCTGCTGGATATCTGCTGGAAACCCCAAGTACAGTTACACAGGATAGGTGAGTAAAAGTTTGTTATTTTAATAACACTAATGTTCAGAGCCTGGAGTGGCCACAGAGGGGGACATATGCATCGCAGCCACGTTTCACTACATGGAGCGAACATACGAGTGTTTCCCTCGTTTTGGTTCATTCCACTCCGGGACTCCGGAGGTTCTGAGTGTCCGCTGCACGGCTGGGCTCCGTTCTATAGAAGACCGCGGCGAAACTCCGCTCAGAAAATGAGGATTTTACACACAAAACGTTCGGAAACATGTGAGGAGCACTAAAACTCAACAGAAAGAGGTGTGTCTCATTCAACCTGTTAGGAAGACATTTCGGCATTGATTTGGAGTCAGTGGGTCAGATGAGATGGAAGCTGTTGGAAAAAAAATTATATTAAAAACACTGATATCAAATATGAGGAGCGCTAAAGTCCATATAACAAGGTGTGTCCTAATCACCCAGTATATTAATACAATTCAGCATCGGTTTGGAGTCAGTGGGTCACATGACCTGGAAGCTGTTGAAACTTTCTGAGTATTTCTACTTGTTGTTATTCGGCCTTTGTTCTGTGGGCCTCGATGCCCTTGTAAATGAGGGTTGCCTCTCAATGATCTCTGGAGGATAAATAAAGGTTGACTGGTTGATTAAATATTGTCTGTCTTTTGTTCTGTGTCCCTCCAGAGCTCCCACAGCAACATGTCTGTAAGGAGGAGGAGGTTCTGGCTGACCAGCAGCTCTGTAACCAGGAGAGGAACTCCAGTCTGGACCAAGAGGACCCAGAGCCTCCAGAGATTAAAGAGGAACAGGAGGAACTCTGCACCAGTCGGGAGGGAGAGCAGCTTGTACTGAAGGTGGAGACGGATACCGTCATGTTGACTCCAGCTTATGAGGAAAGTGACCAGAGTGAAGCAGAACCAACAAGTGACCACCAGCTCCTCTCTAACAACTCTCATGTAGCTGAGAGCCGAGACCAGAAAGGAGGAAAACATGGAGACTCAGGATCAGCTGGAGATGGAGAGCTGAAGCGACAGAATAGATGTCATGTAAAAAATAAAAACATTACCTCATCAGACATTCAACATAACACTCACCCAGGTAAAAAGTCTTTCAAATGTGACACACGTGGAAAGACTTTCAAGTTTAAGTGCCTATTGAATGAACACCAAAGAATTCACACAGGTGAGAAACCGTTTACCTGTGAAATTTGTGGAAAGGCTTTTGCTCAAACCAGCAACTTAAAAGTTCACATGAGAACTCACACAGGTGAGAAACCATTTACCTGTGAAATTTGTGGGAAGGCTATTAGGAGTCGTGATGCGTTAGTTACACACATGAGAACTCACACAGGTGAGAAGCCGTTTGCTTGCAAAACATGTGGGAAGACTTTTGCTCAAACCAGCAACTTAAAAGTTCACATGAGAACTCACACAGGTGAGAAACCATTTACCTGTGAAATTTGTGGGAAGGCTTTCATGAGTCGTCCTCCATTAGTTACTCACATGAGAACTCACACAGGTGAGAAGCCGTTTGCTTGCAAAACATGTGGAAAGACTTTTACTCAAACCAGTCCATTAACAGCTCACATGAGAACTCACACAGGTGAGAAACCGTTTACCTGTGAAATATGTGGGAAGGCTTTCATTAGTCGTCCTGCGTTAGTTTATCACATGAGATCTCACACAGGTGAGAAGCCGTTTGCTTGCAAAACATGTGGGAAGACTTTTGGTCAAACTAGTCACTTAACACTTCACATGAGAAGTCACACAGGTGAGAAACCGTTTACCTGTGAAATTTGTGGGAAATCTTTCAGCCAACGTGCGACCTTAACAGGTCACATGAGAACTCACACAGGTGAGAAACCATAACTGCCTGGGGAAAGTTTGTCTGATCCGTCTGCTCTGACGAGACATTTGATGACACGTACAGGTGAGTAGCCTTGTGTTTGCATATTATGTTGGAGGTGGTTCAGTTCTACTGTTTCATGTATAATTGCAGAACTTTAACTTTAAATGAGCTACTTGAAGAATCCTCAGAGGATCAATATACACAGGAGAAATGATGAGCTGATGCTGAATGTGAACAATTTCCCCTTGAGAAGATGTTAAAATATGTTTATGTGTCTGTCTTCATGCTGATTTGCCATATTTGTTAACATGGTGATTAAAAAGTCGACTTATTATCGCTCCTCGTGTCCTGCTTCTATATCGACAGTTATATGTTTAATACTTGTAGTTTTTACAGTAGCTTCCATGTTTGTTACCAAAAAGTCAGCTGTTAGTTCAAAGCAGCAGTTTAGAAAAGAGTCCCACATTTCTTTGTGGAATCAAGCAGAGTAGATCTGCACCTTAATACAAGGAGCACACACACATAGTGTCAACACACTGTGTGAAAAGAGGATAAAGATGGTGTTAAATGTAGTTAATTAAATTAATTTAAATAATGTGTATGAAATGGAAAAAATAATTAAAAGCCTTCTTGATCATCTTGGCAGAGTGTGATGGGGCCATTTCCCAGGTGGCAGGTAAGAATGTTCCCCTGAAGCCAAACTTTGTATCTGGGCTATATACCCCAACAATTTGGTCATCAATTGTAAATGGTATTGTCTGATTTTGGGCTTTTTCATGCTGGAAGAGTCTTTTCACTCTTTTCTGGAAAAATATACAATTGCCCTCTGTTAAGTTATGGTTGAAGGAGATTGCAACATATCTTCCGTTGGAAGGATTTACATATATTGTGAGAGGGAAAAGAAAACAGTTTGTTAAAGTATGGAAACCTTTTTGGAATTTTTTGAGGATGAGAATGTAGTAATAACTTGAGGTCTTTAAATTACTCCTGCTGCTTTTTCAGTTATTCATTTGTTGTTAGTATTAACTTCTGTTACTACTGTGATCTTTTGTTTTGTTGTATAGTACATTTATACATTATTGCTATTGCTGTGGTCATTGTCATTTTTATGTTTTTCTTATATGTAAAAACTTAATAAGATATTGTTCTTTAAAAAAAGGGGGTTTGAGTCTGCTTAGCAACTGGAGAACATTTGTTGACCCAATAATTTTCTTCAAGTTTAAAACTGTAGTCAGATATGTTTTGAACACATTCTGAATTAAAGGCTCATCCCTGCCAGAGATTCAAAAGCTTTATTTATCCCGAGGGAAATTGCTGTGCAACAGTAGCAATACAAAGTGGGAAGAAGAAAATAGAGAAAGTAGAGATAACATAAATCAAATAAAATAGAGTAAGATAAAAATAAAATAGAGGCTAACTTAACATAAATCAAACAGTAACTCAATATAACAAAATTATAGTAAAAACGTAGGTATATACAATATACAGTACGCAGTGCAAAATCGAAATAAATTCAGTACAACTTAAATGAGTAATGAGGAGTGACTGGGTAAAGAGGTAACAGTGTTTAAAGTGATGAAGTGATGAAATTGTAGAAGCATAAATTAATTAAGGTACAGTACAACTAAATGAAGTGATAAAGTGAATTGGTTAAAAACAGAAATTTACATAGTTCAGGGCACAGTGTCTCCACTGTCTCACTAGCGACTGGAGGTAGATGAGTTGTAGAGTCTGATGGCCAAAGGAAGAAAAGACTTTCTCAAGCGTTCTGTGTTACACCGGGGGGGAATGAGTCTGTTGCTTAAGGTGCTTCTGCTCGCGGTTAGCACCTGGTGGAGCGGATGAACGTTGTTTTCCAGGATACTGTGCAGTTTACACAGCATCCTCCTCTCAGACACCTCCACCAAGGTGTCCATCTGGACCCCCAGGACGGAACCAGCCTTCCTGATGATCCTGCTGATCTTGTTGGTGTCTGCTGCCCTCAGCCTGCTGCCCCAGCACACAACAGCAAAGAAAATGGTACTAGCTACCACAGACTGGTAGAACATCTTCAGCAGAGTCGACTCTGGCCCTTCTTGTAAACAGCCTCAGTGTTCTTGGCCCAGTCCAGTTTGTTATCCAGGTATACTCCAAGATATTTGTAATCCTGGACAACATCCACAGTCACACCGTTGATGGAGATGGGTGTGGGGGCAGATTTCCTCCTGCGGAAATCAACCACCAGCTCCTTAGTCTTGGTGGAGTTGATGTGCAGATGGCTAGTTGCACACCACTCAACGAAGGAGTCCACAACGCCCCTGTACTACTCCTCCTTCCCCTCACTGACACAGCCAACAATTGCAGAGTCATCTGCAAACTTCTGCAGGTGGCAGGAATCAGAGCGGAACTGAAAGTCTAAGGTGTACAGGGTGAACAGAAAGGGGGAAAGAACAGTTCCCTGTGGAGCACCAGTACTGCTGACTACAGTGTGAGAAACACCGTCCTGCAGTCTGACATACTGTGGTCAACCCGTCGCATAGTCTGTGATCCAGGAAACCAGGGAAGGGTCCACCCGCATTGCCGTCAGCTTACTCCCCAGCAGAGTGGGTCCGGATGGTGTTAAACGCACTGGAGAAGTCCATGAACATGATTCTCACAGTGCTTCACGGTCTGTCCAGGTGGGCGCAGGCACGGTGGAGCAGGAAGGTGATGGCATCCTCCACTCCTAGTCTTGACGGGTAAGCAAACTGAAGAGGGTCCCGTGATGAGCTGACCAGAGGCCGAAGAAGTGACAGGACCAGCCTCTCCAGGGACTTCATCAGGTGAGACGTCAGCGCCACTGGTCTGTAGTCGTTGGGGGTGCTGGCACGCGCCTTCTTCGGAACTGGTGCCAGGCATGATGTTTTCCACAGCACAGGGACCCTCTCTAGACACAGGCTCAGGTTGAAGATGTGCTGCAGGAGTCCACTCAGCTGGGCTGCACATGTTTTGAGGACCCTCGGGCTGACATCGTCGGGACCAGCTGCCTTTCCTTGGCGGAGTCTGTACAGTTCCTTCGCAACCTGGTCTGCAGTGAAGGTCTGTCTGCCGTGTGTTTTGATGGGGGTGGGGAGAGGTAATGGTGGGGGGGAGAGGACAGGTAGGGCGTAGTCAGGAAGGAACGTTGGGGGAGGGAAAGAGGGGGGGCAGCAGGGCTGGAGGTTTGGAGGTGGATCGTTGTAGAGGAGCTGGGGGAGGGATGGTACGGAGTCCTCTCATCAAATCTGTTGAAAAACAGATTCAGCTCGTTGGCTCGTTCAAAACCACCTCCTATTGTGAGATGAGCCCAATGAGCGGGAAACTTCAGGATCTTGACGGACTGGTGACTGGAGGTGCAGGGGAGAAAGAACGCAGCCTCAGGGGGATTTGGTGCTGATGGTCTGGGATTCAAAAACATGTTTCCCTAGATTCTTGTCAGACAGGATCTCTGTGATCCACCTGCAGGTGGAGTCAGGCACGTGGAACTGGGCCAGCTTGTCCTGTAGCAGAGCCGGGAGGACAGTGTTGAAAGCAGAGCTGAAGTCCACAAACAGGATCCTGGCAAATGTTCCAGGGGAGTCCAGATGCTGAAGGGTGTGGTGCAGGGCCATGTTTACTGCATTGTCAACAGACCTGTTGGCTTTGTAGGCGAACTGCAGTGGGTCTAGGAGTGGGTTGGTTAAGGATTTGAGGTGGGACAGCACAGGGCACTCAAACGACTTCATCACACAGAGGTCACGGCGACGGACCTGTAGTCATTCAGTTTTTGTGGTCCTTCCTTGACTTTTCGGGGACGGGATGATGGTGGAAACTTTGAAGCAGGCTGACACATGACATGTCTCCATTGAGGTGTTGAAGCTGTCCGTGAACACTGTGGCTGACAGCTGGTGTTAGGGTTTATACATTTTCAAGGTGCCCCCTTTATGCCTTTTATCACTAAGTATGTCCCCCTATGACCCCGGCCTACTAAATACTGCCCATGACTCCCCTTAACATGCACACTGCTCATGAAACCTACACACACATCGTTCATTGCTCAATGAATTGCCACACTGTGACACATAGATTGTCTTTTCTCACTCATCCCTTTTCCACATGAAGAGGCCTCCAAGGCCAGCGATATCACCTCCCAAATGCGTATGTGACAGTGAAGGCACCGTAAACAAAGGCAGTTCGGGAGAACAGGCAGATCAGGCCAGGGACATTTTGTTTTCAACTAGGGTTTGTTGTCCAGGAATCGTGGTTCGTGTGCCGAGAAACTGGGACCAGTTTGTGCACCAACGATGGGAGGGCTAAAGTCTAAACCGCGGTTTCTCCCCACCTTTTTTACTCGATTGTCCAATAATAGTGTTCATCTTATCTATATGGTTGACCAATGACAATTCAACACATACAGCGATATAATGTATTACATGCTGAAATTCTGTCTCTTTTTCCTGGGCGATTGGTTGCAGCTGACAGTTCTGCTGCCTGCGATTTTTCAAACAAAGAACTTGATCAAGCTTTTTTTGCTTTTGCTTGATGATACAATTCTTCTTAGTAAATAGTTAACAGCACGTCGTAGTCTGTCTTCTCTATTAGTCTGTTTTCTTTCACCTCTCAAACAAACGAACACGCCTTACACTGGTCAGCGCAGTGCTTCAGGGTGGATGGAGGGACAGAGTCTGGTCCGGCTGCTTTAGGGGGGTTCTGCCTCTTGAAGTGCTTGTGGACGTCCCTCTCTTGCAGGCAGAGAGCCGTCACTTGTCGTTTTTATACTGGGCCCAGGGTCCTGGGGGGGTTGGTCAGATGGGAGAGGGTGTCAGGACTGTCCCTTTGTCTCTCAAAATGACTGTAGAACTGGTTCAGTTCATTTGCAAGTCGCAGGTCATTGACAGAGCGGGGGGATTTAGGTTTGTTTTAGGTGGTTTGTTCATCTTTTTCTCTGGACCCCGTTCACTGCAGTACAAAGCTGAGCGTCTGGCCGGAGGCTCTCTGCTCCTCCAAACTGAGGCTGCGCTAATCGGTGATTACAGTAGGAAACAGACCGACTATAGATATGTACTTTATATGACCCCACTTCAAAAAACCCGAACTATCACTTTAAATGATTTCTGATTCTGATTCTGACCTTTCTAGCGATCGCTTTGCAATGTTGCCCAGCCCAACATGTCCCTTTCTGCCAATCCTGTTCGTGACGCCAATGACGTTGTGGAGAAAACTGTCAGAAGAACCAGCCGGAGGCGAGGCTTGCAGATAGTGAGTCCTGTTTATTTCTGGACTGACCAAACATTTCATACATCAAATTCTGTCCATCTGGTCTTACAGTGTGTGTGTGCTTATTCAATAGGATCTCATTCTTATTTCCTAATGTTCTGTTTGTCCCTGTTACCAGGATATTCACATTACATTTATATTCAAAGGTCAGTACAGGTCACATAATCAGGCCACATTCCCAATAATTACTCATTCAATAATGAGCCAATTAACTCAACTTTATAATCATGTTAACAAATATGGTAAATCAGCATGAAGATAGACACATAAACATACTTTGACATCTTCTCAAGGGGAAATTGTTCACATTCAGCATCAGCTCATCATTTCTCCTGTGTATATTGATCCTCTGAGGATTCTTCAAGTAGCTCATTTAAAGTTAAAGTTCTGCAATTATGCACGAAACACTAGAACTGAACCACCTCCAACATATTTTGTAAATACAAGGCTACTCGCCTGTACGTGTCATCAAATGTCTCGTCAGAGCAGACGGATCAGACAAACTTTCCCCAGGCAAAGTTACGGTTTCTCAGCTGTGTGAGTTCTCATGTGAGCTGTTAAGGCACTGTGATGCCTGAAAGTCCTCCCACATGTTTTGCAAGAATATGGCCTCTCATCTGTGTGAGTTCTCATGTGCCTTTTCAAACTAGATGAGTCACGTAATGTTTTCCCACACGTGTTGCAAGCAAATGGCTTCTCACCTGTGTGGATTCTCATGTGATAAAATAATGCACCACGACTCCCAAAAGCCTTCCCACAAATTTCACAGGTAAAAGGTTTCTCACCTGTGTGGACTCTCATGTGAGCTGTTAACTGACAGTTTAGTGTGAAAGCTTTCCCACATGTTTGGCAAGAATATGGTTTCTCACCTGTGTGGATTCTCATGTGGTAAGTTAACTGAACGCGATGCCTGAAAGCCTTCCGACAAAATTCACAGCTAAATGGCCTCTCACCTGTGTGGATTCTCATGTGAGCTTTTAAGTGACTGTTTAGCATGAAAGTCTTCCCACATGTTTGGCAAGAATGTGGTTTCTCACCTGTGTGGCTTCTCATGTGAGAAGTTAATTGAACGCGATGCCTGAAAGCCTTCTGACATAATTCACAGCTAAATGGCTTCTCACCTGTGTGGATTCTCATGTGAGCTGTTAAGGTACCCTTTAGCGTGAAAGTCTTCCCACATGTTTGGCAAGAATATGGTTTCTCACCTGTGTGAGTTCTCATGTGTTCTGCTAAGTGACTGTTTATCGTGAAAGTCTTCCCACATGTTTGGCAAGAATAAGGTTTCTCACCTGTGTGGAATCTCATGTGAGCTGTTAAGGTTTTCTTTAGTGCGAAACCTTTCCCACATGTTTTGCAAGAATACGGTTTCTCACCCGTGTGAGTTCTTGTGTGATCTTTTAAGGTTTTCTTTAGCGTGAAACGTTTCCCACATGTTTTGCAAGAATATGGCTTCTCACCTGTGTGAGTTCTCGTGTGGTCCGTCAAGTAAGTACGCTGGCTGAAAGCTTTCCCACATGTTTCGCAAGTAAACGGCTTTTTACCTGTGTGAGTTCTTATGTGCCTATTCAAACTAGATGGATCAGAGTATGTTTTCCCACAGGTGTTGCAAGAATACGGCTTCTCGCCTGTGTGGATTCTCATGTGGACTCTTAACTGACTGAGAGTCCTGAAATCTTTCCCACATGTTTTACAAGTAAACTTCTTTTCACCTGTGTGGATTGTTAGGTGTATATTCAAGTGGGACTTAAACTTAAAAGTCTTTCCACATGTGTCACAGTTGAAAGACTTTTCACCTGGGTGAGTGTTATGTTGAATGTCTGATGAGTTTTTATTTTTTCTGAGATGTCTTTTCTTTTTCTTCTGCTCTCCATCTCCAGCTGATCCTGAGTCTCCATGTTTTCCTCCTTTCTGGTCTCGGCTCTCAGCTACATGAGAGTTGTTAGAGAGGAGCTGGTGGTCACTTGTTGGTTCTGCTTCACTCTGGTCACTTTCCTCATAAGCTGGAGTCAACATGACGGTATCCGTCTCCACCTTCAGTACAAGCTGCTCTCCCTCCCGACTGGTGCAGAGTTCCTCCTGTTCCTCTTTAATCTCTGGAGGCTCTGGGTCCTCTTGGTCCAGACTGGAGTTCCTCTCCTGGTTACAGAGCTGCTGGTCAGCCAGAACCTCCTCCTCCTTACAGACATGTTGCTGTGGGAGCTCTGGAGGGACACAGAACAAAAGACAGACAATATTTAATCAACCAGTCAACCTTTATTTATCCTCCAGAGATCATTGAG
Source organism: Diplodus puntazzo (assembly GCA_963678695.2). Lineage (NCBI taxonomy): Eukaryota > Metazoa > Chordata > Actinopteri > Spariformes > Sparidae > Diplodus > Diplodus puntazzo. The sequence continues at coordinate 28,809,891 of OZ023173.1, forward strand.
AGGCAACCCTCATTTACAAGGGCATCGAGGCCCACAGAACAAAGGCCGAATAACAACAAGTAGAAATAACCAGAAAGTTTCAATAGCTTCCAGGTCATGTGACCCACTGACTCCAAACCGATGCCGAATTGTATTAATACACTGGGTGATTAGGAAAACTGTCACTTGTTTTCTTTATTCCATGTTTTATTTAATTTGGTCTTTTAAGACCCTCCATAAGAAATGTTTAAACAAGTTCTGAAATGTTTAGATGGGTCAAAGTTTTTTTCCCAGCATGTCTTGCAAAGGAACAGCTTCTCACCTGTGTGGATTCTCAAATGAGAAGACTCGGAGAATGTTTTCCCACATGTTTCACAAGAATATGGCCTCTCACCTGTGTGGTTTCTCATGTGAAGGGTTAAGGAACTATGATGCCTGAAATCTTTCCCACATGTTTTGCAAGAATGCAGCTTCTCGCCTGTGTGGATTCTTAAGGCAGCAACACACCGGCCCAACCGTTGGATGTCTGAAGCGTTTGGAGAGACTCGGACGAGGTTGGGAACATTTCTGTTCGGTGTGTTCAGCTGCGTCGGAAGCTTTCGGAGCCGTTCGGACGTTGTCTGCTCCGACTCAGCATGCGAAGTCTGAGGAGGAGGGCTGTCGGACGTCTGAGCCATTGGATTCTCTGATTGGTTGTGTGCCAGCTGAATGGCCGTTCTGATTGGCGGTGTGCTAGCGAATCAGCGCGGTGTGTGGGAGGGCGGAATACTGTGTGTGCTTTGTTTTTCTATGGACTCCGTTCCGTCATTCCCCGTTTTCATGCTTTGCAGTTCTGGCACGAGACTGGCTGTTATTATGTCCGTTCAGGACAAATTAATTTGTGTTTGTTTGGTAATGCCTCGCTGCATGTTTAGTATGCAGCTGTTTTTATCTGAAATAGTTAAGTTTCGTTTTGATCGAAAGTAAAGAGAGTTGCGTGCATAAGCCTCTGGTTTACAACTCACATCACAAGTGCCAGCTGCTTATTGCATCTCGCGCAAGCGCAGAACGTACACGCTGCTGTGGAGCTCGCAGCACGTCGAAGCGGTGCGTTTCAGTGCAACTTTTGTGCCAAACGGGTCAGACGAGAGGCAACAGAGTGGTCGGATAAGGCAGTTGGACGTCTGGGCGGTGTGTGGGGGGCTTTAGGTGTACATTCAATTGAGACTTTAACTTAAAAGTCTTTCCACGTGTTACATTTTACTGACTTTTTACCTGGGTGAGTTTGAGCTGTGTGATGTCTATTCTGTTGCTTCTGCTCTCCATCTCCAGCTGATCCTGAGTCTCCATGTTTTCCTCCTTTCTGGTCTCGGCTCTCAGCTACATGAGAGTTGTTAGAGAGGAGCTGGTGGTCACTTGTTGGTTCTGCTTCACTCTGGTCACTTTCCTCATAAGCTGGAGTCAACATGACGGTATCCGTCTCCACCTTCAGTACAAGCTGCTCTCCCTCCCGACTGGTGCAGAGTTCCTCCTGTTCCTCTTTAATCTCTGGAGGCTCTGGGTCCTCTTGGTCCAGACTGGAGTTCCTCTCCTGGTTACAGAGCTGCTGGTCAGCCAGAACCTCCTCCTCCTTACAGACATGTTGCTGTGGGAGCTCTGGAGGGACACAGAACAAAAGACAGACAATATTTAATCAACCAGTCAACCTTTATTTATCCTCCAGAGATCATTGAGAGGCAACCCTCATTTACAAGGGCATCGAGGCCCACAGAACAAAGGCCGAATAACAACAAGTAGAAATACTCAGAAAGTTTCAACAGCTTCCAGGTCATGTGACCCACTGACTCCAAACCGATGCTGAATTGTATTAATACACTGGGTGATTAGGACACACCTTGCTATATGGACTTTAGTGCTCCTCATATTTGCTATTAATGTAAAATGTTTTTTTTTTCTAATAGCTTCCATCTCATCTGACCCACTGACTCCAAATCAATGCCGAAATGTCTTCCTAACAGGTTGAATGAGACACACCTCTTTCTGTTGAGTTTTAGTGCTCCTCACATGTTTCGGAACGTTTTGTGTGTAAAATCCTCATTTTCTGAGCGGAGTTTCGCCGCGGTCTTCTATAGAACGGAGCCCAGCCGTGCAGCGGACACTCAGAACCTCCGGAGTCCCGGAGTGGAATGAACCAAAACGAGGGAAACACTCGTATGTTCGCTCCATGTAGTGAAACGTGGCTGCGATGCATATGTCCCCCTCTGTGGCCACTCCAGGCTCTGAACATTAGTGTTATTAAAATAACAAACTTTTACTCACCTATCCTGTGTAACTGTACTTGGGGTTTCCAGCAGATATCCAGCAGGACGCGCTGCCGATCGATCTCTTCCTCGTACTGGACGATAGTTGTTTTAAAAACTCTGAATATTTCTTCAGCAGCAGCAGTTAGTCGCTCGTTGACAAACTCTCTCAAACTCTCAACTGAACTCATTGTTCTTTAATTACTCGTTCAATAATGAGCTGCGCTGTGACTCAGTACCGTCTGCACTTCATTCATTACACACAGCAGCTAATGCTGCTAGCTGCTGCTGTTTACTTCCGCTGGGTGTCACGCTCTAAAGCTCCGACAGGGGAAGTGCGGAGGCTTTTAGTTCCGCTTCAGACTGAAGACATTTAATTCAGAACTTGTTTAAAACAAATCTGACTACAGTTTTAAACTTGAAGAAAATTATTTGGCCAACGAATGTTCTCCAGTTGCTAAGAAGACTCAAAAAGACTTTTAACTTTTTCCATTTCTTACTTTCTTTCTTATTTAAACTCTTTTAATTAACTATATTTAACACCATCTTTATCCTCTTTTCACACAGTGTGTTGACACTATGTGTGTGTGCTCCTTGTATTAAGGTGCAGATCTACTCTGCTTAATTCCACAAAGAAATGTGGGACTTTTTTCTAAACTGCTACTTTGAACTCACAGCTGACTTTCTGGTTACAAACATGGAAGCTACTGTAATAACTACAAGTATTTAACATATAACTTTTTATATAAAAGCAGGACACGAGGAGTGATAATAAGTGGGACACATGAGAGCGATTAATTTGACTTTTTAATCATCATGTTAACAAATATGGCAAATCAGCATGAAGATAGACACAAACATATTTTGACATCTTCTCAAGGGGAAATTGTTCACATTCAGCATCAGCTCATCATTTCTCCTGTGTATATTGATCCTCTGAGGATTCTTCAAGTAGCTCATTTAAAGTTAAAGTTCTGCAATTATGCATGAAACACTAGAACTGAACCACCTCCAACATATTTTGCAAATACAAAGTTGCTCGTCTGTACGTGTCATCAAATGTCTCATCAAAGCAGACTGATCAGACAAACTTTCCCCAGTTAAAGTTATGGTTTCTCACCTGTGTGAGTTCTCATGTGAACTGTTAAGGCACTATGATGCCTGAAAGCTTTTCCACATGTTTGGCAAGAATACGGTTTTTCATCCGTGTGGGTTCTCATGTGAACTACCAAGTTTGCACGTCGGCTGAAAGCTTTCCCACATGCTTTGCAAGTAAACGGTTTCTCACCTGTATGAGTTCTCATGTGATAAGTTAAGCCATAGGTTTGCTGAAAAGTCTTCCCGCATTTGTTGCAAGTAAACGGTTTTTCACCTGTGTGGATTCTCATGTGAACTTTTAAATTACTGGTTTGCCTAAAAGTCTTCCCACATATTTTGCAAGTAAACGGTTTCTCACCTGTGTGAGTTTTCATGTGATAAGTTAAGCCACAGTTTTGCTTAAAAGTCTTCCCACATGTGTTGCAAGTAAATGGTTTCTCACCTGTGTGGACTCTCATATGTACTTTTAAGTCACTATAAGAACTGAAAGTCTTCCCACATATTTGGCAAGAATACGGTTTCTTGAGTGAATTCAATTGGGACTTAAAAGTCTTTCCACCCGTGTCACAGCTGAAAGAATTTTCACCTGGGTGAGTGTTATGTTGAATGTCTGATGAGTTTTTATTTTTTCCGTGATGTCTATCCTGTTGCTTCAGCTCTCCATCTCCAGCTGATCCTGAGTCTCCATGTTTTCCTCCTTTCTGGTCTCGGCTCTCAGCTACATGAGAGTTGTTAGAGAGGAGCTGGTGGTCACTTGTTGGTTCTGCTTCACTCTGGTCACTTTCCTCATAAGCTGGAGTCAACATGACGGTATCCGTCTCCACCTTCAGTACAAGCTGCTCTCCCTCCCGACTGGTGCAGAGTTCCTCCTGTTCCTCTTTAATCTCTGGAGGCTCTGGGTCCTCTTGGTCCAGACTGGAGTTCCTCTCCTGGTTACAGAGCTGCTGGTCAGCCAGAACCTCCTCCTCCTTACAGACATGTTGCTGTGGGAGCTCTGGAGGGACACAGAACAAAAGACAGACAATATTTAATCAACCAATCAATTTGTACTAACTTTTTTTGACCACATTTCAGTTCATCCTCAAATATGCATGTTCTTTTTCAGGAATAGCAACTGAACAGAATGCTCAGAGGTGAGTGTACTTCTCTGAGTGGGTATTAGCACGAGTTATGAGTCTCGTGCATCACTCTTGTTTATAGCACGTAGGAGTACGTTACCAACTCATTATCAATGAAATGGGAAATCCTCGCTTCGCGTAGGTCTCTGTGGCCCGTGAAGTCGATCCATCGCAGATGAAGCTAAATTGTAGGGCCCTATAAAATCAGTTTTATTTTTTCCCAAATTCCGTTTTTTCTGTTTTAATTTTTGGGAATTATGTTTTTTCTACCTCTTACTCTTATTTTACTACCATTTAATGTAAATGACTAAAATGTACACAAATTAAATAGAAATTACCTTAAATTTATAGAGGTGATATCTGGAGGGGCGTGATTGGGAGGAACGGCTAACCCCCGATCTGAACCCGAGTGGTGTTCTAATATTAGACTTCTGTGCTAGTCACGGTCTGTCTATAATGAACACCATGTTCGAACACAAGGATGGTCATAAGTGTACGTGGTACCAGAGCACCCTAGGTCGAAGGTCAATGATCGATTTTGTGATCGTATCATCTGATCTTCGACCGTGTGTTTTGGACACTCGGGTGAAAAAAGGGGCAGAGCTGTCAACTGATCACCACCTGGTGGTGAGTTGGGTCTGGTGGCAGGGGAAATCCCTGGACAGACCTGGTAAGCTCAAACGAGTAGTGCGGGTAAGCTGGGAACGTCTGGGGGAGGCCCCTGTCCAAGAAGCCTTCAACTCCCACCTCCGAAGGAGCTTCTCTAGCATCCCTGTGGAGGCTGGGGATATCGAACCTGAATGGACGATGTTCAAGGCTTCCATTGTTGAAGCTGCAGCTGTGCCCTGTGGCCATAGGGTCTTAGGTGCCTCAAGGGGCGGCAACCCTCGGACACCGTGGTGGACACCGGTGGTCAGGGAAGCCATCCGTCTGAAGAAGGAGTCCTTCAGGGACATGTTGTCCCGGGGGACTCCTGAGGCAGTTTTGGGGACCGACGGGCCCGAAGGGCAGCAGAGGCAAAGCAGCGGGTGTGGGAGGAGTTCGGCGAGGTTATGGAGAAGGACTTTCGGGCGGCGCCAAAGCGCTTTTGGAAAACTGTCCACCACCTCAGGAGGGGGAAACGGGGAACCATCCAAGCTGTGTACAGCAAGGATGGGATCTTGTTGACTTCGACAGAGGAGGTCATAGGGCGGTGGAAGGAGTACTTTGGTGACCTCCTGAATCCCACTCAGCCACCCTGTGTAATGGAGATAGAGCTGGAGGATGATGGGGTATCATCGCCGATTTCCCTGGGTGAAGTCACTGTGGCAGTCAAACAACTCCACAGTGGCAAAGCCCCAGGGATCGATGAGATACCACCAGAAATGCTGAAGGCTCTGAGTGTTGAGGGGTTGTCTTGGTTGACATGGCTCTTCAACATTGCGTGGGGGTCAGGGCCGGTGCCGAAGGAGTGGCAAACAGGTGTGGTGGTCCCTCTCTTTAAGAAGGGGGACCAGAGGGTGTGTGCCAATTACAGAGGTATCACACTACTCAGCCTGCCTGGGAAAGAATACTTCAAGGTGCTGGAAAGGAGGGTCCGGCCGATTGTCGAACCTCAGATTGAAGAGGAACAATGCAGATTCCGTCCTGGCTCTTTACTCTGGCAGGGGTCTTGGAGGGGGCCTGGGAGTACAATCTCCCAGTCCACATGTGTTTTGTGGATCTGGAAAAGGCGTACGACCGGGTCCCCCGGGATGTTCTGTGGGAGGTGCTGTGGGAGTATGGGGTGAGGGGGTCCCTTCTCAGGGCCATCCAATCCCTATATTCTCAAAGCGAGAGCTGCGTGCGCATATTCGGAAGTAAGTCAGACTTGTTCCAAGTGGGTGTTGGCCTCTGCCAGGGCTGTGCCTTGTCTCCAATCCAGTTTGTGATATACATGGACAGAATTTCGAGGCGCAGTCGCGGTATGGAGGGGTTACAGTTCGGAGACCTTAAGATAGCATCACTGCTTTTTGCAGATGATGTGGTCTTGATGGCATCATCGGCTGTAGATCTACAATGCTCACTGGATCAGTTCGCAGCTGAGTGTGAAGCGGCAGGGATGAGGATCAGCAGCTCTAAATCTGAGGCCATGGTTCTCAGTAGGAAACCGGAGGATTGCCTACTCCAGGTGGGGAATGTGTCCTTGCCCCAAGTGAAGGAGTTCAAGTACCTCGGGGTTTTGTTCACGAGTGAGGAGATGACGGAGCGTGAGATTGACAGGAGAGTCGGAGCAGCGGGTGCGGCGTTGCATGTGCTTCACCTCACGGTTGTGACGAAAAGGGAGCTGAGTCGGAAGGCAAAGCTCTCGATCTACCGGTCAATCTTCGTCCCTACCCTCACCTATGGTAATGAGCGATGGGTCATGACCGAAAGAATGAGATCGCGTTTTCTTCGCAGGGTGGCTGGGGTCTCCCTCAGAGATAGGGTAAGAAGCTCAGGCATCCGGGAGGGACTCGGAGTAGAGCCGCTGCTCCTCTGCATGGAAAGGAGCCAGTTGAGGTGGTTTGGGCACCGGATGAGGATGCCACCAGGGCGCCTTCCTAGGGAGGTGTTCCTGGCATGTCCAACTGGGAGGAGACCTAGGGGTAGACCCAGGACCAGGTGGAGGGATTATATCTCTTCTCTGGCCTGGGAGTGCCTGGGGATTCCCCAGTCAGAGTTAGCCGATGTGGCTGGGGAAAGGGAAGTCTGGGGCTCGCTGCTGAAGCTGCTGTCCCCACGACCCGATTTTGGATGAGCGGTTGACAATGGATGGATGGATGGAATTATAGAGGTGACAAACACATTTCCTCAATACTGTACCGTACAGTACATTAAAGTGCATCAAAAACAATTTGACTTCAGCTCTCAGGCAGATCCAGTAAATGTTTGCATACCACAATTGTTCTGAAAATGTAAGTTGTAAATATTTAAAAAATAGCAAAGATGACCAACAAAATGAGAAATTATACTTGTGACATTATTTCAAGTTAGCATACTAACCAACTAGCAGTGAAAACACCAACCCTCCCCCTTTCCTCTGAGCTCCCAGCCCAGGCAGAGTCAGCTAAGAGGGCTGTGGCTAACATGGCTAACTAGCTAACAGCAGCTGCTGTTAGCAGCAGTTAACAGTCATTCTGTTGATATGCGCCGTTTGGGAACTGCTAGGCTCTGTACTGAGGGGTTAATGTCGAGTTTCTCAGTTTTTTCACTGACGAAGACGGAGCTGCGGGCAGCCGCTTCGCCATGTTTACATTGTTTTGAAGGGGGAGGGGCTCAGTCTGTGGAGGGGGCTTGTTGTGCCACCCTGATTTGCTTCTCTCCGTGCAGTTTTCCCCAGACATACTTTCCTCCTCCACACGAAAACACCATTTCAATGAAATTATGTCAAATTCAGCGATATTCTATGTTAAAAATAGATTCCGTTTTAATCGGCCAATTCTGCGATTCCAATTCAGCGAAATCATAGGGCACTACAATTGTCTCTGCAGACTGGAGCGATCCACCACTTTCCCTGTCATCTCATCATAAAAGAGCTGGCGTTGCTTGTTCTGTAAAATGTTTTCTGCTCTGCATTTCATACCTTGGTTCCAGTGTTTGTAGCATTTGGCAAAAAACATAATTTTCGGCCAAACTGTACAGGCAGAATTCCTTGCAAACAAACCCAGCAATGGACTTTGTTAAACTGGCAGTCCTCGAGGACGAGAATGGACACTGCACTCACCGCTCCAGGTTGACTTACAATGTTAGCGTTAGCCACTTTTTCAATGAGTGGCTTTGTTTGTTCGTGGCTTTGCCTGTGTGCTTTCACCAAACAGTTCTTGCATATCATGTAGTCTTTATTGATTTTGTGTGTCCTATTAAAAGGTGGCTGGGACATCTCTTAACGTAACTTTCTTCACATTGCTGTTTGCCACTATACAACTGGTAACTTCCTTTTCGGCCTATTGACGTCTGTTCAAGTTTCCCTCATTCATGTGATCAGCGTGACTGGGAAAAGCCATGAAGTAGCGACACAGGGGTCAGATTGGCAGGGAAATCTGTTTAAAGTGCCTTATTTTTTCCATCAAAATATCTATATGTCGGGGCGCCGCTTAGCTCAATTGGTAGAGCGGGCGTCCCATGTTTAGAGGCTCTGTCCTCGCTGCGGCGGACCCGGGTTCGAATCCCGGCCTGGGTCCCTTTGCTGCGTGTCACTCCCCGTCTCTCTCGCCCTGTTTCCTGTCACCCTCTTCAGCTGTACTATCAATAAAGCCATAAAGGCCAAAAAAATAATTTGGAGGTGGCACAGTCATGGGTGAACAGGGCGTAGAGGATGGGGGTGAGTACGCATCCCTGTGGAGTGCAAATGTTTGTGATGATGCTGGCTGAAGTGCTATTTCCAATCCTGACAGACTGGGGCCTGCCCGTCAGAAAGTCTAGGAGCCAATCACAAAGGGTGGGGTGCAGACCAAGGGTAGACATTTTTTCGGTGAGTTTGTGGAGGATGACTGTGTTGAGGTGGAGCTGTAGCCCACAAAGAGCATCCTGATGCAGGAGTCTTTATTTTCCAGGTGGGGGAAAGAATAGTGGAGAACAGCGAGAAAGTGTCTGAGGTAGACCTGTTGGGCCCGTGGACATATTGCAGGGGGTCCAGGTTGTCCGGTATGCTGCTTTGAATGTGGGTCAGCATTACTCTCTCAAAACACTTTATAGTGATTGGAGTTCTACTGGTCTGTAATCATTCAGGCAGGTGGGTGGGCTCTTCTTGGGGAGGGCACGAGGGTTGTGGTTTTTGAAGCAGGAGGGGTCAGTGCTGTGGCTGCGGGAAAGGTTGAAGATGGATGTAAGAACATCAGCTGGCTCGTTGGCACATGCTCTGAGAGCCCACCTGGGGATGTTGTCTGATCCAGCTACCTTGTGGGGGTTGATATTCCACAGGACTTTGTGATCCTGGCCTGATGCGACAGTTGGTGGGGGGTGGGGGGTCCCGGGTCACGGCCCTCTCTGGAGTGAAGGTGTGGTGGTCCTGTAGTCTGTGATGGGCTGTAGGCCACATCCACCCGGAGTCAGTAGTGGAATCGAAGCCATCCAGCTTCTCTCTGTGCTGCCTTTTGGGCGCTGTGATGGCTTTTTCCAGTCCATACTAAGCAGCTCTGGCAGACCGCAGTACGTGAGATTACAGAACAGTGGGTCTGACCGTCTGACTTTAAGATCTCCAGATTTCTCATCACTCTGTTGTTGTGAGCACCATCTTATTCGCTGTGGTGTCCTGGGGTGCAGGAATCAAACGCCGTTTTTAGACAGGGCAGCCACCAATTTGCCTGTCTTTTTGGCGGCTCGGTCCGTGGTTTAAGACAGAGGGCGGCAAATTGGGGGTCTGTTTTGGTCCGCCGATTTTCCGCCTCGGAGGGTACACTTATTTCCGCCACACCTGCTATCTAAATCTGAGGTGTCAATGTGCCAGCCCATGCGTGAGATGGGCGGAGGTGTCGATGACCTGCACTGTTGTGCGACCCACAACCAGAGTTGTAAAACCAGGAAACAGCTGATCACAGCAGTCAGTCCATCACTTCATCCACGCACGTCAAGATGAGCAACTGGACAGCTGCTGAGATCCAGGAGATGCTAGTGTCTCCTCGGTCTCTGTAGCTGTTTGGTTGTGCTAGCTTGTTGTTGTAGAGGCAAGCTAGGAACGGTCGCTACTTTCAAATTAAAAGCCCCAAGCTAAGAAACCAGTTCTAAACTCCAATGGGGTGCAATGTAAAGCTCTTATTTTGAAGTCAAATTGGATGTCATTGTTCACAGCCCAAATTCGAGCTTCACATCAAGTCACATGTTTACAGAGGCTTCTGGAAAAGGAGGAATATTACACCTCCGTTTTAGAAAGACAGGCCGCACATTGCCGCTCTTACCTTGGAGCAAATGTGCCGCCTTTTCTATCTAAAAAGGGCGAAAGTGAGCTTGAGCTCTGAGCTTGTCACCCTGGAGGAGGTGGTGGAGGACAGGATGCTGTAGAAACTGTTGGTGATCACAAACAAAGTCACTCAGCCCTCCACAAAACTCTGGAAAAGCTAAAGAGCAGCTTCAGCAACAGAATCAAACCCGCTGCCTTAAGAAACGTCTCAAAAATCATTCCTACCTGCTGCCATCAGACTTTACAATGCTCACGCAAAAATACGCAGGAACTTTGGAGCGAATTATTACTGTAAATAAAACTGCACCTTATGTTGCACTAACCTCTACTCCTCGATACCTCGGCATTTATTTACCTCAGTATATTAATATATTCCATAACTACGTTTAATACTTTTTGTGAAAATATATTTTTTCCCCAATAGCTTCCATCTCATCTGACCCACTGACTCCAAATCAATGCCGAAATGTCTTCCTAACAGGTTGAATGAGACACACCTCTTTCTGTTGAGTTTTAGTGCTCCTCACATGTTTCGGAACGTTTTGTGTGTAAAATCCTCATTTTCTGAGCGGAGTTTCGCCGCGGTCTTCTATAGAACGGAGCCCAGCCGTGCAGCGGACACTCAGAACCTCCGGAGTCCCGGAGTGGAATGAACCAAAACGAGGGAAACACTCGTATGTTCGCTCCATGTAGTGAAACGTGGCTGCGATGCATATGTCCCCCTCTGTGGCCACTCCAGGCTCTGAACATTAGTGTTATTAAAATAACAAACTTTTACTCACCTATCCTGTGTAACTGTACTTGGGGTTTCCAGCAGATATCCAGCAGGACGCGCTGCCGATCGATCTCTTCCTCGTACTGGACGATAGTTGTTTTAAAAACTCTGAATATTTCTTCAGCAGCAGCAGTTAGTCGCTCGTTGACAAACTCTCTCAAACTCTCAACTGAACTCATTGTTCTTTAATTACTCGTTCAATAATGAGCTGCGCTGTGACTCAGTACCGTCTTCACTTCATTCATTACACACAGCAGCTAATGCTGCTAGCTGCTGCTGTTTACTTCTGTTACCTCAGGTGATCTGCGCTACAACCTCAGCGCATGCGCAGTACCGTGTGTGTTGTCCTGCTTCTTCTTCTCCTTTAAGGTTTGAGGCAGTTGAGCCTCTCCTGGTGTCGCAGCGCCCCGCAGGCCGGAACACGAACTACAGCCCAACAGTCACATCGGGACAAATAAAGATATGGAGTTAGAATATTTGGTCAAATTACTTGATGTTAAATGTGTCAAAGTATGAAATGTAAATGTGACTGATCCACATATTTACATCTATGTACACTGTGTGTATACAGCATGTAATCTGTGAAGTGACCAGATATAGTCTACTATAGAAATAGTTGAGTAAATGTTGGTGGAAACATTCTGTTACAGGTAGTGCAGAGAAATGATTATAACATGTTGAAAGGATGAAATATTGTTGGTTGTTGCTGAATGTTATTAGTTGTCCTCTTTATTATTGTTATCATTATTATCATTACTATTATTATCATCATCATTATCATTATTATAGTAATAATAATAATAATAACAATAATAATAATTATAATATTATTATGGTTATTATTATATTATTATTATTATTATTATTATTATTATTATTATTATTATTATTATTATTACGGAACTCTTGTTTGGATATAGAAGTTCTGTGATTGTCCAAACCAGGTGGACCTGTTTGTCAGCAGCAGTCGTCTCAGAACCAGCAGGTGACGGTACAGAACATCGACCCGAGATTAATGTTTGACTGCTGCTGTCACATTTATCACAGCTGGCCTGCTTTCGCTCGGCGCCACGAGGAAACAGCCTGTATTCAGGTCACATGTCTGCGGTGCATTCAGGGACAGTCATGTAGCACTGATCACAAGACTGGCCTCTCTCCTGTTGAACCTCGTCGTTCAGCAGGTTTTCTCCCTGAACAAATATTTACACTATCAGCTGACAAAACGCTCCGCTCATCTGCTCACTGTGTTCAGGTCAACACCATAAGTCCTGCAGGCACCGACACACTCACACCGTTTGATGTCACGTGTTATAAAAACTGTTTGCTGTCATGATGGTCAGACAGAAGAGGACCCTGAACACATCACAGCAGGTCTTGGGTCAGTTTAAAGTCCTGCTGCTGGTACAGAAATGTCTCTGTCGCTCAAGACTAAAATACATGTGAGCCTGCTGTACGAGTCAGCCATCAGGCCATCAGGCTGAACGATGACTGAGCAGCTCAGAGCTGCAACAAACTTCCAGAACACATCAGAACCACCTGCCTCATAAACCAAAACCAGAGTCCATCAGTCCGCTTCACAGACAGCCAATGATCCTGATTTACACCAGCATCATGTTTGACTCCTGAGAATTCAACCAAAATATCACAAAACATCCTTCATCATCATCTTCATCACAGTGTTCAAAAGTCCTGGATCGGCACCAAAACTTGGTCGGGTCCGTTCTGGGCCGAGGCCCGGCCTACTGTACTGTCATCTGTACTTTATTTGTTGTTATTATTTGCTGTACTGCTGTTGGTCCTGTGTGGAGTGTCACAGTTTGTCCTGTGAACTCAGGTATGGAACTGGTCCCAGATCGGCTGCTGTTTACACAAGTCAGCTGATTTCATCAGAACAGATCGTCTCTGTGGTGGAGGACGAGCTCAGGCTACACCGTCAGGTACTCCACCTGTGTCTGCATCCCTTAAAGTCCTGGGCTCCTGAACTGGGACGCGGGTCTGGACTCTGCCGTATCAGCTGACGGCTGATCCACAGATTGGACTTTGCAGTTCATATAATTCATCACAGAACTTGTGTGTCACGTTTAATGTAAAGTTGTTTTTCTGTTACGTTGAGTCTGTTTGAATAGAGAAACAGAAGTTTGAGCCTGGAGGAGCCGAGCAGAGAGAACTGATCACAGTCAGCATGAAGACCGAAACAGTTTGAACAGTGAATCGTTTTTGAAATACTAAAATATCTGAGATAATAAACAATGAGGCAGTTTAGATCTGGACTTGTTGAGTCTAGTGTGGGTCATCCAGTTAGTGAGTTTATCAGAACAGATTCAGGATGTTGTTCACTCAATCAGAAGAGGCTGTGACGTGATGCGTCCGGCTGCCACCAGGGGGCGGACAGCGCTGCCTCCTTTAGATAACGGCGACAACATGTGAAAATATACTTTCTACTAAATTATCAAAACATAAAAGAATCTCGAGTCTAAAACTCAGTTTTTATGTTAATCTATTAATACATTTCTAAATGTAAACGTTAGCTCCACTTTGCTTGTCAGTACAAGATTAACCAATCGCTTATAAATACCAGCATATAAATAAATAAGCTAAAATATACACTCAACTAAATGAATGAATATAATAATAATCATGTTGCATTTAATCTGTTTCAATATTAAAATGTGTATAAAGTGGCCGTGAAAATAGACAGTAAACGAAACCTCAGCAGGTCAGCGTATCACTGAGCGTCTGACAGAACGTTTCCTCTTCACACTGCTGAATTTCTACATACTGCAGCTTTAAAGAGGCTCAACGATCAGAGAAGATTCACAATATTAACGAGGTAATAACACAAACTGTCTCCATCAGTGAATGAACCAGCTGCTCTCAGAGGGACAGAAGGTCCAGAACCCTGTGTGGAGCCACAGAGGTGGCAGGGTCCGCCACATGTCACCACAGTACACACAGGTAAACAGTGTGTGAGGTCACAGAAGACCGGATCCTCTGTGTGAAGAGGAAACGTCTCGCTCTAAGAAGAACCAGAATAATCTGCCTGTGTGGACTGAGACGGTTCTGTGGGTCCGTTTGTTGATCGGTCGGAGGACATGTGTCTCAGTCACATTTCTACAGAGTGCTGCTTTAACTGTTGAACAGGTTCTGACTTCATCCAGATTGTGGGCTCCTGACAGAACCTGGGTCAGATCCCATCTGAACCTTCAGGCTCATGAATGAAACGTGTCCCGCCCCGCACAGCCCGCCCCGCCCCGCACAGCCCGCCCCGCCCCGCGGCTCTGACGACACGTCGATCACTCCGCCGCAGCTCTCTCTGATTGGCTGGCTTCAGGTGTTCACGTGAAGCCTGTGTGAGGCTTGAAGCCACAGAAAGTCGTGCTGCGGGTTCAGACAGAGAGGAGAGCAGCTCGGGACCGGAACCGTCCACAGAGAGGACCGCGGAAGGAGAACCACAGAGGAGACAGGACCTGGTCCAGGTGTGACCGCTCTCCAGGTGAGACACACGGCTTCCTGTGGTCTGACAGACAGAGCGGAACCAGCGGAGCGGTTCGATCAGAGTCCTACCTGAGCAGCCCGCGTGCACAGGTGGGTGTGTTGCTCAGCCACACATATTCTTACCAGACTGGTTCTGAAACGGACCCAGTTTAATGCTGAGAGTCATCCGTCCATCCAGAGACAGAACCTGTGGAGGTGTAGTGGACCGGGCTGAGTGCTGTGGGACGGGTTCTGCTGGCACTGACATGGACTTTAGTCCCAGTTCAGTAGAATCTGTTTAAAGTTCGAATGATGCAACATGACACCAGGTCTGGTGCTCTGAGTCCAGTTGTGTGTGCTGCTGGTTAAAACATCTTCAGAAGATCCAGTTCAACTGGACCAGGACGTTTCTGGTCCTGATGGTCCAGTTAGACTTTCTCCTGACCCGTCTCACAGCCTCCGGTCCAACATGACCCAACATGATTCAGACACTTAACCAAACATCAGCTCTGTGAATTTAAACTGACTGGATCAGAACCACACGGAACCTTTCAGTCTGTCCTCACCACACTTTGTTCTCCACATCTTTTCGTGTTTCAGCTGATTTATAATTATATTTGATATTTATTGAAGAATGTGACCGGGGTGAAGTTAGTCTCAGGTTGGACGTTCGGCGGATATTCTCTCGGATCCAGCCGTGACGTCACTGAGGTTCTCCCGGTGTCAGCAGCAGGAGGACGGTCAGCTCACCTCCAGAACCTCACACTGAATCTCTGAGACTGATTTAGGGCCCGTCAGTAAATTACCTAGCATGAATATATTAATACAAATAATTGCAGTTTTCAGTATCTTCCATGTCGTGTGACCCAGTGACTCCAAACCAGCAGCAGATCTGTTCCTAAGTGGGTCAGAGAAGACACACCTCTTTTTATTGTGTTTTAGTGCTTCCTCCATTTAGTATTACAACTGCAGACGTAGCTCACAGGTGAAATACCGTTTGGATCAAATACATCCCCAGTCTCCTTTCTTGCCTTTTCAAGGTTGTTGCTGTCCGTGCAACACTGGCCATGAAACGTGTGCAGTTGTAGTGCTAAACTGAGGAAGCACTAAAATACAACACAAGGAGTTCTGTCTCATCTGACCCACTTAGAGCCCGTCCACACGGAAACGCTTTTCTGTGTAAACGCACTGCCCTTGCATGTTCGTGTGGACAGCGAATCCACAGACTCTCCGTATGGATGACGCCATCGCTCCACCCCTCCACCTCTGAACGATGACCCATAACAACAATGGCGGACTACATGTTCGTGTTCGTGCCGCAGAAGATATCGAGCCTTTCTTGCAACTTACTCTCCTTGTAGTTGAGTGTGAGTCGCAGCAGCAGTTCGACCTCATTACCGGTCCATACAAACGGTTCTGGTTTCCTTGCACTAGCCATTTTCGTCTTCTTCTTGTTGTGTTCGGTTTCTTCTTCTTCTACTGTCTGTTTGTTTTCAGCCTGCGAGCTTTATGAGCATGCTCCGTCTCTTCTTCTCCGTTTTTGGTTAATTTCAAGCGCCACCTTATTCCTGGGGTCGCTGATGTAGGAAAGATTATGGGTCCAACTTCCGGTGACACGCCGGAAGTAGCAGTGAGCCATTGGTTGCATTAGGCAGTGCGATTGTAATGCCGTCTTGTCTGAGCTGTGACAGCTGATGTTCCCACATGGTCTGCGTGATCGGCGGAGAGACGATTAGCGCTGACAGCTCGCATGTAAAAACACCAGTTCCGTTTCATACCGGAAGTCTCTCCCATAATTCACGCAAGGGCTCATGGGAGCTAGGAAGGTGGATAGGCTGGAATATGAACTACAGCGTCTTGAGACGTTTACAGTGGATCCGTGTGGACGTAAATATTCTTGAAACGATGCCGAGGAAGACGAGGAAAAAAAGATGTTTTGGTATGTGTGGACATGGTCTTACGAACACAATCTGCTGCTGGTTTGGAGTCACTGGGTCACACGACATGGAAGATATCGAAAAAAACTGCAATTATTTGTATTAATATATTCCTGCTAAGTAATTTAATGACGGTCCCTAAATCAGTCTCAGTCATTCAGTGCGAGGTTCTGGAGGTGAGCTGACCGTCCTCCTGCTGCTGACACTGAGAACCTCAGTAAAGTCTCGGCTGGACCCGAGAGAATATCCGCCGAACATCCAACCTGAATCTAACTTCACCACAGTTATAATGTGGACTTCATGTGAGCAGAACAGCAGAACAACAGAACCGTGTTTACTTCAGTGGTGATGCTGAGCCTGCTCCTGTGCATCGGACCCGGTTAATCAAACTGGATTCTGTCAGCACAGCCTTTATTTTGACCCTCAGACGTCCTGTCCTCTCTGGACTCTCTCATATGCCCCACCCACTTGTGTGATGTCACACTCATGCAGGTATCATCAGTGGCTGAGGTTGTTTTCTGTTAACGATCGTCCGTCACAGTGAGCGTTGGGTCTGAAGTGGTTTAACGATCTGAAGCAGTCTGAAACGTCTGCGATCAATAATCTCCTGCTCGTAGCTGTTAAACTGAAACTTTGAGGGTCCACTGACAGAAACTGTGATGTCATGATGATGTCATGATGATGTTCTGAAAGGTTTCTGGTCACATGATGACTCGTCTCTTCTCTGTTTCAGCGCGCTGACTCCTCCGAGGTCATCATGCCGATCGACATGGCCTTACCTCTGTTCCTGTCCAATGAGGACTTTGTCTTCGGGACGTCTCCTGAGACCTGTGAACCTGCTCTGAGCTCCTGCCTCAGGTTTCAGCACTCGCACCGGGTCGAGCAGAGCGACGGCGGCCGGTCCTCCAGGAAGGACTCGGGAAAGGTGAAGAAGCAGGTGACGTTCGCTGATCACAGAGGTCTGTCTCTCACCAGAGTGAAGGTCTTCTCCCAGTTCAACGACCCCATCGACATCCCTCTGAACATCCAGGAGATGCTCAGCTCCGCTCTGTCTCTGACGGCTGAGGAGGACAAACTGGTGCTGGACTTCACTCAGCCCTCCTCAGACTACCTGTGCTTCCGTCAGAGCCTGGAGAGGAACTACGTGTGCCTGGAGCACTGCCTGCTGAAGGACAAGGCTTTAGAGGGAACCGTTAAAGTCAAGAACCTGTCCTTCGAGAAGGCCGTGAAGCTGCGGGTAACCTTTGACACCTGGACCAGCCACACGGACGTAGACTGTGTTTACATGAAGGACACGTATCCCAGCTCGTACAGCGACACCTTCTCCTTCCACGTGTCTCTGCCCGCCGAGCTGCAGCCTCACGAGCACATCGAGTTCGCCGTCTGTTACGAGGTGGATGGACGCCAGTACTGGGACAGCAACCAGGGGAGCAACTACAGGGTGGTCTGGTCCTCCATGAAGAGGATCCATCAGGACGCCTGCAGCCGCCACACCGACTCCTTTCACTTCGGGATTCACTTTGACCGATACGGCAGCCCCACCTGTTCACACGGGATCTTCCCTGATTGGCCGAGTTACGCAGGATACGAGAACACGGGCCCGTACTACTGAACAGGAAGCAGCATCTGCGGTCCTCCCCTTCAGACCCGTCAACATCAGTCCTGACTGATCCGATCAGCCACGTTCAGAGGTGGTGGACCAGTGACCTCAAATATAACAAAATATGGTGATTTTAAGAGTTGATTCATGAGGAGAAACTGAACAGACTCAGTGAAACGGCTGCAACAGATTCTGAAACATTGTCGAAACTTTGTCGCCCTGAAGACTAAATATGGCCGACGCTGTCTCTTCACTGGTGTCACCTGGTGCCACCTGGTGCCACCTGGTGTCACCTGGTGTCACCTGGTGCCACCTGCACATGTCAGTGTGTTGTGATCGCCCTCCTCTGCTGATTCTTCTACTGATGATGATAATAATCAACTGTTGGTTCTTTGAATGTCAGAAACATGTTCAGGATGTCTTCGTCTGTTGTTCCGTCCAAACAGATTCAGTTTTCTGTGATAGAGAATCAGAAAGTCGTCTCAGTGAGGAACTGCAGCCTGCATAATTATTTTAATTTTCATTTCAACATTAGAATTGTATATTTACAAAGTGTAAATGAATGAATGATTGCAGCTGTGCCGAGTCTCCCTGCAGGGAAGGTTTAATGTTTGACAGGACATGTTGCTCCAGATGTTTCTCAACACCGCTCAGGTTTCATTGCACAATCCTCTGGTTTCCACACAGCAGAACAGCTTTTACGTTTGAACCTGTTCAGAACTGATGTGTAATTCATGTCTCTGTGTTTTTTAAAAGCTGAAGTACTTTTAGCGCCTGTCAGTCAGCGTGCAGGGCGTCGCACCCTCGACCCTCTCAGTCTCTGCATTTTAACCTTTTTGCACATTTTATTCTGAACCTGAGTCAGGTGTGTTTCTGTACCATTTAGCGTTAGCATTAGCATCTGTGTCCTGTCTGTGTTCACTGTCCTGTTGTTTGCACATGCCCAGTGTTGACCTGTCTGAGAGTGATTAAAGAGATTCTGATCAATAAAGTGAAGCTTTTTAAGTTGTGGTGTTGTTACAGTTTGTGTGTGTTGTTGCACAGTACAGAGTGAATCCTGCCTCCTGTCAGAGACACCAGAACACAGACTGTTCAGCACTGTGATGATAGATGGATGTAAAGATGGCGGCTGTGCTGCGGCGGCCTCAGCTCTGCTGTGCTGTCCTGCACGTCTCTGCTCATGGGACTGTGGAAATGTGGGACGCTGTGGACGTGGATCTGCTCGTCCTTCAGCCCGCTGTGTTTGTTCTGCAGGTAACACAGGTTCAATTATGTAACCGTGGAGACGAGTCAACAGGAAGTGCTTTACATTTGTTTACATTCAGACAGAACTGAGGGACGGCTCTGAAACGAGGTCACTGCAGTATTGATTAGATTCTCTCTGATGCACGATTCGTTCACAGTGAACAGATTGTTTAGGTAAAAGTACAAATATCACAGTCTGTTACAGGTGAAGTCCTGTAGGACACATTCTACTTAAACATCAGCAGCCTGGTGGGTCCTGATGGGTCCTGATGGGTCCTGATAGGTCCTGATGGGTCCTGGTGGGTCCTGGTGAGTTCTGATGGGTCCTGATGGGTCCTGATAGGTCCTGATGGGTCCTGATGGGTCCTGATGGGTCCTGGTGAGTTCTGATGGGTCCTGGTGGGTCCTGATGGGTCCTGATAGGTCCTGATAGGTCCTGATAGGTCCTGGTGGGTTCTGATGGGTCCTGGTGGGTCCTGGTGAGGTCCTGGTGGGTCCTGATGGGTCCTGATAGGTCCTGATGGGTCCTGATGGGTCCTGAGTTGTAGGTTACATTAGCTTCTTCAGGATTTCAAACTTCCTGTTAAGGTTTGTTGATTGATGACCTCATTTAAATCTGAGCATCAGGATGATACATATTCATATATACTGTGATTGAGTTTGACTGTTTCAGAGGTTTTGTGTTTTTATATTGAATGGCCTTCCTGATTCAGATAAAGGTGATGATGAAGACTTGTTCCTGTTTCGCACATCTTGTCCTGCAGATGGAGACAGAGTCCTCCCTCTGGTGACAGATCAGCAGGACAATGAGTTTAATGTGGTTTCAGGTAGTAAAGGTGCTGATGGGGCTGCAGCACTCCGTAAAACACGAATATAACATATGCCGAATTTACTATAAAGCCCAAATAACTAGAATGTGTGAGAGACAGTGTTTCAGAAAGTTTATGAAGTTGCTCTTAAGTCGAAAACTCACAAAATTATGAGATTTTCTAAGGCAGTCTGGGGACTGTCTGCCCCGCTTCAGCCCCTGCTGTTGTTGACTGCAGTTTACGGTCAATGAGCCGTTTCTTTATTTAAATGTTGTGTATTTTACTTCGGTGTTAATGACGTCATATTAACATTTCCTTTATGTATTTATTTTGACATATTTTGCTTCAGTAAAGTCTGAACTGACTTTCGGCTGAACCTGAACTCTGGAGGGTTTAAAGCCATGAGGAATGTTTCACTCTGCTGATCTGAAGCTGCTGAACCAAGTGAGGACAAACACTTTCTCTCCTCCTCCCTCCTGTGGAGCGGTGGAGGAGGAGGAGGAGGAGGAGGAGGAGGAGGAGGAGGAGGGCTCACAGATCTGACGCAGTGAGCGGCTGCTGCCTCACTTCCACTCCCCGCTCCCAGGAAGACACTCGGCGGCTCAGTAAGCGGCAGAAACACGGAGATACTCGCCGGGAGAGAGAGCCAAAGGACGGTGTGTCGAGGCGATGAGGACGCCGGAGGAGGCGAGAGTGCAGCCCCGGCAGCGGAGCTCGGTTCGGCGGTTGGAGCCGGAGCTGTGAGCCGGTTCTGTTCTCATTGTGTCGGAGTGGCGCAGGAGAAAAGGATGCCTCCGCGGCCGCACGCGCTCCTCCTGCTCCCACCGACACACACCGAGTTTCCTCCGCGGCCTGACGGAGGCTCTGCTGATCACTACCGAGGCTCACCGTCCACCATGCTGCCCGCTCCGTCTCCATGAAAACTCTCAATGAAAACAAGGAGGAGGAGGAGGAGGGGTCCGGCTGCACCGCCATGGAGGACAAGGAGAACAATCTGCGGACGGCCAGGCTGTGGAGGGATGCCGCCCTGCGCTCCAGGAAGCTGCGGAGCAACCTGCGCCAGCTCACCCTCTGCTCCAAAGACAACCAGATCATCCTGCCCGAGGACATAGCCGAGATAGAGGTGCTCAATCTGGGCAACAACTCCCTCCAGGAGCTGCCAGACGGGCTGGGATCCACCCTCAACAACCTGCGCATCCTGGTCCTCCGCAGGAACAAGTTCACAGCCGTCCCCCGGGTGGTGTTCGAGCTGGGGCAGCTGGTGGAGCTCGACATGAGCCACAACTGTCTGAGGAGTCTCTCTGAGGCTGTGGGTCAGCTGAGGGGGCTGAAGAAGCTTTGCATCAGTCACAACAAGATCCAGAATCTGCCGGCTCAGATCGGAACGCTTCAGTTTTTGGAGGAACTCGACATCAGCTTCAACGACCTGCACGATTTCCCCACATCCTTCTCCAGCCTCTCCAAGCTGCGGACTCTGGACGCAGATCACAACAAGCTGAACCAGTTCCCCCCCGAGATCCTGGACCTCAGCGAGCTGGAGGAACTGGACTGCTCCGGGAACAAGTTCGAGACGTTACCAGCAGACATCATGAAGCTGCAGTTTGTCAAAATCCTGTGGCTCAGCAGTCTTCACATGTCGTCCTTACCGGACTCGTTCTGTCGGCTGAGCCACCTGGAGAGCCTGATGCTGGACGGGAACAACCTCACCGGGCTGCCTGCTGCTTTCAGTCGTCTACAACGACTCAAAATGATAAACTTGTCCTCGAATGAGTTTGAGAGCTTTCCAGAAGTTATTTTAAGCATCACAGGACTCGAGGAACTTTACCTGAGCAGGAATAAACTGATTCATGTCCCAGAGGACATCGGGCAGCTGGGGAAGCTGGCCAACCTTTGGCTGGACAACAACAACATCACATATCTGCCCGACTCCATCGTGGAGCTGGAGAAGTTGGAGGAACTCGTTTTACAGGGTAACCAAATAGCCATACTTCCAGATAATTTTGGAAAGCTGTCCAAAGTGAACATTTGGAAGGTGAAGGATAACCCTCTCATCCAGCCTCCGTATGAGGTGTGTATGAAGGGCATCCCTTACATCGCAGCCTATCAGAAGGAGCTCGCACACTCGCAGCTCGCTGTGAAGCCGCGGCTCAAACTGGTTCTGATGGGGGCGAAGAACGCCGGGAAGACCCGGCTGAGGCAGAGCGTGGTGAGCACTCAGAGGGATGTTGAAGAAAACCAGGGAAACAAAGGTATCGAAGTCACTAACTGGGTGGCGGATGCTGATCGCTGTCTTACGTTTCTGGTGTATGATCTGTCAGGGAAGCAAAACTACGACCTCATCAAACCCTTTTTTCTCTCCCCCGGTGCTCTCTACGTCCTCGTTGTAAATCTCAAAACATACTCGTCCAGGAACTTTTATGCCCACGTCGGGTATTTCCTCCACCTCCTCAGTGCCAAAGTACCCCATGCTGTTGTGTGCTTGGTGGGCACACATGCAGACCTTTGTGGAGAGGTGGAGGTGGAGGAGAAGACGCTGGACATTCACAGACAGATCGGCCTGCAGGAGAAGAGGGACATCCAGAGCCTGAGGCGCCTGGCTCTGCAGGTGGATCAGGCGCTGGAGCAGGGCTACAGTGTCCGCTCGTCCAGCCCTCACGTCCTCTTCTACGGGGTCTCTGACAGGAACCTGAGGCGGAGGAAATCCCAGCTGCAGTACATGCTGAACCACCGGCTGCAGATCCTGTCGCCGGTGCTGAGCGTCAGCTGCACAGAGACCCAGAGGAACATCCAGCGGCTGAGGGAGAAGCTCATGTCCGTCGCAGACCACAGGGACATCTTCCCCAACCTCCACCGAGTGCTGCCAAAGTCCTGGCAGATGCTGGAGGAGTTGCACTTTAAGCCTAAAGAGCTGTGGCTGTCGTGGTGGGACTCGGCCCGTCTGGGCCTCCAGGCGGGCCTCACAGAGGACCGGCTGCAGAGCGCCTTATCCTACCTGCACGAGAGCGGGAAGCTGCTGTACTTTGAGGACAGCCTCACTCTGAAGGAGTATGTTTTTCACAATCTTCCACGATTCATTGCAATTCTCAACGTCTTCTTCCAGAGGGACGAGTCCACGCTGCTGGACCGGCTCCTCTCTGAGGGGGAGAGGGGGGACAAGGGGAGGGTGAGTCTGGTTATAGAGGACGAGAAGGGCGAGAACCTCAGGGTGACCCACCTGCAGCAGCATGTGGAGGGCTTCCTCCAACAAGGCCTTCTGCCCTCCAACGTCATCCGCCTGCTGCTCCGACCGCTCATCCAGACCCAGCAGGACCTCCACCTCATCATGGAGCTTCTGGAGAAGATGGGCATCTGCTACTGCATCAACAAGCCCCGCAGCAAGCCTCTGAACGGAGCCACAGCCTGGTACAAGTTCCCCAGCTACGTCAGCAACGAGGAGCCGCAGGCGGAGGCGGTGGCCGGCGGCAGCTCTCTGCCTCTGTGTCCGTTCTTCTCTGTGGAGCAGCTGCACATCCAGTACAGCTTCCCCTTCCTGTTTCCTCCCGGACTGTTTGCTCGCTTCAGCGTGCAGATTAACAGCCACGTGGTTCAGAGGTCGGACGGCAGGCATCAGATATTCGCCTACCGAGGTAAAGTCCCCGTGGTGATCAGCCACCAGCCCTCGAAGGGGAAGCTGCAGGCGGAGACTCTGTCCATCGCCAGCCACGCCTCGCTGCCCAACATCTGGACAGCGTGGCAGGCGGTCACGCCGCTGGTGGAGGAGCTGAACGTGCTGCTGCAGGAGTGGCCCGGCCTGCACTACTCTGTTCATATTCTGTGTTCCAAGTGCCTCAAGAGAGGGTCGTCCAACCCACACGCCTTCCCAGGTAAATCACCTTCACTGTCCTTTCACACCATATCAGCTGTCTGTCCTGCAGCAGGATGTTTATGTTCAGTCGTGTGATCATGTGATCATGTGACCTGTGGAGACAAACAGCACATCTCGTGCTCTCTGAGTGGATCAGTAAACATATGAAACCTGCAGGGCTCATTTTACACTTTCACTGTCATATTCAATATTTAACATGTAAAGATGTATAATAAATATTTAGCTCGAACCAACAGTCACAACCAGATACTCGTGTTAACAAGACGAGTCGTCACGTTTGAGATGCTGAACTGGAGAAATCTTGCTTAATTTTACTAATAAATATTGATCAGAAGTGTTGATCAACAAAATGATGTCATGTTAATACAGTTTCAGAATGTTGTGTAGCGAAAACGTTCAGCTCGAGTTACGAACCAGCAAGAAAAATAAAGATGACAGAATAAAATATTCACATAATAGCTGATTCAAAGGAATGTTTATGCAGAAGGATTGTAAACCTACATAAGAACAAAGTGTTGTGATATAAACAAACACATTGAATATAAACATTAAAATCATAAATACACGAGACTCCGCATATAAAAGATGCAGAGGATGACGAGGAGGCCGAACAAAGGCTGCTGATATTAGGTTAGACAGGGTGTGTGTGTGTGTGTGTGTGTGTGTGTGTGTGTGTGTGTGTGTGTGTGTGTGTGTGTGTGTGTTTGTGTGTGTGTGTGTGTGTGGCAGAGATAATCCTCAGTGTCCTGATGTGCTGATGGATGAGGTCATCATGGCAGCTCGACCCGTTTTTGCAGAACGTCTCAGGATCCGTCACGTGATGCGATCCATCGGAGACGTTTGATTGGGTTTCCTGTATGATGACATCATCACTGCATGTCAGCAGCTTCTGTATGGAGCTGATGTTGATCTCAGACTCAGCTGGCAGAGATCTGATTCTGAGTCGCACGGCGTGGTGAGAGAACACCTGCTGACTATTTTAATATTTGACGGATGTGATTCAGGATCATTTGTGTTTCTCCAAACAAACAGATCTGTTTGTCCATGTGGAGAAACAGATCTGTGGGTCTGGACGTGTCTGTTTGTCAAAGTTTATTGCTCTGGTCTTACTGTGATTTCAGTAATACTTTGAGTTACTCTGACATTCAGTGCAATCTTGTTTTTGGATTGTTAAAGTTCACGTTGCACTCTGGGAAACGTTTCTCACTGTTTTCTGATATTTTGTACTTGGACTCAACAGAACCCAGCGATGAAGTGTTGCTCAGATTAAAGATGGAGAACAGGACAGATTATTATTATTATTATTATTATTATTATTATTATTATTATTATTATTATTATTATTATTATCAGAGACGCTTCACTTCACAAATAGAAGGACTCCTCAGGATCTGATGGACTTTAGATTCAGAGGCGGCAGCAGAGAGGTGGATTAAAATAACTGTTCATGTTCGTACATGCTGAACATGTCTGAAGGAACACACACACACACACACACACACACACACACACACACACACAGTCACTGAGGCGTTTTATAGCTGCAGTCTGATAAGAGGCTCGATCTGTCGACATCAGGAAATGCTTTGAGTTTCTCTCTCGGGGCCGAAGAAAGAAAGCAGCTCAGTTTTATCTCATATTGTTTGCAGCTCCGCGGAGGAATTTCCTCTGTGAGTCACGTGATGCGTCTGATTGTTATTCATTAAACAAGCCACTGTTCAGCTCAGGAGGCTCAGTGTTGGATTAACAGGGCCGATCCAGGTGGAGCTGTGTGCTGGTTGATGATAAGGTGAAGAATGGAAACGACAGAACACACAGGGACCGACACATCAGTGTGTAGCAGGTCCAACTGAACCGACACATCGGTGTGTAGCAGGTCCACCTGAACCGACACATCAGTGTGTAGCAGGTCCAACTGAACCGACACATCAGTGTGTAGCAGGTCCACCTGAACCGACACATCAGTGTGTAGCAGGTCCACCTGAACCGACACATCGGTGTGTAGCAGGTCCAACTGAACCGACACATCGGTGTGTAGCAGGTCCACCTGAACCGACACATCGGTGTGTAGCAGGTCCAACTGAACCGACACATCGGTGTGTAGCAGGTCCACCTGAACCGACACATCGGTGTGTAGCAGGTCCACCTGAACCGACACATCGGTGTGTAGCAGGTCCAACTGAACCGACACATCGGTGTGTAGCAGGTCCACCTGAACCGACACATCGGTGTGTAGCAGGTCCACCTGAACCGACACATCAGTGTGTAGCAGGTCCACCTGAACCGACACATCGGTGTGTAGCAGGTCCACCTGAACCGACACATCGGTGCGTAGCAGGTCCACCTGTTGTGTTGTTGTTGGTCGATGATGACTGAGTGACGCGGTCACATCCAGACTGAAGACTTCACGTTGAATCTCCTCTACAGCTCCGTGTTTTCTTCACCAGACTCATATTTTCAATCTGTGTTTACATCCCCGTCTCTCTTCTTCTCTCCTGTTTCTGTTTGTTGTTGTGTTGTTGTTGTTGGTGTTGTTGTTATTGGTGGTGGTGTTGCGTTGGTGTTGTGTTTCTTTGCTCACTCCTCTCAGCTGCACACCATGTCTGTAACTACAATAATCCTGAGACTCCTTTGTTTTAGTCCTTAAAGAGCACACACGCACTCACACACGCACACACACACGCACACAGTGTTTCTCATGGCCTTGTATGGACAGGGTCTGGGTCTGGGTCTGGGTCTGGTGGCTGCAGCAGAGTTTGGCTCCACTCGGTCCATCAGACTAAACACAGCGAGTGGTGTCGCTGCTTCACATTCTTGTGTTGTTCCTCGTCACGTCTTAGTGTGTCGTCGCCTGTAAACACGTTCAGTGTGTTTGTGTTCGCTGGATGATGACGGATGTCGGCTGCAGGAGTCGGGTCGGCTGCAGGAGTCGGGTCGGCTGCAGGAGTCGGGTCGGCTGCAGGAGTCGGGTCGGCTTCAGGAGTCGGGTCGGCTGCAGACCGGCGAACTGAAGCGGGTTGAGAGGAGACGTTGACCCTGGCTGGACTGTTTGGAGGCGTGTCTTGGTCTCAGGGTGGATTGATTGGCGTGCAGACTCAGATGATTCCAGCAGTCTGTTCTTCATTACAGCACTGATGAACTGAGGATGTCTGTCGGGGCACTTTGTGTCCAAATGGCTGGTGTGTGTCAGTGTGAGGGAAGTGTTCTGTCTGTTAAAGTTCTGAGGTGCTGATTTGTTTCTGAGCAGTTCTTGTTTGGTCTGGTGTTGACTCTGTGTGTGCGGAGGACAGACTGCTCAGCAGAACGATCACCTGCAGCCGATCGTGAACACAACATGAATATTTAACGACAGTCAGCGTCAGTCTGAAGAACTTTCACTCTGCTGCCGCTGCTCGTCCTAATCCTGTAACCGGATCAGTCGGATTAGAGCCAGTTACAGAACCACAAGATGAACAGTGAGCAGAGCCGACCTCCCTCACTGAGACAGACGCAGCAGAGGAGACACATGTCCCTCAGGTGTCCCTCAGGTGTCCCTCAGGTGTGTCCCTCAGGTGTGTGACGTCTGACTGTTTCAACATGATGTTTGTTGATGCAGACGTTTATGAGACGTGAATCAGATAATAAAGTTCTGGTGTTTCTGTCACAATAACGAGTGTGTGTGTGTGTGTGGTGTGTGTGTGTGTGTGTGTGTGTGTGTGTGCGGCCTGTTGCAACATGTCTGTTCGTCTCATCACTGACTTCAGTCTGATTCACTTCAGACAGGAAGTGAGACGTCAGCTGTGACTTGTGTGTTCGGTGTGTTTGGGTGGTTCTCCGTCGCAGCTCCTTGTTGTGAGGTGAGATGTGGGTGATAATCTCGTAGAGAGGATGACAGTCCCGTTACATCACCCTGCAGTAATCCTGCTGTATTATCTCAGACATGCGGCCGCGACTGTGGCCGGTCAGGAAGTCCTGAGAGGATTTACTGAGCAGCTCTGTGATGACGGTGGTTCCCTGAACGCATCATCAGCAGACAGATTCGTACTCGCCTTCATTGTTCTGCCTCCGAGTCACATCGTTCGTCCTGTTGAAACTTGACTGGAGGGAAGGAAGTGTGTGTCGCTGCTGGCTGCGTGATTATTAATCGTTATGTTTCATATTGTAATCTGACAAAGATCCAACTGAAGCTCCGCTGACGAGCAGAGACGTTCACCGACAGACAGGAGACACGTCCACACAGCCTTCCTCTACTTTATTAATCCTTGTTATTTACACTCTGTAAGAAGCTGAAGCTTCAGTTTATGGTTGACCTGACCCATCATCAGGAGGAGGGGGGACGGGGTTCTGGTCCCCTCTGGTCCTGTTGTCCTGTCCTGAGTGTTGGTTGGTGTCCTCGGCCTCTCCTCGGGTTTCTCTCTCTGGAATGTCTCCGGCGTGTCCCGGTTCTATTCTGGAGATGATCCGACAGTAACGTGAGGACGTGTTGTGGCCGTCAGCAGGACAGTCAGGTGGTGGGACGGGCGGTTCTGTGTGTTTCAGTAACAGCAGATTCTGAGCTGCAGGCTCGTCTGTCTGCAGAGTTTCCAGCTCGAAGGTTTTGTGAACCCATGATTCAGTTTGTGTTCCTCCTCAGGGAGAGAAACGGTTTGTGCTCTCATGCAGAACATCAGACGATATCAGATATTATCGATCAGAAGTTTGTGAGAAAGTTCCTGTGATTGAAGGAAACGACGAGGTCGTGCAGAGTCGATGGTTTGGTTCAGTGCTGGCATCGTCAGAACCTGCTGGGATCGACGATGATGCGTGCAGTGTGAACGCTGCAGAACAGCGAGGACGCAGTCGTGACTGTGACTCAGCTGTGTGTTTAACTTGGAACCAGATCTCAACCTGAACCGGTTCCTGATCTGGTTCCTGATCCTGGATTAGAGGATTAATTGTTCAGTGTTGTTTTCACTCAGAGCGTGTTCGTCCTGCTGATGAGACTGAAACAGGATGTGGCTGCTCGCTGACGGGCCGTCACAGACACTATGGACCCGTGTGGTGTAGAACCGGGTCTGATCGGGTCGCTGCTGTCGTCTCTCCTGGTGAAATGACTGGACAGATTCTTCCTCTCTTCCTCTTCAGCATTTTGTCTTTTCTTCACTTGTTTTTTCTTTGATTTCATACAAGTTCTTATTTTTGGTTGATTAAAGTTGGAAAGTT
>OZ023173.1:28839246-28858227 GCA_963678695.2 Diplodus puntazzo
CTAACTTTTGTTATCAGGTCCAATTGGACCTTTTGTCCCTTCTCAGTGCGTTTCATTCTGTCTTCCTGTCCACTTCTTATTCACGTTTTATTGTTATTCTGTTCTGACGTCAACATTTAGTCATTTCTACATTTAATTACCCTGCATACTTTATTAACACCTGTGTGTGTGCGTGCGTGTGATTGTGTGTGTGTGATTGTGTGTGTGTGTGTGCGTGCGTGTGATTGTGTGTGTGTGATTGTGTGTGTGTGTGTGTGTGTGTGTGCGTGTGTGTGTGTGTGTGTGATTGTGTGTGTGTGTGTGCGTGTGTGTGATTGTGTGTGTGTGATTGTGTGTGTGTGTGTGCGTGTGTGTGTGTGTGTGTGTGATTGTGTGATTGTGTGTGTGTGTGTGTGTGTGTGTGTGTGTGTGAGATTCTAACTGTGATTTTAAGAGTTTCAGCTTTAACGAAGTTCAATCTGAGAATCATGTGATTATTGTGAAGAACATGAGGATGTGAGACGTGACTTCAGTCGATGGATTTAATCCTGCAGAAACAGAACCGGCTCGCTCTGAGGTGTGTGGCTCTGATGAGTCGGACACTTTGGTTCTGCAGTCAGAGTTTCACTTCCTGTTTTAACAAGTTCTGTGGAAGCAGAGAAAGTCCCTGTGGACCGGTTCTGAGGGGAAGTCTCTGAGTCAATCTGAGCTGTTTTACTGGAAGAAGCGCTGAGATGAACGTTACGAGCTCAGCTGGTTGTTCACTGTAAAATTGTCTAACGTAGCTTTGTGTCTCTGTGTTCTGTGGGTTTGTGGGGGTTCTGCATCTGTATTGGGTCTTTCTGAACCGTTCTCTAGTCGTTTCCCGTCTGTTCCGTCCTGTTGTAGTCGCTGGGTCTCTTTTTGCTTTAAGTCTTGTGAACAGTGTGAGTGTCACAGATCGCTGCAGCACGAGAAGCTTTATCTCATTACACTGCAGATGTTAACAGCTGGAGCACACACACACACACACACACACACACACACACACACACAGCTGTGTTCGGGGGAATCCCGGCTCTCTCACTGAGGCCTCATGTGACGACTGCTTCAGGCTTCCCTGAATGAAACAGCTGAAAGTTTTCTGAAAGTTTCATATCTATTTTTAGATGAAACTTCCTGTCAGAGGAACCGAATTCACTCTGACTCCTTCATACACACACACACACACACACACACGCGCGGCTCAGACTTCAGCTCTGTGCAGAGGTCTTCATGTCTGAACCGCAGGGTTAACCTGACACTGTCAGGTATCTGAGGCCGGCTCAGAGACCAGCCCCAGTTATTTTTGGTGTGTTTCCTCTGCAGTGGAAGTGGGCCAACATTCCTGAGGATCTGTGGCGGCCCAGCGGCTGATGGCGGAGGATTACACACTGACGGTTATACAGCGGCGAGGCCGAGTCTCTGAGCCTCGTCCTGCCTCGTTTCACTCATCCTGCTTTCATCCACCCGCAGATCTCACAGTGTGTCAGCTCTGAGCCCTGCACACAGCATCACACTCACACTGCTAACATGCTAATATGCTCGCCAGCTAGGAACATGCTAACATGCTAACATTAAAAATATTGATGTTTCTCACTCGTCTACGGTTGTAAAGTCATCAGGTTAATCAACACCTGGTTAATAAACCGTCAGCTGTCAGTCAGTCGTGTTTGACTGCAGACACACGATGTGATGTTTCAGTGTGTGTGGTAGTTACAGACAAACAGCTGATCATCAAACAGCTGTAGCTGTGTGTGTGTGTGTGTGTGTGTGTGTGTGTGTGTGTGTGTGTGTGTGTGTTGGTCTTTTCCAGCGTTAGCAGTGTGACGAGTTTGATCCTCAGTGTTTCGACACACTGCAGTGTTAATCCTCCGGCTGAGCTGCTGGCCTGTGTGTGTGTGTGTGTGTGTGTGTGTGTGTGTGTGTGTGTGTGTGTGTCAGCAGCTGATTCATTCACACTGCAGCTCATACAAACACACTCACATGCTCTGGGTCAACATGTGCAGCTGAGCTCTGGTTCCTGTCGGAGTGGACCTGGACCGGGCTCGGGCAGAACGTTCTGCTGCCACTCACACTGACAGCTGCTCTGATAAACTGCTTGATTTGTGTTTAAGCGTGACGACTCAGCGCGTCTCTTGGTGGTTCCTGCGTGTCCTGTAGCTGTTTGGAGTCGGACTGGTTCTGAGGGGATCAGCTGGGTCTTTGGTGAGGAGAGGACGGTGCGAGTGGAGCACCATGTTGTGTGTACCAGTCAGCACATCCTGCCGTGGCCCAGTGCATCATGGGAGCAGCAGGTTTATAGCAAAGCTCCAGTGGTCACGCCAAAGGTCGACCGAGGTGGATCAGACCTGATTTCTCCTGAAATCGCTCATAAGCTGATTTCAGCTCACATCTGATCTTTTGTTCTCGGTGATCGACGCTGTGACCTGATTACCAGCTGCTCAGAGACGGGTCCTCCCTCAGCCAATGAGAGGAGCCCGTTTGTGTCGACTCTGTTCAGGTTCTACAGCTTCAAGAGCAGAACGTCAACAGAGAGCCGGTTCTATTTTAATCTGAGGAGAGTAAATATTTAAACACCTGATGAGGCTGCAGGCTGAGAGACAGGAGGAGACAGGAGGAGGCAGGAGGAAAGAGGAGGAGACAGGAGGAGGAGGAGGAGACAGGAGGAGAGAGGAGGAGACAGGAGGAGAGAGGAAGTCCACCACGTTGGTGAAGTGTCTGTGTCTGAGCAGTCAGCTGAGCCGGCTCCAGGCTTGGTTCTGTGTCGGTGCTGTTCTGGCCTGCTGGTCTTGTGTCCGTTCACACTAAGGCTCACAAAGGAACAGGAAGTGAAATGGGATGTTTGGAAACAGTTTGTGAATGGAGCCTGAGAGCTCGACCCGACTCGTTGACCGACTCTCCAAACATCCAGCGTCCCCGTGGAGACAGGAAGACTCCCTCTCTCTCCTTTTATGGCTGGAAGCAGGCGAGGAGACGAGAGCGCGGCAGGAATGTGATGATTCGTCTACCTGCTGACGGTGTCAGAGGAGACTCACATTCCTGCGTCTTGATGTCAGGTTATTGTAGTGAGTGTGTGAGGAGGAGGAGGAGGTGGAGGAGGAGGAGGAGGAGGAGGAGGAGGAGTTATCAGGCTTTGACCTACTTCAGGACACACAGCTGGATGTTTGAGCCGTCAGCTGCTTCCAGTGATGAAAAACACATCTGACCTCCAGCAGAAATATTCACATCTGACCTCAGTGAAAACTGTCAAAGTGCCGATTTAAAGATCGAAACAATGTTTTGTGTCTCTGTAGTTGTTTTGTGTCTCTGTGGTTGTTTTGTGTCTCAGTAGTTGTTTTGTGTCTCTGGTTGTTTTGTGTCTAGTTGTTTTGTCTCTGTAGTTGTTTTGTGTCTCTGGTTGTTTTGTGTCTCTGGTTGTTTTGTGTCTCTGGTTGTTTTGTGTCTCAGTAGTTGTTTTGTGTCTCTGGTTGTTTTGTGTCTCTGGTTGTTTTGTGTCTCTAGTTGTTTTGTGTCTCTGTAGTTGTTTTGTGTCTCTGGTTGTTTTGTGTCTCTGTAGTTGTTTTGTGTCTCTGGTTGTTTTGTGTCTCAGTAGTTGTTTTGTGTCTCTGGTTGTTTTTTGTCTCTGGTTGTTTTGTGTCTCTGGTTGTTTTGTGTCTCTGGTTGTTTTGTGTCTCTAGTTGTTTTGTGTCTCTGTAGTTGTTTTGTGTCTCTGGTTGTTTTGTGTCTCTGTAGTTGTTTTGTGTCTCTGGTTGTTTTGTGTCTAGTTGTTTTGTGTCTAGTTGTTTTGTGTCTCTGGTTGTTTTGTGTCTCTGGTTGTTTTGTGTCTCAGTAGTTGTTTTGTGTCTCTGGTTGTTTTGTGTCTCTGTAGTTGTTTTGTGTCTGGTTGTTTTGTGTCTAGTTGTTTTGTGTCTCTGGTTGTTTTGTGTCTCTGTGGTTGTTTTGTGTCTAGTTGTTTTGTGTCTCTGTAGTTGTTTTGTGTCTCTGGTTGTTTTGTGTCTCTGTAGTTGTTTTGTGTCTCTGGTTGTTTTGTGTCTGGTTGTTTTGTGTCTCTGGTTGTTTTGTGTCTCAGTAGTTGTTTTGTGTCTCTGGTTGTTTTGTGTCTCTGTAGTTGTTTTGTGTCTCTGGTTGTTTTGTGTCTGGTTGTTTTGTGTCTAGTTGTTTTGTGTCTCTGGTTGTTTTGTGTCTCTGGTTGTTTTGTGTCTCTGTGGTTGTTTTGTGTCTCTGTAGTTGTTTTGTGTCTAGTTGTTTTGTGTCTCTGTAGTTGTTTTGTGTCTCTGGTTGTTTTGTGTCTCAGTAGTTGTTTTGTGTCTCTGGTTGTTTTGTGTCTCTGTGGTTGTTTTGTGTCTCTGTGGTTGTTTTGTGTCTCTGTGGTTGTTTTGTGTCTCTGTAGTTGTTTTGTGTCTAGTTGTTTTGTGTCTCTGTGGTTGTTTTGTGTCTCTGTAGTTTTTTTGTGTCTAGTTGTTTTGTGTCTAGTTGTTTTGTGTCTCTGTGGTTGTTTTGTGTCTCTGGTTGTTTTGTGTCTCTGTGGTTGTTTTGTGTCTCTGTAGTTGTTTTGTGTCTAGTTGTTTTGTGTCTCTGTAGTTGTTTTGTGTCTCTTTGCAGGGGTTTTGATACATGTAATCAATCACACTTTATTGTATAGCACGTTTGTACATCACAGTAACACAAAATCGGAGTCTGATGTGCGTCTCGTTGTTTTCATCAGCTGATGGCTGACGGTACTGAGACTCCGGCTCTGACTGGACCTGGCTTGAGTCCAACAGACCGAGCGGCTCCGGATGTGCGGAGACAACAGAGCGATCAATGAGCCTAATGGTTTAAGTGCTGCTGAGGTTTCGTCCATCAGGAACTAACAGCTTCTTATCTGGTTAGTTCAGCAGAGAGCGAACAGAGCAGCTCTCCTTCCGACCCGTCCAGCAGCAGCTTGTCCTCCAGCCTGCAACCGGATCCGTCTGACTGAGACTCGGCTCAGAACCAGACTTCACACAGGGAGCGTTCAGCCTCCCGTGTCATACCGTCATGACGATGCTGATGGAAGACTTCAGACAACGTTAACATTAAAATGAACACACTTTGGTTGTGATGAGATTCTGTGTGTCTGCAGTTGAACACAACAGAACCTCCTCTGGTCGGGAAGGTTCTGTAACCCCAGCCCTGATCTGGGTGGTGCTCTTCATCCTGCAACATCCACAACACGTGACTCAGGTGTTTATTCCTCCGGGTCCGGCTCTGCACCGGACTCTGGGTGGAAACACCCGGGTCACGTCTCGGTCCAGCTCGTCTGCTGTGATCACAAGCTGATCTGAGGAGAGTTTGAATCTTCCAGCTGATATAACGACTTTAAATCAAGTCTCAGCTGCTTCAGCTGTTCAGCAGAACGCTGCAGCTCTGTTTTACTGTGAAGCTCAGAACTGTTCTGTGTCTCTATCGCCACCAGCTGGTTCAGAGTCAGCGTTGGGTTCAGAACCGCTCTGTGTTCTTTGTGCTTGGAGGCGTTCTGTCGGTTGGAGGTCAGGTTTATTATTTGTTAATTTATCTGTATGTGGATCAGATTAAACCCTGGAGGGGGGCAGGTGGGCTCCAGTGACCCGGCACCACCAGAGATTAAACATTAATCTGCTTTACCCGGCATTATTCCATGATGATGATGAAAATAGGCCACTTGTGTTCGTCCGAGCAGTCGGCTGCTGTTTCCTGCAGGAAAACATTCAGGAAGCTGTGTGTGTGTGTGTGTGTGTGTGTGTGTGTGTGTGTGTGTGTGTGTGTGTGTGTGTTCATAATGTCCTTGTAGGGCTCATGTAGTCAGTGTGGATATAAAGAACAGATTAAATATGACTGTGTGTGTGAGAGAGAGAGATTGTTCGTTTACACACACACACACACACACACACACATACACACACACACTCATTACTAATATATTTAAAGTCATGTTTGTCCTCGTCTGTGTTGTTTTAACTCTGAGAAGTTGATATTTTAGTTTGAACAGAGGTTCAACAGTCCCTTCTGTCCTGACTGACACCGGATCAGTGTGTCAGTCTGGACCTGGTCTTAGACCGACACACCTGAAACTCACCTACACTTCTGGGACCTGAGGTGTTCAGTTAGCAGACAGGATGCATCCTGGGAGACAGAGTTCAGGGTGCAGATGTGACTGAACATGCCTCTGCTGTCTCACAAAGAGCTGACCTCAGATCAGTTCTGTCAGCGCCCCCTGCTGGGCCTCAGTGAGTACCTGCAGCAGCACCGTGCAGAAACACTGCCACCTGCTGGATGAAGGAGCATGTTCACCTTCCAGTGAGCTGCAGGTGCTCTGGACCACCTGTATATACAGTACATACACACACGTGCACATACATACACTCTCCGCCATCTTGGAAGTGGCAGCTCCGCCCCGTGAACTGATACAAGTCAGTGTAGTGAACTTTATAAAGCTCACTTCTACAAAGTGCTATAAATTAGTGTCTCATTCACACATTCACACAGTACAGATATATTCAGGAAACAGAGAGGAATCAAAAACACCGTCTGTAACGTTCTCTGATGGTTTCAAACCTTAACTACTCCTCATATGTTCAGTTTACAGGTCGGCACCAAACCGCAGCATGTGTTTTATAATGTTTTTATGTGTTTACAGCTGCTAATAAATGTGTGTTACTGTGATGATACATGACAGTTAAATATTGAATCTGTGTATAATAACCAGATCCTGACATGTAAATGTGACGTCTGTCTACCAAACTGTCAACTAGTTTCATTTCATTTCACTTTAAATATGAACAACTGACTTCATAATATATGAATCAGAATCAGAAATACTTTTTTGATCCCCGACAGGAAACTGCAGCGTTACAGCTGCTCCCATTCAAAGTCAAGATCATGCAGAAAAATAGTAATAATAATAATAATAACTAGAACTGCAAGCAGTTATAAACGGGGGCCAAGCCCCCCGCGTGACTTGGACCCTGCGCACCGCAGAGCCCACACAAGTTGGCCCAAAGGACGACGGGCTCGGAGCAAAGGTGAAGATACAGGCCAACGTCTGAGCCGTGGTATTCGCTGTAATGGGAAGTGCACTGGAAGTGCAAAAGGCTGAATGTGTGCCGATTTGGAGTTGTTGTACTAAGCCACGCCCACACTGACCAGTAATGACCACCTTCAAGATATGGCCTCAGGATTGGCCCTACATCATACCGACCAAATTTCTTCAAAATCGGTGTAGCCGTTCAAGAGATATAAACTTCCCATCTTTTTAGCGCCACCTAGTGACCAAATTTCGCTAAATTCGGCTCATCCCTTCCCAGTGTCATGGCAACGAAGGATCTAAAGTTTGGTGTTAATAGCATTTAGTTTGACCGAGATATCAAACAGTTTACATTTTTATAGCTAGCTACAGAAATTTGTTCGTTAATAATTTGCGCATTTTTTGACGGAGCAAAAATCTTTTGATAACTTCAGATCAGGTCAAGCTGAAGAGTGTATGTGCTAAGTTTCACGAAGATCGGACAAAATCCCAAGGAGGAGTTTGAAAAAGTAGGTTTTCCAGTTTTTGCGATTTTGCGAAAAAACTTTCTAACCGGAAGTGGGCGTGGCCAATCGCAAAGTGATTCAGCTCCAGGGAATCTGGGGATACAAGATTTTTGAATGTGCGACGTACGGTTTGAGAGTTATAGGCAAAAACGCGTTGGCCTAGGTTATAGCGCCCCCTGCAGGTGGATATGTGTAGTTTTTTGTGTCTGAGATATTCGCAGGAGGCTGGACCAACCCTTCAAATTGCACCACCCTCCCTTGCACGGTTTAGGCTGCAGCACCACTTTTAGCCGGAGAAAAATAAAAATAAAAATCTTTACAATTACAATAGGGTTCCTAGCACTGCTGGTCCTAGGAAACGCGTATGCTTGCAGACGCGTTCCCTCGGCCCCTCGGGCAGTTGGCCCCATAATAATAATAATAATAATAATAATAATTAAAGCTGCAAGCAGCGTTGAACGGGCCCTCGCAGTCCACGCGCGTCGGGGAATGCTGCACTCGGGGCTTGTTCACGCAACACATTCTGCTGAGGAAGTCATTCCTTTACAATTCGGTGGCCTGCTACTGCCGGTATTAAATACTGTACGCTGAAGTCAGAAAAACTGTGTGAACTGCTGCATTATTCCCCGGACAAAGACTGAGACCATGGTCAGCTTCTGGAGCTGGATGAAGAAAATGTCCACACGAGGCATAATGCAATTAAATAGTTTGAAGTGAAAGCTGAAAGTATCATCGTCCAGTAGTCTCACAAACCCTCCAGCTTCCAGCACAGTGGTAGGCTCAAAGTCCCCTGATGGTTTCAAAACACTGGACGACGTCACCTGTGTGCTCAAACACAGAGTGTACAGCATGGATATGGAAGTTCCATCTTACTGTGTTTGCTCTTGAGAGTCTGTATGCCACCACTCTTATCAAGCACACTGGTTCTTTTGAGAGATCTTGAAAAGAAAAAAAAAGCAGAGAATCCAGCCAGGTCAGAGAAGAACCGATTAACTAATGGGATGTTACCAGGGCCGGTTCTAGGCAGGCATATATGAGGGGGCAGACAAAAATGTGAAGGGGGCATCATGTATACACATCATGCTCCAGCACTTTTTTTTTCTGTGCTTATAGTAACAGTGTTTCTTCATTGAACTGGGTTGTTAGCTATGTGTCCAACCCAACCTGGAGAAGTGGATTGCACTTTGCCAGGCCTCTACCATCAGACCTGTCCAACTTTCTCTTTGTGAGCTGCTGGAAGCTGGAGCAAAAAATAAGTGAGCTGGCTTTGTTAAAAAAAAAAAAAATGCCGTGATTATATGAAACAAAACAGTGCAGAACTACAGCGGGACTTTACGTAGGGATCTGTCACACACTGGCAGAGGCGGGCTGGGGTTGAAATTCAGCCCTCAAGCTTGGTTTGGAGAGACCTTTTATCTGATTGCATGACGGATGCAAGTGGAACCGTAGTTTTAAGATGAATACTTTATTTGCATCTAATGTACTGCTATATCTGGATGAAAAGAACATCAGTAATAACGAATATTAGCCATAACTCATTAACTTTGGAAAGAAAACAGATGTCTAGTTCAGAAAGCCACTGACATAACTGCAGGAGAGGATGGGCTTATTGTTTCTGTGTGACTGGAACTGAAACATCAACATGTGACTTAATATAATGCTATGCAAAGACTTATTGCCAACCCAGTCCTGCACACTGCACCTGTCCCTGGCACTGTTTTGTTTTTTTGGTGGTTCCTGCTCCAATTTCCTCTTCCTCCTTCTCCTCCTCCTTTTCCATCTCCCCCTGCTCCTGTCCCTCCTCATCTGTCTCTTCCTCCTCCTCACTCCTATAACTGGCATTATCCTGTCCCTCTGCATCAACTCCGCGACTGACACTGGCCTTGTCAGCTAATATTCACAATAACAGCAACAATGATAAATGAGTTAGGATGTAAAAGACAGGATGTATAGCCTATATATTCAAATAATATTTTTT
This sequence comes from Diplodus puntazzo, assembly GCA_963678695.2. Classification (NCBI taxonomy): domain Eukaryota; kingdom Metazoa; phylum Chordata; class Actinopteri; order Spariformes; family Sparidae; genus Diplodus; species Diplodus puntazzo. Next base: position 28,848,755 of record OZ023173.1, read on the forward strand.
AAACTTTGAACACAGACTCTCCTGAAATATGTTTGCTTTTGCAATAAGGAAATGTGACCCTGCTGGGTCCGTGTCGTCACTGTCCTGGCTGACTGTAGCCGCGCTGACCTTCGCTCCTCCACCACTAAAAGCTCTGTTTATTTGGCGCATTTGACTGCATCCTCTATTAACCGTTTTTTTCTTTTTTGCCCTTAATGTTTCTGCTCCATCCATCTCTTTCTCCGGCTTCTTTCTTTTTAGCATGTTTGCTCATTTGAACTTATCCCGCTCCCCTTTCTTTCTTTAAACAGGAAAATAATGGTTTAATGACTGACTGAGCTGCTGAGCCAATCATATTTTAAAAGAAACTGCTGCTGCTACTTCAAAGTCTTCCCGCCGTGGTGAAACCTGACACCATATTGTCATGCTACGTCTTGGCTCATTTGCATACTGCAACAGTGATTGGATATTTACTAAGAGTTTAGGGAGGGGTGTGTGTGTGTGTGTGTGTGTGTGTGTGTGTGCGTGCTGCGCAGCCTGTGAATGCACGCACAGCGGAGCGGAGGGACAGAGAGATGAGTTGAGGGGGCAAGACATTTATTTGTGGGGGGGCTGCCCCCTCTTGCCCCTGCGTAGAGCCGGTCCCTCACATGAATACAGGACTAATATTTCAAGGTCTCGAGACTCTTTTCTGAAGTTGAAATGGAGTCTGTAGCTCAAAGTATGAAGGACAAGGAGAGGTTGAAAGTGGATGAGTTTTGAAGAGGATTTAAAGATTTTCCCATTTAATTCCATGCAAACTAATTAGACTGCCACCAGATCGCCACCTATTGGCCGATTTGCTCCAAATTTTACACAGACCCTCATCAGGCCATGGAACACAATTAGCAAAAGTGTTGTGGTAATGGGAATGTATTTGGGGAAGATATGGAACAATATCTGTTTTGAATGCAATGTGCAGGATTTTTTTGTTTTATGTTTTGGGCGTTTTTTGGGCTATCAAAATTCTTTTAATAACTTTTTGTCAGGAGGGTCCACAGATGCTTCATGCAAAGTTTGGTGCAAATCAGTCAAATCGTCTAGGAGGAGTTCGAAAAAGTAGGTTTTTCATTTGGTGCGATTTTGCGAATGGAAAGTTGCTGTCAAAGTGGGCGGGGCCTACACCACACAATTCAGCTGAATTCAGGGAACATGTAAATATAAGGTTTAACAATGTGCAACTTATTATGCGGGATTTATGGGCCAAAAACTTTTTTTTTTCAAAATAGCGCCCCCTGCTGATCATATTTGGTGTGTGGGTTACAGGGGCCATTCTATAGCACCCCTATGAGTTTCATTTCCATAAGTGTTATGGTGTGGGCACAGTGCCAAATCTTTAATTATACGGCCACCAGAGCGCCACCTAGTGGCTGATCGGTATACCCTTTGTCAGCTGTCCTCAGGAAGGCACTGACAATAATTGTTCAAAGTTTCGTGTTAATCCGATGAACCGATGTGGAGATATAAAATACTTCAATTTAAAGAGCGCCACCTTGTGGTCATCGCCTCAAATTTTGCACAGGGACTCAGGGGCTCATGGGGGACTAGTATTCTGAGTTTCATGTCATTCAGACACACCAATGTGAAGATATGCATCACTTCCTCTTTGTAATGAAATCTGCAGGAAGTTGTTAATTAATAACGTGAGTATCGTTTGATCTATCAAAATTCTTTTGATAACTTTTTGTCAGGAGGGTCCACAGATGCAGTGTGCCAAGTTTCGTGCAAATCGGTGAAATTGCCTGGGAGGAGTTCGAAAAAGTAGGTTTTTGACATTTTGCGACGTAGCGAAAAAAAACGCTAGGCGCAAATGGGCGTGGCCTATACCATGAGATTCATCACAATTCACTGAACGCGTGGATATAAGGTTTTTGAATGTGCGACAAAGTATATGGGAGTTATTAGCCAAAACGCGCTTTCCCATATAACAGCGCCACCTAGAGGTGGAAATTCAGGACGACAATAGATTATAAAATTTGGCGACAGGTGTGACTTATATTCCAAGTTTGGTGAGTTTTGGGGTATGTTCAGGCAGTGAAATATGCGATCATTTTTGAGGAGAAAAATAATAATAATAATAATTAAAGCTGCAAGCAGCGTTGAACGGGCCCTCGCAGTCCACGCGTGTCGGGGCATGCTGCTGTCGATGCATGCTGCCGTCGAGGAATGCTCAAGCAACACCTTCTGCTTAGAAAATCGTTAAAGCAGTTGCCTGCTACTGCCGGAATGAAGTTATGTACGCTGAAGTCAGAAAAACTGTGAACTGCTGGACGATTCGCCAGACAAAGACTGAGTCGATGTTCCGCTTCTGGAGCTGGCTAAAGAGAATGTCCACACGAGGCATGATACAATTAAATAGTTTCAGGAAGAAGCTGAAAGAATCATCGTCCAGTAGCCTCACAAACCCTCCAGCATCCAGAGTGGTAGGCTAAAACTCCCCTGATGGTTTCAAAACACTGGATGATGTCACCTTTGTGCTCAAACACAGTGTTCAAAGCACAGACATGGAAGTCCCATTTTACTGTGCTTGCTCTTGGGAGTCTCTGTGCTATCACTCTATCAAGCACACTGGTTCTCTTGGGAGACCTTGAAAAAAGTCCAGAGAATCCAGCCAGGTCAGAGAAGAACGATTAACTAATGGGATGTTACCAGGGCCGGTTCTAGGCAGGCATATATGAGGGGGCAGACAAAAATGTGAAGGGGGCATCATGTATACACATCATGCTCCAGCACTTTTTTTTTCTGTGCTTATAGTAACAGTGTTTCTTCATTGAACTGGGTTGTTAGCTATGTGTCCAACCCAACCTGGAGAAGTGGATTGCACTTTGCCAGGCCTCTACCATCAGACCTGTCCAACTTTCTCTTTGTGAGCTGCTGGAAGCTGGAGCAAAAAATAAGTGAGCTGGCTTTGTTAAAAAAAAAAAATGCCGTGATTATATGAAACAAAACAGTGCAGAACTACAGCGGGACTTTACGTAGGGATCTGTCACACACTGGCAGAGGCGGGCTGGGGTTGAAATTCAGCCTCAAGCTTGGTTTGGAGAGACCTTTTATCTGATTGCATGACGGATGCAAGTGGAACCGTAGTTTTAAGATGAATACTTTATTTGCATCTAATGTACTGCTATATCTGGATGAAAAGAACATCAGTAATAACGAATATTAGCCATAAGTCATTAACTTTGGAAAGAAAACAGATGTCTAGTTCAGAAAGCCACTGACATAACTGCAGGAGAGGATGGGCTTATTGTTTCTGTGTGACTGGAACTGAAACATCAACATGTGACTTAATATAATGCCATGCAAAGACTTATTGCCAACCCAGTCTGCACACTGCACCTGTCCCTGGCACTGTTTTGTTTTTTTGGTGGTTCCTGCTCCAATTTCCTCTTCCTCCTCTTTCTCCTCCTCCTCTTCCTCCTTCTCCTCCTCCTTTTCCATCTCCCCCTGCTCCTGTCCCTCCTCATCTGTCTCTTCCTCCTCCTCACTCCTATAACTGGCATTATCCTGTCCCTCTGCATCAACTCCGCGACTGACACTGGCCTTGTCAGCTAATATTCACAATAACAGCAACAATGATAAATGAGTTAGGATGTAAAAGACAGGATGTATAGCCTATATATTCAAATAATATTTTTTAAACTTTGAACACAGACTCTCCTGAAATATGTTTGCTTTTGCAATAAGGAAATGTGACCCTGCTGGGTCCGTGTCGTCACTGTCCTGGCTGACTGTAGCCGCGCTGACCTTCGCTCCTCCACCACTAAAAGCTCTGTTTATTTGGCGCATTTGACTGCATCCTCTATTAACCGTTTTTTTCTTTTTTGCCCTTAATGTTTCTGCTCCATCCATGTCTTTCTCCGGCTTCTTTCTTTTTAGCATGTTTGCTCATTTGAACTTATCCCGCTCCCCTTTCTTTCTTTAAACAGGAAAATAATGGTTTAATGACTGACTGAGCTGCTGAGCCAATCATATTTTAAGAGAAACTGCTGCTGCTTCTTCGAAGTCTTCCCGCCGTGGTGAAACCTGACACCACACTGTCATGCTACGTCTTGGCTCATTTGCATACTGCAACAGTGATTGGATTTTTACTAAGAGTCTAGGGAGGGGTGTGTGTGTGTGTGTGTGTGTGTGCGTGCTGCGCAGCCTGTGAATGCACGCACAGCGGAGCGGAGGGACAGAGAGATGAGTTGAGGGGGCAAGACATTTATTTGTGGGGGGGCTGCCCCCTCTTGCCCCTGCGTAGAGCCGGCCCCTCACATGAATACAGGACTAATATTTGAAGGTCTCGAGACTCTTTTCTGAAGTTGAAATGGAGTCTGTAGCTCAAAGTATGAAGGACAAGGAGAGGTTGAAAGTGGATGAGTTTTGAAGAGGATTTAAAGATTTTCCCATTTAATTCCATGCAAACTAATTAGACTGCCACCAGATCGCCACCTATTGGCCGATTTGCTCCAAATTTTACACAGACCCTCATCAGGCCATGGAACACAATTAGCAAAAGTGTTGTGGTAATGGGAATGTATTTGGGGAAGATATGGAACAATATCTGTTTTGAATGCAATGTGCAGGAATTTTTTGTTTTATGTTTTGGGCGTTTTTTGGGCTATCAAAATTCTTTTGATAACTTTTTGTCAGGAGGGTCCACAGATGCTTCATGCAAAGTTTGGTGCAAATCGGTCAAATCGTCTAGGAGGAGTTCGAAAAAGTAGGTTTTTCATTTGGTGCGATTTTGCGAACGGAAAGTTGCTGTCAAAGTGGGCGGGGCCTACACCACACAATTCAGCTGAATTCAGGGAACATGTAAATATAAGGTTTAACAATGTGCAACTTATTATGCGGGATTTATGGGCCAAAAACATTTTTTTTTCAAAATAGCGCCCCCTGCTGGTCATATTTGGTGTGTGGGTTACAGGGGCCATTCTATAGCACCCCTATGAGTTTCATTTCCATAAGTGTTATGGTGTGGGCACAGTGCCAAATCTTTAATTATACGGCCACCAGAGCGCCACCTAGTGGCTGATCGGTATACCCTTTGTCAGCTGTCCTCAGGAAGGCACTGACAATAATTGTTCAAAGTTTCGTGTTAATCCGATGAACCGATGTGGAGATATAAAATACTTCAATTTAAAGAGCGCCACCTTATGGTCATCGCCTCAAATTTTGCACAGGGACTCAGGGGCTCATGGGGGACTAGTATTCTGAGTTTCATGTCATTCAGACACACCAATGTGAAGATATGCATCACTTCCTCTTTGTAATGAAATCTGCAGGAAGTTGTTAATTAATAACGTGAGTATCGTTTGATCTATCAAAATTCTTTTGATAACTTTTTGTCAGCAGGGTCCACAGATGCTGTGTGCCAAGTTTCGTGCAAATCGGTGAAATCGCCTGGGAGGAGTTCGAAAAAGTAGGTTTTCGACATTTTGCGACGTAGCGAAAAAAAACGGTAGGCGGAAATGGGCGTGGCCTATACCACAAGATTCAGCACAATTCACTGAACGCGTGGATATAAGGTTTTTGAATGTGCAACAAAGTATATGGGAGTTATTAGCCAAAACGCGCTTTCCTTAATGACAGCGCCACCTAGTGGTGGAAATTCAGGACGACAATAGATTATAAAATTTGGCGACAGGTGTGACTTATATTCCAAGTTTGGTGAGTTTTGGGGTATGTTCAGGCAGTGAAATATGCGATCATTTTTGAGGATAAAAATAATAATAATAATAATCATTGCGATTACAATAGGGTCCTTGCAGGTTCCCTGCTCGGGCCCTAATAATTAAAGCTGCAAGCAGCGTTGAACGGGCCCTCGCAGTCCACGCGCGTCGGGGAATGCTGCCGTCGGGGCTTGTTCACGCAACACATTCTGCTGAGGAAGTCATTCCTTTACAATTCGGTGGCCTGCTACTGCCGGTATTAAATACTGTACGCTGAAGTCAGAAAAACTGTGTGAACTGCTGCATTATTCCCCGGACAAAGACTGAGACGATGGTCAGCTTCTGGAGCTGGATGAAGAAAATGTCCACACGAGGCATAATGCAATTAAATAGTTTGAAGTGAAAGCTGAAAGTATCATCGTCCAGTAGTCTCACAAACCCTCCAGCTTCCAGCACAGTGGTAGGCTCAAACTCCCCTGATGGTTTCAAAACACTGGACGACGTCACCTGTGTGCTCAAACACAGAGTGTACAGCATGGATATGGAAGTTCCATCTTACTGTGTTTGCTCTTGAGAGTCTGTATGCCACCACTCTTATCAAGCACACTGGTTCTTTTGAGAGATCTTGAAAAGAAAAAAAAAGCAGAGAATCCAGCCAGGTCAGAGAAGAACCGATTAACTAATGGGATGTTACCAGGGCCGGTTCTAGGCAGGCATATATGAGGGGGCAGACAAAAATGTGAAGGGGGCATCATGTATACACATCATGCTCCAGCACTTTTTTTTTCTGTGCTTATAGTAACAGTGTTTCTTCATTGAACTGGGTTGTTAGCTATGTGTCCAACCCAACCTGGAGAAGTGGATTGCACTTTGCCAGGCCTCTACCATCAGACCTGTCCAACTTTCTCTTTGTGAGCTGCTGGAAGCTGGAGCAAAAAATAAGTGAGCTGGCTTTGTTAAAAAAAAAAAAATGCCGTGATTATATGAAACAAAACAGTGCAGAACTACAGCGGGACTTTACGTAGGGATCTGTCACACACTGGCAGAGGCGGGCTGGGGTTGAAATTCAGCCCTCAAGCTTGGTTTGGAGAGACCTTTTATCTGATTGCATGACGGATGCAAGTGGAACCGTAGTTTTAAGATGAATACTTTATTTGCATCTAATGTACTGCTATATCTGGATGAAAAGAACATCAGTAATAACGAATATTAGCCATAACTCATTAACTTTGGAAAGAAAACAGATGTCTAGTTCAGAAAGCCACTGACATAACTGCAGGAGAGGATGGGCTTATTGTTTCTGTGTGACTGGAACTGAAACATCAACATGTGACTTAATATAATGCTATGCAAAGACTTATTGCCAACCCAGTCCTGCACACTGCACCTGTCCCTGGCACTGTTTTGTTTTTTTGGTGGTTCCTGCTCCAATTTCCTCTTCCTCCTCTTTCTCCTCCTCCTCTTCCTCCTTCTCCTCCTCCTTTTCCATCTCCCCCTGCTCCTGTCCCTCCTCATCTGTCTCTTCCTCCTCCTCACTCCTATAACTGGCATTATCCTGTCCCTCTGCATCAACTCCGCGACTGACACTGGCCTTGTCAGCTAATATTCACAATAACAGCAACAATGATAAATGAGTTAGGATGTAAAAGACAGGATGTATAGCCTATATATTCAAATAATATTTTTTAAACTTTGAACACAGACTCTCCTGAAATATGTTTGCTTTTGCAATAAGGAAATGTGACCCTGCTGGGTCCGTGTCGTCACTGTCCTGGCTGACTGTAGCCGCGCTGACCTTCGCTCCTCCACCACTAAAAGCTCTGTTTATTTGGCGCATTTGACTGCATCCTCTATTAACCGTTTTTTTTCTTTTTTGCCCTTAATGTTTCTGCTCCATCCATCTCTTTCTCCGGCTTCTTTCTTTTTAGCATGTTTGCTCATTTGAACTTATCCCGCTCCCCTTTCTTTCTTTAAACAGGAAAATAATGGTTTAATGACTGACTGAGCTGCTGAGCCAATCATATTTTAAAAGAAACTGCTGCTGCTACTTCAAAGTCTTCCCGCCGTGGTGAAACCTGACACCATATTGTCATGCTACGTCTTGGCTCATTTGCATACTGCAACAGTGATTGGATATTTACTAAGAGTTTAGGGAGGGGTGTGTGTGTGTGTGTGTGTGTGTGTGTGTGTGTGTGTGTGCGTGCTGCGCAGCCTGTGAATGCACGCACAGCGGAGCGGAGGGACAGAGAGATGAGTTGAGGGGGCAAGACATTTATTTGTGGGGGGGCTGCCCCCTCTTGCCCCTGCGTAGAGCCGGCCCCTCACATGAATACAGGACTAATATTTCAAGGTCTCGAGACTCTTTTCTGAAGTTGAAATGGAGTCTGTAGCTCAAAGTATGAAGGACAAGGAGAGGTTGAAAGTGGATGAGTTTTGAAGAGGATTTAAAGATTTTCCCATTTAATTCCATGCAAACTAATTAGACTGCCACCAGATCGCCACCTATTGGCCGATTTGCTCCAAATTTTACACAGACCCTCATCATGCCATGGAACACAATTAGCAAAAGTGTTGTGGTAATGGAATGTATTTGGGGAAGATATGGAACAATATCTGTTTTGAATGCAATGTGCAGGAATTTTTTGTTTTATGTTTTGGGCGTTTTTTGGGCTATCAAAATTCTTTTAATAACTTTTTTGTCAGGAGGGTCCACAGATGCTTCATGCAAAGTTTGGTGCAAATCGGTCAAATCGTCTAGGAGGAGTTCGAAAAAGTAGGTTTTTCATTTGGTGCGATTTTGCGAATGGAAAGTTGCTGTCAAAGTGGGCGGGGCCTACACCACACAATTCAGCTGAATTCAGGGAACATGTAAATATAAGGTTTAACAATGTGCAACTTATTATGCGGGATTTATGGGCCAAAAACATTTTTTTTTCCAAATAGCGCCCCCTGCTGGTCATATTTGGTGTGTGGGTTACAGGGGCCATTCTATAGCACCCCTATGAGTTTCATTTCCATAAGTGTTATGGTGTGGGCACAGTGCCAAATATTAAATCATACGGCCACCAGAGCGCCACCTAGTGGCTGATCGATAAACCCTTTGTCAGGTATCCTCAGGAAGGTACTGACAATAATTGTTCAGACTTTCGTGTTAATCCGATGAACCGTTGTGGAGATATAAATTACTTCAATTTAAAGAGCGCCACCTTATGGTCATCGTCTAAAATTTTGCACAGGTCCTCAGGGGCCTATGGGTAAGTAGTATTCTGAGTTTCATGTCATTAGGACATACCAATGTGAAGATATGCATCACTTCCTGTTTGTAACGAAATCTGCAGGAAGTTGTTAATTAATAACGTGAGTATCGTTTGATCTATCAAAATTCTTTTGATAACTTTTTGTCAGCAGGGTCCACAGATGCTGTGTGCCAAGTTTCGTGCAAATCGGTGAAATCGCCTGGGAGGAGTTCGAAAAAGTAGGTTTTCGACATTTTGCGACGTAGCGAAAAAAAACGGTAGGCGGAAATGGGCGTGGCCTATACCACAAGATTCAGCACAATTCACTGAACGCGTGGATATAAGGTTTTTGAATGTGCAACAAAGTATATGGGAGTTATTAGCCAAAACGCGCTTTCCTTAATGACAGCGCCACCTAGTGGTGGAAATTCAGGACGACAATAGATTATAAAATTTGGCGACAGGTGTGACTTATATTCCAAGTTTGGTGAGTTTTGGGGTATGTTCAGGCAGTGAAATATGCGATCATTTTTGAGGATAAAAATAATAATAATAATAA
>OZ023173.1:28858327-28875532 GCA_963678695.2 Diplodus puntazzo
GAACTGCTGCCGTGTATCAAGACCCGTGTCTAGCTCATCTTTTGCAGAGGATGTATTCATCTGATTAGTTATATATATATGACAGTTCATATTTGGAGGCAACTGAATGTGACAGCTTTGTCACAATAACAACTTCAAATTTGGATATTTTGTAATCGCTTCACTTCAAGCGGTCACACAGTGGAGCATCAAGAGTAGATGAAGAGCCTAAATGTTGTCTCACTGTAAATGCTCATGTTCTGTTTTCCTTGTAATGTCACCATTAAATACATTTGAACTTTGTCTATCTGGTACATTATAGTCAGTCTGCCCAATAACAATACAATACTATTACAACAGTTATTAATTATTATGAAGACAACTGTGCTTAGGTGCATGATTATATCACAGCTGAGGGGAATTTGCTGACTACATTTAACAAATAAGCATAAAGACACATAAGATGATGCATTTTCTTATAGCAACATTATTCACAATGAATGAAATACATTTCACTGATTTCACACTTTCACACGCATTTTCACACGCATGCATCATGATTTAGGCAGCGCTGGCTAAATCGTGATGCATGCTGGTTAAAATGTGTCCATGATGACCTGGATGGTTTCTGCTCCGCATCCGATGTCACATGACGTTAAGTTATAGCGGGAGCGAGGCGGCTGCAGAGCAGGTGAGCAGTTGTTCTCCAGGTACTGCGCGACCCGAGACCCACCTTCATGACGTCAGGACTTTGCCCTGATTGGCTCTCATCTACGCTGACATATATGACGTGTGTTTCGATTAATTTCCATAAGCGCCTCTTTTCTCCTCTAGTATCACACACTTTCAGATAAGTAGCAGCCGTGTGGCCGCAGCTGTGGGACAGTCAACATGAATAAACCTATAAAAACCTGCATGTAACGCAACAACCCTGAAAGATGTCGTCAATAAACTGCTCAGTTCTGTCAGCTGAGGGTGATGATGGAGAAGAACTGCTGTGTCCAGTGTTATCTGTACTATCCACTCTTTTTAACCCTCTCTGTTGCCGTCACATTAACAATATAAAGAATTATCCTGAGCTGTTCTGCGTGTGATGAGATGGCGCAGCGGGACAACAAGGCATCTGACTCAGTAACTTGTTCTGATTATTGTATTTCATTCATTCAGTGAAATGTATTTCATTCATTGTGAATAATGTTGCTATAAGAAAACACATCTTATGTGTATTTATGCTTATTTGTTAAATGTAGTCAGCAAATTCCCCTCAGCTGTGATATAATCATGCACCTAAGCTCAGTTGTCATCATAATAATGAATTGTAATTGTATTGTATTGTTATTGGGCCAGACTTACTATAATGTACCAGATAGACAAAGTTCAAATGTATTTAATGGGGACATTACAAGGGAAACGGAACATGAGCATTTACAGTGAGACAACATCTAGGCTGTTCATCTACTCTTGATGCTCCACTGTGTGACCGCTTGAAGTGAAGCAATTACAAAAAATTAAATTTTTTGGTTGTCAACTATTTTGAACATCTCTGATTGAATAATTTCCGAAGGGGACTAATATGAGAGAAAGGCCAGCAAAGTTCCCACAGCAGCAGGTAAGAAAACTAATCGAAAACTGAACATTAATGGAATTTCAATTTCCTCCACATCTTCCCAGACGAAGCAGGCAAACACCGCAAGCTCAGCCAAGTCACGTCACGTCTACGGGAAGAGAGAGGGTCCGACTTCATAGCAGCGTTTGTAGCCCCGCCCCTGCTGTCAGTCAGCAGGAGTTCAACTTGAAGGCGACTAATAGACGAGTTCAAGATCACGGCTACAAACGCTGCTATGAAGTCGGACCCTCTCTCTTCCCGTAGACGTGACGTGACTTGGCTGAGCTTGCGGTGTTTGCCTGCTTCGTCTGGGAAGATGTGGAGGAAATTGAAATTCCATTAATGTTCAGTTTTCGATTAGTTTTCTTACCTGCTGCTGTGGGAACTTTGCTGGCCTTTCTCTCATATTAGTCCCCTTCGGAAATTATTCAATCAGAGATGTTCAAAATAGTTGACAACCAAAAAATTTAATTTTTTGTAATTGCTTCACTTCAAGCGGTCACACAGTGGAGCATCAAGAGTAGATGAACAGCCTAGATGTTGTCTCACTGTAAATGCTCATGTTCTGTTTTCCTTGTAATGTCACCATTAAATACATTTGAACTTCGTCTATCTGGTACATTATAGTCAGTCTGGCCCAATAACAATACAATGCAATTACAACAGTTATTAATTATTATGAAGACAACTGTGCTTAGGTGCATGATTATATCACAGCTGAGGGGAATTTGCTGACTACATTTAACAAATAAGCATAAAGACACATAAGATGATGCATTTTCTTATAGCAACATTATTCACAATGAATGAAATACATTTCACTGAATGAATGAAATACAATAATCAGAACAAGTCACTGAATCAGATGCCTTGTTGTCCCGCTGCACCGTCTCATCACACGCAGAATAGCTCAGGATAATTCTTTGTATTGTTAATGTGACGGAACAGAAAGGGTTAATAAGAGTGGATAGTACAGATAACAGTGGACACAGCAGTTCTTCTCCATCATCACCCTCAGCTGACAGAACTGAGCAGTTTATTGACGACATCTTTCAGGGTTGTTGCGTTACATGAAGGATTTTCTAGGTTTATTCATGTTGACTGTCCCACAGCTGCGGCCACACGGCTGCTACTTATCTGAAAGTATGTGATACTTGAGTAGAAAAAAAGGCGCTTATGGAAATGGAAATTCATCAAAACACACGTCATATATGTCAGCGTAGATAAAAGCCAATTAGGGCAAAGTCCTGACGTCATGAAGGTGGGTCGAGGGTCGCGCAGTACCTGGAGAGCAACTGCTCACCTGCTCTGCAGCCGCCTCGCTCCCGCTATAACTTAACGTCATGTGACATCGGATGCGGAGCAGAAACCATCCAGGTCATCATGGACACATTTTAACCAGCATGCATCACGATTTAGGCAGCGCTGCGTGATCTTGAACTCGCCTATTGCTAACTAATGGGAATGTCATGTGACCTTAATTCCTATCATGGCTCCACCTACCTTCCAACTGAGTGATGATGAGTATCACCTGTGTGAGTATCACCTGTCTCTCTCTCTCAGTGGCTGTGTCCAAATTCAGGGGCAGCATCCTTCGGAGTGCGTATTTGAAGTGCAATTACGTCACTACGCCGCGCGAAGCCTGTCCAAATTCAAAGTGTGCTCCAAACGCTCCCCACAAATGCCTCCTTCTTTTGCCTGTTTCTGGAGGACACACCGCTACTATCCTTCGTGGCTACAATTTGCCCAAGATTCATTGCGCGCCCAAAGAGAAGAAATAAATCAATAAATAATGGCGACCTCAAGTGGCGCAGATCTCTCATTTAAATGTAAGTATTGGTTCTATACTCAGTTTTTACTCATTTTATCGTCAAACGCCAGATATGTTAAACTTCAAGGGACCTCAAAATATCAGTTAAAATACGTTGGTAATGCTCAACTTCATGCCTTTTGCTTTCAACCATTAGACGTTCAGAGGTTGACTTATATCTTATATCATATTGTGACTGTGGAGATGTTAGAGACTCGTTTTACTTCATGTACATAAATGGACCAAGACGAACAGATTTAGATCAGGCTGTGATCCGTGTAAAGTCTAGTTGGAATAAAGAGCTAAGTTTATGATTATCCTTATGATGATGATTATATTATATATATATATATATATATATATATACATATATATATATATATATATATATATATGCCGTATTAGAACCTTTTGTCTGTTGACGTAACACAAACATCTTTTACATTTCATTGTGTTTTAGGGAGCAACAGAGAGCTTCATCACTGTCCGAGGTCAGAACAACATTAGTTCACAGGGCGAAACATTCCACCGGCTGGATGGGAGTAATGCAATAATATATAATGATAAATAATAAATAGCCGATCTGTCAGTCCTGATGTCACTTTTTGTAAATCTTTGCATCCCTGTGTTAATGTGATCTTGTGTTGACCTTTTCTCTTGGTTTGAGGAGGATGAAGGAGGACATGAGGCTGCAGAGAGGATGGAGAGGCTCTTCTCTGCTCCAGAGGACAATCCTGACATTATAGCTGTTGTTATTTGGTTAATGTAGGGGTTCTTTTTATATTATTTGTTCATAATTGTTCATTTTATATAATTCATGAAATAAAATATTGTTCTATTGTTGCACGTTGTCCATTCCATTCAGTATTTACAGGTTTTACAAGTACAATTTATAACAGCAAACAGCATCAAGTGCTACTTTTCAGAGACAACAAGGGATTGAATGTTTTCTTTTATTATCAAGGTCTTAACATTTACAACTATTTACAAAATTACAGCATAAATAACTATTAACTGATTATTATTAACTATTAACAAAAACAATTATTATTGAAAACAATATTAAAACAGTTACAGATGATGGACAGTAACAGGCTGAGCAGGAGTCCCTGCAGTGCTGCTGGGCTGGATGGTGTCAGTGGGACATCATCTGGGTCGGTACTCAGGGTGTTTGGGGGTCCAGTCTCCTCTGTCCACCACATTGTCCATCAACTGGGTCTGCAGGTCTGACTCGATTGACGGCTGCCATGTCACTAAGAATGTTTTAAGAAAGAGGCAAGAATTATAATTTCATACTCTAATTATAAAAATAATAATCATAATAAATTACAACAAACAAAACTATCTACCAAACATTTTAAATACAATGCCTTTAAAATCAAAATAAAACCATATGTGGCGATCAGCAGTTTACATGTCAGCATTAACGTAATGTGTCGGTATGTTAATGACCCCAAACTGTTAGCTAGCTAATAATGATAATATTGATAACATTACTGTGGGATCAATAACAGGTTTACCTCTCCACGGTCCTCTCAGTCGGAGATAAACCAGCCGCTTCTCCTCTTCCTCTGGAGAAGGATTAAAAAGGAAATCAGGAATTCCTGAAGCTCGAACAGATCTGACAGTCAAACTTTACTCTTCTTGTCATTTTTGCAGACCTCGGCTGCATAAATAGTGACGTATGGGTAGGGGCGGGATCATCTCGCAACCAGGAAATGCTGCAAAGGGTAGACTGTCCAATTTCACAACAGGCTGACGCCGCCTGCAGGTCTCTCTGAAGGACCCTGCCTTTGCTGGCGGCGAAGGATGGGTCCTTGAAGGATGCTGCCCCTGAATTTGGACACAGCCACTGTCTCCACAGAGTCTCTGTGATCAGCTGACACAACTTCCTGAACATGGCTTCTGCTCCAAGAAAAAGAAGAAGATGGAGCAAAATCCTCCCTCCTGAATTTTCTGATTTAATGAACGACCTTATAAAATATGCACCTTCATTCATCACAGTATTTGACCTCAGAGAATCAAAGATGAGACAGATTGTCAGAGAGTTTAAGAAGATCTCTGATGAAGTGAAAGAGATACAGAAGAAAGCAGATAGAGGCAGAACAGCAGGAGTTATTACTGGAGTAGTAGGAGGAGCAATCTTGGCACTGGGGCTCCTCGCAACTCCGTTCACTGGTGGGATGAGTTTAGCAGCAACAGTAGCAGCAGGAGGAACAGCAATAGGAGGAGAGGTAGCAGTATTAGGAGGAGTAGCTGTTGTTGGTGCTAACAATATAACAAAAAGACTAAAAGAGAATGAAAGTGTAAAGAAAGTAGAAGAACTGGGGAAACAATTCATGGAGACAGTTGAACTGCTGAAGGAAATCCTGGAAGAAATCAAGAAGACGTGTGAAAAGTTGGAACAGAAGAAAACTGAAGCTCAGGCTGGAAACACTCTGATGGAGGTGAAGGAGATCAAGGAGATTCTTAGACGAGTGTCTGACCTGAGAAAGAGCAGCGGAGAAGCTTTGGATGTAACTGAAACAGTAATGCGGAGGATAGGTAACATGTTAAGGTTGTTTGAAAAAGTCTTCAAAGTCTCTGGGACCTCTGATAAAGAGGGTAGAGAGTTAATAGTTTCCATCATCCAGTCAGCTGATCAGTGTCAGAAGGTCATTGATTACTTTAATAAGATGAAGAAGGAGCTGCAAGACTTCAGAGAAACAGAGTCAGACTTATTGATCGATCTGTTGATGAGGATGAACCACTATTCACACAGTTATGGAATGTAACTGAGTACATTTACTTCAGTACTGACCTGAAGAACAGTGCTGAGCTACTGTTACTTTACTCGAGTGTTTCCATTCTCAACTCGATGACATGTTGTATTTTTTACTCCTCTACATTATTTGATACCTTTAGTTACTAATTACTCTACAGATTACTTCCTGTATCAGAACACAGTTTGTTGTATAAAGTAATAAATCATGCTTTTCATGTCTGAGTATTAACATGATGAGTACACAGCTTCTTACATCCATCAGCCTCATGAGCTCTGTACTGATGGTTCTGGTCGTTTGGACTCTTCAGTGCTCTTCACTCCTGATGTGATGATCGTCTCGCAGCGTAACACCTCTTTGGCAGCTCGACATTTTTCAGAGATTTGTTTGGATTTGTTCTGTTTTGTAAAATAAAAAAAGCATAGTTAATGATAATCAACATACATGGACATTCATTCTGTCATTTGCAGTAAAGAGAATAAAGAGATGATTCATGATTGAATAATAACCTGAAGGTTGTTATACACTCTGTGTAGAACCACAGAACAGAGAATTTCCCAAACAAATTTGGACCCATTTGTTTCTGGGTTAGAGATATTTAGAGAGACGTAATGGGTCAACAGTGTGTTCAGCATGTGTCACTGTTTCTAGCCAGAGATCAGCTGGACTGTTCTGATACTGATACCACCATAAGAAAATGCCTCCGGTACTGTCTGAAATGTTGGTACCAGTGTTGGTGATGTGTACCGTTGATGAACCCTGAAATGGACCGGTCCTTCCCAGCAGCGGGCCGTGTGTTGTATTTCCCCTCAGTGGTGGTTCATTCTGCGTGGAGTTCTTTGTATTAGTTCATTTGTTAGTTAGCATCCAAGTGAAACAGATGATACATAAAAATATGAATCACTTTCACAAATATAAAACAGAATCAAAGGCAAATTATTAAAAGGTTTTTCCTTTATGAATACAAATTGAAGTAACTCTATGAGGGAGCGCTGGGAAAAGGAAACCAGTCATCTCAGAGGAAATATGGGAGACCCAGTCAACCTACTAACTCCTTGTTTTGGAGGGATTTCACTTGGAAAAATCTCGTTTTTTAATCCCCACAACCAAAAATCCAAATGTAGTGTGTCTCTGCTGCTGGAGGGAGTGTGGATCAGTCTCACATGTTCTGGTCATGCCCTCTCTGGAGAGAAGTGGGCCGACTGGTCTCAGAGGTCCTGGACCTGAGATTTGACTTATCTTTACCTCAGTGTACCTTGGACATATCCCTCAGGATCTCAATATGAGTGACTCATACCTTCTGAAGATCTTTCTGGTCGACAGTAAAAAGCCTCCTATCATCACCGTCCTTATCAATGGAGAAAATGACTTTCACTATTCGATTACAAAAGGAGAAGGGATACAAATCTTGGAAAAAATGGGACTGTAACAACCATGTAGATCTTATGTATATATGTGTATGTCTTCTGTTATTTTTTATCTTTATTATTCTAACGAGACCTTTCAATGACCTGCACTTGTACTTTCTCTTTTGACTTATTGTTACTTTGTATATGTGAAAATTCCAGACCTCGCCCTTTCTATGTTCACATAAAAGCAAAAAAAAGTATTTAAAAATATATAAATATAAAACAGAATGTTTTTATACATTATTAAAAACTAAAAGACACTCCAGTCTCTCTCAGCATTTTGATTAAAACTAACTTTATTTCTAATTGGAGTAAACTGAGATATAAATCAGTTTGCAGGTCACATCATTGTGTCTGTCAGCATCAATAACTGCAGTTTGGCCAGTGAAACGTTTGATTTTCCATCAGATGTTTGTCAGAAGGTAGTTTGTTATCGAGTCGTCGTTGATGTGATTTAGTTTCTGTACTTCAGCTCAGAACAGAGCTGAGCCTGGTTAGTTTGGTGTTGGCTGATCTGTGACATCATCAGGATCCACTGTGTACAAAACAACTACAGCACATGAACAAGATAACATTATTAAAACTGAACATCCTGTAAAGAAGAGAAAGTTCACTGTAAGGACCAATCAAAGAGTTCAGAGAGAGAAACATGAGAAGATCCAACATTTAACAATCCAAACGTTTCACTGCAGAGCTGAGCAGTTATGTTCACGATATCAGTCGATCCAAACAAACAAATCCTCAATGAAGCAGCATCTTTAAAAGAAGAGAGACTCACACTGAAACACTGAACACTGTGAGCACACGAGGCAGAAGATAAAACTCTGTCCACCTCGGGGAAGCTGCGGGAGTCGAGTGTCTGAAGGAACAAACACTGTGACTGAAACCACATCGGTCTTCAGGTGGTCGTTTATATGTCACTTCATTTTAGAGAGACTTTAACTTTGAAATGCCACATCAGAACTTCCTGTTATTACATGATGACTCTCTGAGGAGGAGGACTGTCAGTCTGAACTGAAGCTACTACAGTTTCCTTTTAATGTACATCTGAATTTATATGTTAACATTCACAATATTTGACTATAAGTGGGCTTTTATTTTGAAATTCATCATTGGATCTTTTATTTTCACGTTGGACTAATTATTATTCACACAGATGAAATGTCTAAGGCTTCAGTGTGATCAGAAGTAGGATGTTTAAATGAATGAAGTAAATAATCAATGAATTAATAACTAATTGTTTAATTAATTCATCAATCAATCAACAGACTGATTGAATGAATTCATGTGGACTTACAAACTGTGCTCACAGCTCGGTGCTTTTATTTTGAATTCTGTTCTTGCACTGCATTACCGTAATATCTACCGTAAACAGGTACCACAGAATAACTGCGGGCTGGTTGATCGGGTTTACGGAGAGGAGGCGGGCTGGACCGCAGCGAACCTCCTGCTCGGCTCGGCTCGGCTCGGCTCGGCTCTGATACCAGGTCCAGAGGTGGGTCAGAACTACAGCAGAACTGTCCCACGGAGGGCGATGTGGAGAATCTGCGCATGATTCCTGAACCGAAGGTGAGTTACAGCTGAACCTGTGAGACTGAAAGTGAAAGTGTTTCTCACTCGAACCAAACACGGACTGAAGTGACATGTTTCTAACAGGGAGGTCACATCCTGTTACACGAGGCTGAAAACACACTGCTGCTGAGGAAACACAGGGAAGACAGAGCGGCTCGGTTCTGCTCGGTTCTGCTTCGTCTCCTTCAGACAGACAGGTGAGAAGAGCCACATCATTAAAGCCTTTATGAACAGAACTGAGTGAGCAGCTGGATTATAAACTGTGCGGTTCTGATTTTTATTTATTTATTTATTTATTTATTTATTTATATTTAAATAATTTCCCAGTCTGGGATCATTAAAGTATTTCTATCTATTTCTATCTATCTATTACTGATCGTCCTCAGACACAGGAGATCAGCTGCTTCATGTAATAACACAACAGTGTTCATAATAATAAACCTCATAGAAAGAGTCAGAAGGAGATCAGCTGCTTCATGACGTCAGGTTTCTAATGCAGCTCATACATTAATATGGATCAGGACATTGATCAGAACTTTGGAGTCTGCTGATGTTCTCAATCTGATGATATCACACCAGAATCACAACTTCAATGTTTACATACGTGTAGCGCAGCTGAGTTTCTATCGGTGGACTGAGAACACAGTCTGAACACAGATGAACCAATCACTGAACACTTCAACATGCCTGTCGTCAGTAGAAGTGAATAGGTGCGTTACAGCTGAACCCCTGCTGACCTCCTGCAGCAGCAGATCTGCTGGCGACTGCAAGGCGAAGATACAAACGCTGCCCAGAAAGAGCCAATCAGAGTGCAGAAACACTGGAGCTGAACCTGTGTTGTCTGCAGTCAGACAGCAGGTAACCACTTCTATCAGCAGCACAAGTAGGCTGACAGAACTGAGCAATTTATTGACGACATCATCATCACATAATTGTAACACTGTGCATATTATTTTTTATTATTATTATTATTTTCTTACATTGCACTAATGTACTTTTTACTTGTTCTTCGTTCTCTGTTTATGTTGTGTGAATAACCGGATGCTGTTAAAATGTCGTTGTACACTGTGCAGTGACAATAAAAGGATTCTGGTTCTGATTCTGATCTTTCAGGGTTGTTGCGTTACATGCAGGTTTTTATAGGTTTATTCATGTTGACGGTCCCACAGCTGCGGCCACACGGCTGCTACTGATCTGACAGTCTGTGATGTTTGAGTAGAAAAGAGGCGCTTATGGAAATGGAAATTCCTCAAAAAACACGTCACATACGTCAGCGTAGATGAGAGCCAATCAGGGCAAAGTCCTGACGTCATGAAGGTGGGTCTGGGCCAGTGCCGGTTCACCCAATACGCACACTGCGCACTTTGCGTAGGGCCCCACAAACTAATAGAGGCCCCGTGAAAAGAAAACAAAAAAAAAGCATCAATACGTGACCGTCCGTCGTGCACGTGTCCCAGATTCCCAGCGCACCAGCCCAGCAAGATGAAGCGGAGGTTTTCCTCGGGGAATGAAAACAGGAGGAAGAAATGTGATGGATTGATTTTTATGTAAAAAAAGAAACAGTTGTTTAAAAAGCAATGAATACAGTCACATGCATGTTAAGATGTTGAATTAAGAGTTAAAAGCCAATGGCATAAGGATACTTACCTGTCAGAAGTTGAATTAACCTGTGATCATCTGTTGATCCTTTTGATTCCCTGTGCTCGATTAGTTAGTTCATTCATTCACTCCTCTTTTCATGCGTAACAGAAACAGCATGACGATGAACTGCGGGAACAGCAGTCAGGTAACTCCTCCCCCTCTCCTGGAGGGAGAGTGGGCGGGACTAGTCCGTGTTTGACCTACATTAACAGGGCGGTGAGCGCTGGGTTAACCCCGGTCTCCGTGTGCGTCTTGTTGGCTTCTATAAATTTAGTTGTAGTGTAGCTACAACTGCACTTATACAAAATGGAAAGTAATAGATAAATATTTACTTAGATTAGTGGTATATACGCGTGCCTGCATAAATATATCCCGCCAGTAGTAGGCAGTGTCACTCCATGTAATCCATGCATCGTGGATATTCTGTGCACTTGTATCTGACCTCTGAGCAGTAAACGCCGTTCCTCTAAATTAGCTTGCCTGCTAGCTTTCTTTCCGTCCTTAAGATACAACATAGTGGTGACGAGGATGGCTCTGCTTGGGATTTCGCCACCTCCGACATTTTTAGAAAGCCTACGGTTCCTTTCAAAGCATGGATTCGCATGTTTGATAACTACGTGCTTGCTCTGGCCGACAAAATGGAGGATAAGAGGAAGCGTGCTTTGCTAATACGCACGGTCGGCGGAGGCTCAGCGGATTTTACTACATGCTGCCAGAGATTGGGGATTCCTACCAAGATGCTCTACAGGCTTTAAAGACATTTTTTGTACCAAAATTGAATGTCTTCACAGAGAGGAATAAGTTTCGCCAGAGAGTTCAATGAGCTGGTGAGTGCACAGCTCAGTAAGCAGCTGCTCTGCAGGAGCTAATGGTTACCTGTGAGTTTGGAGCATTATCTGACGATATGATATATGATAAGAGACCAAAATTGTGGATAATTGGTTCAATGCACGGATCAGAGAGCGCTTGCTGCTTGAGGAAAAGCTGACACTTGAAAAGAATTTGACAATTGCTGGTCAGATTGAAAATGCAGTTGCTGAAGCTAGCTAGCTTCTAGCTTCATCAAGAGGAGCAGCCCAGGTTGTTGTCGGCACGGTGCATGGGACTACTTTTTCGTGGCGGGAAGCAAAAGCAGCAAAAACACTCCAACTTTGGTCCCAGACCACCTCCAAAGACTGCTGTCTCAAACGCCTCAACAGCATGCTACAGATGTGGCTCTTCAACACACGTTGCAAATTACCCCAAGTGCCCAGCTAAATCAGTCGCTTGCAGACAGTGTAATAAGCCTGGACAGAGTGTGCAGGAGCAGGACTGCTTCATACAATGTGGGAGAAGTTTCCAATGACTGCGTCACAGTGCTACTAGTTGATGAAGATGATGCAATTACATGGAGCAGTAAATTAACGTGCAGTGTCTCCATGAAGGCTTCAGGTGGCCCGACAATTACTGCCGATCTGATGGTGGATACCGGGTGTGTCTCTATTCTCCCAGAGCACATGTACAAGAGTCACTTCAGCCACACCCCTCTCCTAAAGCCCAGAAAAACGCTGACAACGTACACAAAGAAACCCGTGCTAGGTTATTTGGAACTGGCAGTGACATTCATGATAAAATGCACATCCCAGTACATTCATATTGTCCCAGCAGGTACGCCCATTTTAGGCATGGATCTCTTCAGTGCCCTGCAACTTGAGATCAGAGAGGGTAATGTCACTACTAACACATCCACTGCTGTCCCTGTACAGTGCACAGCTGCTGAAACAGACGCTTCAGACACTGGAACAGTAACTGGATTTGTCCACAAAGTCACTGTGACACCTGAAATACAGCCTGTGCAGCAAAAGCTACGCTGCCTGCCTTTCACCATTTGTGATGCAGTGTCCCCGGAGCTACAGAGACTGGAAAAGGACGGTGTCATTGAACGCATCAACTCCTCGCCATGGTTTTCACCCATAGCAGTGGTGCACCGAAAGTTGGGTCCGATCAGGATATGTCCAGACCTACGTGAGCCCAACAAGACTGTGATTGTTGACAGCCATCCACTGCCACATACTGAGGAGGTGTTTCATGAGCTACAAGGTCCACAGATATTTTCCTCTACTGACCGACAAAATGCGTATCATCAGGTACCTTTGCATCCTGAGAGCCGAGACCTTACTGGTTTTTTCACTCATGATGGACTTTTTCGGTTCACTAAGGTCCCCTTCGGTCTCGCATCAGCCCCGAGTGCATTCCAGAGGATGATGTCTCAGATTTTGGAGGGTTTGGATGGTGTACAATGTTACTTGGACGATATTATTGTGTATGCTGACACTCCTATGCTGCATGAGACACGACTTCAAGCTGTACTGCACAGACTGGACAGCAGTGGACTGAAATTAAATGTGGAAAAGTGCCTGTTCAGAAAAAATGAACTTTCATTCTTGGGCCACGTTGTTTCTGCTTCAGGCATCCATCCCAACTCAGATCACGTTACTGCCATAACAGAGGCTCCTCCCCCTCATGATGCCACGGCCCTACAGTCCTTCCTGGGCCTCACGGGATGGTATTCAAAGTCCATCCCCTGCTACACCTCTGTTGTGGAACCACTTTATGCTCTGCTGAGAAAAAATGCAGAATTTAAATGGACTGATGCTGCCAAAGAGGCTTTTTCGCACAACAAAGCACTGATTGCTACAAGCCCAGCGCTTACACTGTTCGGCCCTGCTCTCCCTACTCTCGTCACTACAGACGCCTGTGACTACGGCGTAGGTGCAGTGCTCACCCAGCTGCACGGGGACACTGAAAAGACTGTTGCACTCACATCCAGGTCCCTTACTGACTGTGAGAGGAAATACTCTATCATAGAGAAGGAGGCTCTGGCTTGTGTGTGGTCAGCTGAGCGTTGGAGCACGTATCTGTGAGGAAGACACTTCACCCTGCCCACAGACCATAGCCCACTTTCTGCCCTGCTGTCCACCAAAGGCTTCGGAAGAGCAGGTATGAGGATTTCGAGATGGTTGGCTCGCTTCATGTGCTTTAACTACACTGTGGAATACAAGCCAGGTCGTGATAACGTCATAGCAGACTGTTTGTCACGAACACCCCTGCCGTCTTCTGACCCACAAGAGCTGGATGAGGACATCATAGCAATGGGGTCTGTGTGCTTTGCAGCTGTTACTACAGAGCAGCTACATACTGCCTACCAAGATTGCCCAGTGCTGCAGCAGGTTATAGCTTATCTTAGAAATAGTTGGCCCCGGTCAGCTAAAGGACGTGATCCTGCCCTTTTGCCCTTCTACTGTGTACAGACTGAGCTGGCTGAACTTGATGAGGTTTTGGTGAGAGGTACTCACGAGTTGTGATTCCCCGACTCTTCAGCCCCAACTCATACAGCTTGCCCACGACACTCACCAAGGTATGGTGAGGACTAAACAAAGACTTGGGGAGCTCTATTGGTGGCCTGGTATGGATTCTGATGTTGAAGCTGCCGTTAGGTCTTGCACCACCTGCTCCCAACATGACAAAACTGCCATAACCAGAGCCGCCCCACTGCACCTGGTGCCCCTTCCCAATGCAGCCTGGGAAAAACTTGCCATGGATATTGTGGGCCCATTCCACTCTGCTCCGCCTGACTGCCGCTTTGCCATCACATTGGTGGATTATTACAGTAAATGGCCTCAAGTGGCATTTACCTCAGATGTGACGTCCGCTACTGTCATTGCATTCTTGTCTACTGTTTTCAGCCGTGAAGGCAACCCCCTTGTACTTGTGACTGACAACGGCCCTTCATTTGTGTCTGCTGAGTTCAAGGCCTTCTTGGCAGCTCGGGACATTACACACTGCCGCAGCTCCATCTACTTTCCACAAAGTAATGGAGAAGTTGAGAGATGGAACAGAGTATTCAAGGACTGTATACAGAGAGCTGACATTGAAGGCCGGCCATGGAAGCCCTTTGTCACAAACTTCCTCCTCACGTATCGAGCAACTCCCCAAGCATTGACTCAAGTCTCCCCTGCTGAACTTCCACATGGCCGTCCATTCCGCACCAAATTGAATATCAAGAACATTGCTTTGCCTCGCACACCTGCGCAGCCTGAAGCTGTGAGAGACACTGTGACTCTGAGACAAGCCAAAGTAAAGCGTTATGTGGATGAACGTCGAGGTGCACAGTCTCCAAAGTTTCTGTGTGGTTCCTATGTTTGGATCAGAAAGCCAGGAATCATAAAGAAAGGACACTCAAAGTTCACACAGCCCCTCCGAACGGGTGTGCTGGGGCAGAGAAACGATGGCAACAAAATCGCTGTTTTTAAAACAGTAAGAAGGCTCGACACGACATGAAACTTTGCTCGTAGCATCACCAGGGTCTCTACACATGAACACGAGCATTGAGAACATTCTTTGTGTACACAAAGTTTATGAAAAAGAAGGTTTTTGAACTACTCACGTTAGCTGCTGCATCTCCTCGTCATGGCAGGCAAAAAGTGTTGATCCCTGAGTGCGACCTGACAGGCAGGAGAGTAATGGTGAACCGCTCCTCAAGCCTGCCTGTCAGGTTGCACTCAGGGATCAACACTTTTTGCCTGCCATGACGAGGAGATGCAGCAGCTAACGTGAGTAGTTCAAAAACCTTCTTTTTCATAAACTCTAAAAAGGGGCAGAATGTGTTGTGATTTATGGACTGTTACAAGTTGGCAGTGGATAATGTTCTGGATAATTCTAATTAATGTATTGTTCCATGTGAGGCTCTTTATAGTCAGCATAAGATTACAGAAGATTGGAAATGTATCTAAGTACAAATGTGTCACTGTTGGTGATGTCCTATAAATGTTTTGCTGAAAAGTACTGTTTACATATTCTAGGGAATACTGGAAGAAGCTAATTTCAGTTTGTTTTATTTCATAAATACTTATGAAAGGTTGGTTACTATTGAAGTGTTGACGCAGCTAAACGAGCACTATCTGTTTGTATTTTCATGAGAGGAAGTATTCTTTAAAAAGAGGGAGATGTGGTATGTACGTGTGCCTGCATAAATATATCACGTCAGTAGTAGGCAGTGTCACTCCATGTAATCCATGCATCGCGGATATTCTGTGCACTTGTATCTGACCTCTGAGCAGTAAACGCCGTTCCTCTGAATTAGCTTCATTCATCAGAGGATTTGGCAAGAGAGAATCAGAGATGAGAGAGATTATCAGAGAGTTTAAGAAGATCTCTGATGAAGTGAGAGAGATGCAGGAGAAAACAGACAGAGACAAAGGAGTTGTTGCAGTAGTACAAAGAGCAGCAGGCTTACTGGGGCTCCTCACAGCTCCGTTCACTGCTGGACTGAGTTTAGCAGCAGGAGCAGCAGCAGCAGGAGGAGGAGCTGCTGTTGGTGCTGCTCACGCTGCAAATATCGCAAAAAGACAAACAGAGAATAAAAGTAGAAAGAAAGTAGAAAAACTGGGGAAACAATTCATGGAGACTGTTGAACCGCTGAAGGAAATCCTGGAAGAAATCAAGACGACGTGTGAAAAGTTGGAACAGAAGAAAACTGAAGCTCAGGCCGAAAACACTCTGATGGACATGGAGGAGTTTCAGAGGATCCTTAGACGAGTGTCTGACCTGGGAAAGAGCAGTGGAGAAGTTTTGGATGAAGCTCTAACAGTGATGGAGAGGATATATAATCTGTTAAGGTTGGTCATTAAAGTCCTCAGAGTCTCTGCGACCCCTGAAGATGACAGAGAGTTAACAGAGTCCATCATACAGTCAGCTGGTCAGTGTCAGAAGGTCACTGATAACTTTGATAAGATGAAGAAGGAGCTGAAAGTCTTCATAGAAACTACAGAGTGAGAATTATTGATGGATCAGCTGATGATGAGGAGGAGAAACGTTCCCCAGTGATGGAATGTAACTGAGTACATTTACTCAAGTACTGACCTGAAGAACAGTGTTGAGCTACTGTTACTTTACTCGAGTATTTCCATTCTCAACTCGACGACATGTTGTATTTTTTACTCGACTACATTATTTGATACCTTTAGTTACTAGTTACTCTACAGATTACTTCCTGCATCAGAGTATCTTCAACATCAACACACCTGGAGATACGAGGTTTCCACCACACAGGAAGGTAATCTGAAGGGTAACTAGTAACTAAAGCTGCAGTGATTCTTTATATCAATACTTATTCAATAATAAAATACTAAGATATCAGTTATGTTTGGATTCACAGCTAAAACTCTGGTCATAACACAAAGTCTCTATGGTTTTACACACTCTGTTCACTGCACCTTATTTTTTATATTTTATCTTGCACTACAGTTACTCTGCTTATTTTTACACTTTTATACATTTTGTACACAGTCAGTGAGGAGGAGGAGGAGCATCAAGTGTTGTTCAGCTCGTTCAAATGAACTTTATTTAAATCAAACCGGTTCACAACCACACGGTGAAGCCCTGAGT
>OZ023173.1:28875632-29153132 GCA_963678695.2 Diplodus puntazzo
TTTCCACAATATGTTTATTGTCATTTTTCTTAGAACAACCCAACAGTAAATATAACAGTAATATTGGCAATGTAATTTAATTTAGGACTACACATACTCACATTCCCCAGACACACACATTCTCGCACACTTGCACACCCTCATCTCTTTGCACCTATCTAAAGTAAAATAGAAATAAAATAAATATTTTCCATCATCATTTACGATTTTCTTTCAAGTAGGGCCCCCCCTTCCATCTTTAATTATATTCATATATGGTTCCCAAAGCTTAGCAAAGTCTTTCCGTTTGCCCTTAGCAATGTAAGTTAGTCTTTCCAGACCAACACAGTGCGATAGTTCCTTTATCCACATCCGTAGTGATGGTGCTTCCATGCTCTTCCAACACAGCGCGATTGCCCTCCTGGCCTGGAGAAGTCCAAAGTCCAATAGTTTGGTCATTTTCAAGGTCTGTTTAAAGTTCTTCGGATATATTCCAAGCAAACAGAGCCCGGCATTTAAAGGGACTCTGGTGTTAAACAAGTCTGACAAACATTTTAAAACATCCTTCCAAAAATCCTGGATCTTTACACATTCCCATTGACAATGAAATAGAGTCCCTTTTCTCAGTCAAGCATTTAGAACACACATCAGGAATATTAGCAGACATATGATGAAGCCTGACAGGGGTTATATACATCCTCATAAGCCACTTATATTGGAGTAATTTAAACCTTGTATTAATTGTCTGTGTTTGTGCTCTTAAACAAGCGTTGTTCCAATCCGTCTCATCAATATCCTCCTTAATATCCAGCTTCCAAGCATTTAGTTTATCGCGTGCTGATTCAGGGCTATTTGCAACTGGAAAGTTATTCTAACTGTTGTTATCAGGTCCAATTGGACCTTTTGTCCCTTCTCAGTGTGTTTCATTCTGTCTTTCCTGTCCACTTCTTATTCACGTTTTATTGTTATTCTGTTCTGACGTCAACATTTAGTCATTTCTACATTTAATTACCCTGCATACTTTATTAACACCTGTGTGTGTGCGTGCGTGTGATTGTGTGTGTGTGATTGTGTGTGTGTGTGTGCGTGCGTGTGATTGTGTGTGTGTGATTGTGTGTGTGTGTGTGTGTGTGTGTGTGTGTGTGTGTGTGTGTGTGATTGTGTGTGTGTGTGTGCGTGTGTGTGATTGTGTGTGTGTGATTGTGTGTGTGTGTGTGCGTGTGTGTGTGTGTGTGTGTGATTGTGTGATTGTGTGTGTGTGTGTGTGTGTGTGTGTGTGTGAGATTCTAACTGTGATTTTAAGAGTTTCAGCTTTAACGAAGTTCAATCTGAGAATCATGTGATTATTGTGAAGAACATGAGGATGTGAGACGTGACTTCAGTCGATGGATTTAATCCTGCAGAAACAGAACCGGCTCGCTCTGAGGTGTGTGGCTCTGATGAGTCGGACACTTTGGTTCTGCAGTCAGAGTTTCACTTCCTGTTTTAACAAGTTCTGTGGAAGCAGAGAAAGTCCCTGTGGACCGGTTCTGAGGGGAAGTCTCTGAGTCAATCTGAGCTGTTTTACTGGAAGAAGCGCTGAGATGAACGTTACGAGCTCAGCTGGTTGTTCACTGTAAAATTGTCTAACGTAGCTTTGTGTCTCTGTGTTCTGTGGGTTTGTGGGGGTTCTGCATCTGTATTGGGTCTTTCTGAACCGTTCTCTAGTCGTTTCCCGTCTGTTCCGTCCTGTTGTAGTCGCTGGGTCTCTTTTTGCTTTAAGTCTTGTGAACAGTGTGAGTGTCACAGATCGCTGCAGCACGAGAAGCTTTATCTCATTACACTGCAGATGTTAACAGCTGGAGCACACACACACACACACACACACACACACAGCTGTGTTCGGGGGAATCCCGGCTCTCTCACTGAGGCCTCGTGTGACGACTGCTTCAGGCTTCCCTGAATGAAACAGCTGAAAGTTTTCTGAAAGTTTCGTATCTATTTTTAGATGAAACTTCCCGTCAGAGGAACCGACTTCACTCTGACTCCTTCACACACACACACACACACACACACACACACACACACACACGCGCGGCTCAGACTTCAGCTCTGTGCAGAGGTCTTCATGTCTGAACCGCAGGGTTAACCTGACACTGTCAGGTATCTGAGGCCGGCTCAGAGACCAGCCCCAGTTATTTTTGGTGTGTTTCCTCTGCAGTGGAAGTGGGCCAACATTCCTGAGGATCTGTGGCGGCCCAGCGGCTGATGGCGGAGGATTACACACTGACTGTTATACAGCGGCGAGGCCGAGTCTCTGAGCCTCGTCCTGCCTCGTTTCACTCATCCTGCTTTCATCCACCCGCAGATCTCACAGTGTGTCAGCTCTGAGCCCTGCACACAGCATCGCACTCACACTGCTAACATGCTAATATGCTCGCCAGCTAGGAACATGCTAACATGCTAACATTAAAAATATTGATGTTTCTCACTCGTCTACGGTTGTAAAGTCATCAGGTTAATCAACACCTGGTTAACAAACCGTCAGCTGTCAGTCAGTCGTGTTTGACTGCAGACACACGATGTGATGTTTCAGTGTGTGTGGTAGTTACAGACAAACAGCTGATCATCAAACAGCTGTAGCTGTGTGTGTGTGTGTGTGTGTGTGTGTGTGTTGGTCTTTTCCAGCGTTAGCAGTGTGACGAGTTTGATCCTCAGTGTTTCGACACACTGCAGTGTTAATCCTCCGGCTGAGCTGCTGGCCTGTGTGTGTGTGTGTGTGTGTGTGTGTGTGTGTGTGTGTGTGTGTCAGCAGCTGATTCATTCACACTGCAGCTCATACAAACACACTCACATGCTCTGGGTCAACGTGTGCAGCTGAGCTCTGGTTCCTGTCGGAGTGGACCTGGACCGGGCTCGGGCAGAACGTTCTGCTGCCACTCACACTGACAGCTGCTCTGATAAACTGCTTGATTTGTGTTTAAGCGTGACGACTCAGCGCGTCTCTTGGTGGTTCCTGCGTGTCCTGTAGCTGTTTGGAGTCGGACTGGTTCTGAGGGGATCAGCTGGGTCTTTGGTGAGGAGAGGACGGTGCGAGTGGAGCACCATGTTGTGTGTACCAGTCAGCACATCCTGCCGTGGCCCAGTGCATCATGGGAGCAGCAGGTTTATAGCAAAGCTCCAGTGGTCACGCCAAAGGTCGACCGAGGTGGATCAGACCTGATTTCTCCTGAAATCGCTCATAAGCTGATTTCAGCTCACATCTGATCTTTTGTTCTCGGTGATCGACGCTGTGACCTGATTACCAGCTGCTCAGAGACGGGTCCTCCCTCAGCCAATGAGAGGAGCCCGTTTGTGTCGACTCTGTTCAGGTTCTACAGCTTCAAGAGCAGAACGTCAACAGAGACCCGGTTCTATTTTAATCTGAGGAGAGTAAATATTTAAACACCTGATGAGGCTGCAGGCTGAGAGACAGGAGGAGAGAGGAGGAGGCAGGAGGAGGCAGGAGGAGAGAGGAGGAGACAGGAGGAGGCAGGAGGAGGCAGGAGGAGAGAGGAGGTGACAGGAGGAGGCAGGAGGAGAGAGGAGGAGACAGGAGGAGACAGGAGGAGAGAGGAGGAGACGGGAGGAGACAGGAGGAGGCAAGAGGAGGAGAGAGGAGGAGAGAGGAGGAGGCAGGAGGAGACAGGAGGAGGCAGGAGGAGAGAGGAGGAGGCAGGAGGAGGCAGGAGGAGGCAGGAGGAGAGAGGAGGAGAGAGGAGGAGGCAGGAGGAGACAGGAGGAGACAGGAGGAGGAGACAGGAGGAGACAGGAGGAGACAGGAGGAGAGAGGAGGAGACGGGAGGAGACAGGAGGAGAGAGGAGGAGACAGAAGGAGACAGGAGGAGACAGGAGGAGGCAGGAGGAGGCAGGAGGAGAGAGGAGGAGGCAGGAGGAGACAGGACGAGGCAGGAGGAGGCAGGAGGAGAGAGGAGGAGAGAGGAGGAGGCAGGAGGAGAGAGGAGGAGACAGGAGGAGGCAGGAGGAGAGAGGAGGAGGCAGGAGGAGAGAGGAGGAGAGAGGAGGAGGCAGGAGGAGAGAGGAGGAGAGAGGAGGAGGCAGGAGGAGACAGGAGGAGAGAGGAGGAGGCAGGAGGAGGCAGTCAGCTGAGCCGGCTCCAGGCTTGGTTCTGTGTCGGTGCTGTTCTGGCCTGCTGGTCTTGTGTCCATTCACATTGAGGCTCACAAAGGAACAGGAAGTGAAATGGGATGTTTGGAAACAGTTTGTGAATGGAGCCTGAGAGCTCGACCCGACTCGTTGACCGACTCTCCAAACATCCAGCGTCCCCGTGGAGACAGGAAGACTCCCTCTCTCTCCTTTTATGGCTGGAAGCAGGCGAGGAGACGAGAGCGCGGCAGGAATGTGATGATTCGTCTACCTGCTGACGGTGTCAGAGGAGACTCACATTCCTGCGTCTTGATGTCAGGTTATTGTAGTGAGTGTGTGAGGAGGAGGAGGAGGAGTTATCAGGCTTTGACCTACTTCAGGACACACAGCTGGATGTTTGAGCCGTCAGCTGCTTCCAGTGATGAAAAACACATCTGACCTCCAGTAGAAATATTCACATCTGACCTCAGTGAAAACTGTCAAAGTGCCGATTTAAAGATCGAAACAATGTTTTGTGTCTCTGTGGTTGTTTTGTGTCTCTGTAGTTGTTTTGTGTCTCTGTGGTTGTTTTGTGTCTCTGTAGTTGTTTTGTGTCTAGTTGTTTTGTGTCTCTGTAGTTGTTTTGTGTCTCTGTAGTTGTTTTGTGTCTAGTTGTTTTGTGTCTCTGTAGTTGTTTTGTGTCTCTTTGCAGGGGTTTTGATACATGTAATCAATCACACTTTATTGTATAGCACATTTGTACATCACAGTAACACAAAATCGGAGTCTGATGTGCGTCTCGTTGTTTTCATCAGCTGATGGCTGACGGTACTGAGACTCCAGCTCTGACTGGACCTGGCTTGAGTCCAACAGACCGAGCGGCTCCGGATGTGCGGAGACAACAGAGCGATCAATGAGCCTAATGGTTTAAGTGCTGCTGAGGTTTCGTCCGTCAGGAACTAACAGCTTCTTATCCGGTTAGTTCAGCAGAGAGCGAACAGAGCAGCTCTCCGTCCGACCCGTCCAGCAGCAGCTCGTCCTCCAGCCTGCAACCGGATCCGTCTGACTGAGACTCGGCTCAGAACCAGACTTCACACAGGGAGCGTTCAGCCTCCCGTGTCATACCGTCATGACGATGCTGATGGAAGACTTCAGACAACGTTAACATTAAAATGAACACACTTTGGTTGTGATGAGATTCTGTGTGTCTGCAGTTGAACACAACAGAACCTCCTCTGGTCGGGAAGGTTCTGTAACCCCAGCCCTGATCTGGGTGGTGCTCTTCATCCTGCAACATCCACAACACGTGACTCAGGTGTTTATTCCTCCGGGTCCGGCTCTGCACCGGACTCTGGGTGGAAACACCCGGGTCACGTCTCGGTCCAGCTCGTCTGCTGTGATCACAAGCTGATCTGAGGAGAGTTTGAATCTTCCAGCTGATATAACGACTTTAAATCAAGTCTCAGCTGCTTCAGCTGTTCAGCAGAACGCTGCAGCTCTGTTTTACTGTGAAGCTCAGAACTGTTCTGTGTCTCTATCGCCACCAGCTGGTTCAGAGTCAGCATTGGGTTCAGAACCGCTCTGTGTTCTTTGTGCTTGTAGACGTTCTGTCGGTTGGAGGTCAGATTTATTATTTGTTAATTTATCTGTATGTGGATCAGATTAAACCCTGGAGGGGGGCAGGTGGGCTCCAGTGACCCGGCACCACCAGAGATTAAACATTAATCTGCTTTATCCGGCATTATTCCATGATGATGATGAAAATAGGCCACTTGTGTTCGTCCGAGCAGTCGGCTGCTGTTTCCTGCAGGAAAACATTCAGGAAGCTGTGTGTGTGTGTGTGTGTGTGTGTGTGTGTGTGTGTGTGTGTGTGTGTGTGTGTGTGTGTTCATAATGTCCTTGTAGGGCTCATGTAGTCAGTGTGGATATAAAGAACAGATTAAATATGACTGTGTGTGTGAGAGAGAGAGATTGTTCGTTTACACACACACACACACACACATACACACACACACTCATTACTAATATATTTAAAGTCATGTTTGTCCTCGTCTGTGTTGTTTTAACTCTGAGAAGTTGATATTTTAGTTTGAACAGAGGTTCAACAGTCCCTTCTGTCCTGACTGACACCGGATCAGTGTGTCAGTCTGGACCTGGTCTTAGACCGACACACCTGAAACTCACCTACACTTCTGGGACCTGAGGTGTTCAGTTAGCAGACAGGATGCATCCTGGGAGACAGAGTTCAGGGTGCAGATGTGACTGAACATGCCTCTGCTGTCTCACAAAGAGCTGACCTCAGATCAGTTCTGTCAGCGCCCCCTGCTGGGCCTCAGTGAGTACCTGCAGCAGCACCGTGCAGAAACACTGCCACCTGCTGGATGAAGGAGCACGTTCACCTTCCAGTGAGCTGCAGGTGCTTTGGACCACCTGTATATACAGTACATACACACACGTGCACATACATACACTCGCCGCCATCTTGGAAGTGGCAGCTCCGCCCCGTGAACTGATACAAGTCAGTGTAGTGAACTTTATAAAGCTCCTTCTACAAAGTGCTATAAATTAGTGTCTCATTCACACATTCACACAGTACAGATATATTCAGGAAACAGAGAGGAATCAAAAACACCGTCTGTAACGTTCTCTGATGGTTTCAAACCTTAACTACTCCTCATATGTTCAGTTTACAGGTCGGCACCAAACTGCAGCATGTGTTTTATAATGTTTTTATGTGTTTACAGCTGCTAATAAATGTGTGTTACTGTGATGATACATGACAGTTAAATATTGAATCTGTGTATAATAACCAGATCCTGACATGTAAATGTGACGTCTGTCTACCAAGTTTCATTTCATTTAACTTTAAATATGAACAACTGACTTCATAATATATGAATCAGAATCAGAAATACTTTTTTGATCCCCGACAGGAAACTGCAGCGTTACAGCTGCTCCCATTCAAAGTCAAGATCATGCAGAAAAATAGTAATAATAATAATAATAACTAGAACTGCAAGCAGTTATAAACGGGGGCCAAGCCCCCCGCGTGACTTGGACCCTGCGCACCGCAGAGCCCACACAAGTTGGCCCAAAGGACGACGGGCTCGGAGCAAAGGTGAAGACACAGGCCAACGTCTGAGCCGTGGTATTCGCTGTAATGGGAAGTGCACTGGAAGTGCAAAAGGCTGAATGTGTGCCGATTTGGAGTTGTTGTACTAAGCCACGCCCACACTGACCAGTAATGACCACCTTCAAGATATGGCCTCAGGATTGGCCCTACATCATACCGACCAAATTTCTTCAAAATCGATGTAGCCGTTCAAGAGATGTAAACTTCCCCTCTTTTTAGCGCCACCTAGTGACCAAATTTCGCTAAATTCGGCTCATCCCTTCCCAGTGTCATGGCAACGAAGGATCTAAAGTTTGGTGTTAATAGCATTTAGTTTGACCGAGATATCAAACAGTTTACATTTTTATAGCTAGCTACAGAAATTTGTTCGTTAATAATTTGCGCATTTTTTGACAGAGCAAAAATCTTTTGATAACTTCAGATCAGGTCAAGCTGAAGAGTGTATGTGCTAAGTTTCACGCAGATCGGACAAAATCCCAAGGAGGAGTTTGAAAAAGTAGGTTTTCCAGTTTTTGCGATTTTGCGAAAAAACTTTCTAACCAGAAGTGGGCGTGGCCAATCGCAAAGTGATTCAGCTCCATTCAGGGAATCTGGGGATACAAGATTTTTGAATGTGCGATGTACGGTTTGAGAGTTATAGGCAAAAACGCGTTGGCCTAGGTTATAGCGCCCCCTGCAAGTGGATATATGTAGTTTTTTGTGTCTGAGATATTCGCAGGAGTCTGGACCAACCCTTCAAATTGCACCGCCCTCCCTTGCACGGTTTAGGCTGCAGCACCACTTTTAGCCGGAGAAAAATAAAAATAAAAATCTTTACAATTACAATAGGGTTCCTAGCACTGCTGGTCCTAGGAAACGCGTATGCTTGCAGACGCGTTCCCTCGGCCCCTCGGGCAGTTGGCCCCCTAATAATAATAATAATAATAATAATAATAATAATAATAAGTGTGTGTGTGTGTGTGTGTTGCAGGTGAGCTGCTGAGCCAGCCGCGGCCTGAAGGTCTGACTGAGATCATCTGTCCAAAGAACGGCTCGGAGCGGGTCAACGTGGCCCTGGTTTACCCCCCCACACCCACCGTGGTCAGCCCCTGTCTCAAGTGATCTGGATTCACCTCCACATCCACTTCCACCTGCACCTCCATCCCTGACCATCTCCTCCACTCCTCCCCTGTCAGCCTGCTACGTCTCCTCCTGCATCACACTGAAGCTGCAGCTGAAGGCAGCACTCCGGATCACTGCCTCACAGTACGTCCTCTATACGTCCTCTATACGTCCTCTATACATCCTCTATACGTCCTCTATACGTCCTCTATACGTTCTCTATACATCCTCTATACGTTCTCTATACGTCCTCTATACGTCCTCTATACGTCCTCTACATGTCCTCTATATATATATACTCTGTCCTCTATACATCCTCTATACATCCTCTATACATCCTCTATACGTCCTCTATATGTCCTCTATACATCCTCTATACGTCCTCTATATGTCCTCTATATGTCCTCTATATATCCTCTATACGTCCTCTATACATCCTCTATACGTCCTCTATATGTCCTCTATATGTCCTCTATATATATATACTCTGTCCTCTATACGTCCTCTACATGTCCTCTATATATATATACTCTGTCCTCTATACGTCCTCTATACATCCTCTATACATCCTCTATATGTCCTCTATACATCCTCTATATGTCCTCTATACGTCCTCTATATGTCCTATATATATATATATACACTCTGTCCTCTATACGTCCTCTATACATCCTCTATACATCCTCTATACATCCTCTATATGTTCTCTATACATCCTCTATACGTCCTCTATATGTCCTCTATATGTCCTCTATATGTCCTCTATACGTCCTCTATATGTCCTCTATACATCCTCTATATGTCCTCTATATATATATACACTCTGTCCTCTATACGTCCTCTATACGTCCTCTATATGTCCTTTATACGTCCTCTATACGTCCTTTATATTTCCTCTATACGTCCTCCATACGTCCTCTATACGTCCTCTATACGTCCTCTATACGTCCTCTATACGTCCTCTATATGTCCTCTATACGTCCTCTACATGTCCTCTATATGTCCTCTATACATCCTCTATACATCCTCTATATGTCCTCTATACATCCTCTATACGTCCTCTATACATCCTCTATATGTCCCCTATACGTCCTCTATACATCCTCTATACGTCCTTTATACATCCTCTATATGTCCCCTATACGTCCTCTGTACATCCTCTACATGTCCTCTATATGTCCTCTATACGTCCTCTATACATCCTCTACATGTCCTCTATATGTCCTCTATACGTCCTCTATACATCCTCTATATGTCCTCTATACGTCCTCTATACGTCCTCTATATGTCCTCTATACGTCCTCTATACATCCTCTATATGTCCTCTGTACGTCCTCTATATGTCCTCTATATGTCCTCTATACGTCCTCTGTACGTCCTCTATACGTCCTCTATACGTCCTCTATATGTCCTCTATACGTCCTCTATATGTCCTCTATACGTCCTCTTGCATCCTCTACATGTCCTCTATACGTCCTCTATACATCCTCTACATATCCTCTACATGTCCTCTATACGTCCTCTATACATCCTCTATATGTCCTCTATACGTCCTCAGGACATATAGAGGATATGTAGAGGAGGTAATGTGAGACATTATAAACACATCCTGTCCTCTATATGTCCTCTATATAGTCCTGACACAAACAGACTTATTATCTCATATTCAGCATGTGATTACAGACGGATCAGGACAGATTCTGACTTTAACCTGTAATGTTAACCTGGTACCTGACCCGGTTCTGTCTGTGACCCTCTGCAGACTTCTCCTGTTATTGTCTGACTGTTGTCTTCTGCTGCAGGTCGTCCAGCTGTGTTCCTGCGCTCTCATCACATCCAACAGTATTTAAGTAGCCTGATGAGCACAAACTTCAGCCGAGACGACCCAACACGCTTCACAGTTTCTCAGTCTTTGGACCAGAACCACCTGCCTCTACTTTTGAAATCAATGTAGCTGAAATCATGAAAAACTCTCCACTCTGACACTAAAGTACGAGCTGTTTGTAAGAGACGGTCCCAGCTGTGAGACCAGGACTGAAATCTTCTGCAATATCTTTAAAACTGACGAGCCTGGACCGAGCCGGACCGAGCCGGACCACCAGAAGAGGAACTGCAGCTATTTCTATGTGTACATATTTCTCTGTGCCTACACCTGAAGGCAAACTGAAAGAGAGGGGCTGTCGCTGTCTGCCTGTCGCTCCTGCTCTTCATCTACATGTTTGGGTTGATTCCACTGACACAGGAAATATGAAGCTACAGCCAGCAGCTGCTTAGCTTAGCTTAGCTTAGCTTAGCATAGAGACACCCTAACCCTGATCAGCTGTGAGAATCGGATCCGATCTGCATGGTTCTTAATGTTCTTGATAGTATCACTCAGTGTTGAATCGTCACCAGAATGTGCAGCTCCTCTCGTCTTCACGGAGCTTTTCATCCAGGTTCAGCTCGTTGTGTATCCATCTGGACACAGCGTCACTGTTCTGGTTCTGGTTAAGCTCTCACAGCGTCGTCTTCAGAGGAGAAGCTGCAGAAAGTGTGTGGACACGACAACAAACAGCTGCATTCAAACCCCTGAACGTTCATGTGTCGCCATGCTAAGCTAAGTGAGATGCTAACTTGTCTTTGCAGAGAAGTCAGGTGAACAGAGGATTTAATTCTCTTCCTGATAAAAAAGTCAGAGTTGTCTCGTCATCGTCTGTAAAATACAAATGACTTATATCAGTGAAAATAAAGCTGCACAGAAGTCATGAAGTAAAGAGATGCTAATTAACACATGTACAAATAACTGAACAGCACCGACGGGCAGAGTTCACGTTGAGACCAGAACCCACATCAGACGGTTCCAGGGGAAAACTTCTGACATTTCTGTTGTTTAGTAACTGAAGAAATTCAAGTCGTGATTTCAGTTTGAAAATAAAAAGTGAACACGTGTGCAGGAAGAAGGAAAATGTCTGTTTGTGAATAAAATATATTGCATGCAGTCAGATGAAGTTTATCATCGGAATCATAGAAACCATCAGCTGTAAGGCCCAAAGAGTCAGACTCCAGGTCCAGTAGGTCCAAAGAGTCAGACTCCAGGTCCAGTGGGTCCAAAGAGTCAGACTCCAGGTCCAGTAGGTCCAAAGAGTCAGACTCCAGGTCCAGTAGGTCCAAAGAGTCAGACTCCAGGTCCAGTGGGTCCAGAGAGAGTCAGACTCCAGGTCCAGTGGGTCCAGTAGGTCCAAAGAGTCAGACTCCAGGTCCAGTAGGTCCAGTAGGTCCAAAGAGTCAGACTCCAGGTCCAGTGGGTCCAGAGAGAGTCAGACTCCAGGTCCAGTGGGTCCAGTAGGTCCAAAGAGTCAGACTCCAGGTCCAGTAGGTCCAGTAGGTCCAAAGAGTCAGACTCCAGGTCCAGTGGGTCCAGTAGGTCCAAAGAGTCAGACTCCAGGTCCAGTAGGTCCAAAGAGTCAGACTCCAGGTCCAGTGGGTCCAGAGAGAGTCAGACTCCAGGTCCAGTGGGTCCAGAGAGAGTCAGACCCCAGGTCCAGTAGGTCCAAAGAGTCAGACTCCAGGTCCAGGAGATGAGAGGTCAGATTGTTTCTACACTTGTTGAACAATGTTAGATTGTTAGATTCTGTGAGGTAAAAGCCGGGCCCTTCTCCAGGTTCTGTTCTGCAGGTTCTGTTCCTGTGGGAACACTGTTGGTTCTGTCAGTGAGGAGCAGAGCGACAGCGACAGCTCCACTCAGAGGAGATGAATCCTCTCTTCCTGTACAGCGGTTTGGTTTAGCATGACATGAACTGATGTAAAGTTACCGGACCCACCAGATGTTTTCTGCCACGGATGTGAGAGCTCAGCAGGGTGTCCAGGTGTTTCTGTCTCCTGGAGCAGTTACACACTGACCTGGACACACATCACACACCAGGTGTGTCCGTCTGTTTCACTTCACCTGCTCTCTCTTTCATTTCTCATGTTTTTCACTGTTTGAGGAACAAACTTGTTTTTGTCTGATTGTTGTAAATAATATCTTTATTTTTGTATGTTGAACACTTTTTGAGCTTTGACATTATTTACAGTGCAATGTTGTGCATGACTCACTGAGAGTGCACACAGGTTTTATATGTAGCTGTTTCAACATGTCACAACATGAAATACCAAATAAACCAACAACTGGCTTTAGTACCAATCAGCTGTCGGCCCTCTGTTCTGTCTTATCACAGAGTCTGAGAAGAGCTGCTCAGATTTAACTGCAGCCGTTCAAATATTATCAGTTTCAGACAAAGACAGAAAGAAGTTCATGTAGAACATTTGCTGAATGAACAAGAAGGTCCAAATAATGCAGAATGAGTCAGAGACAGAGTTTCACAGAGTTTATAAAGTGTCTCCAACTCAACAACTCACTAAACTGACACATTTGTTAAGGGAGTCTGGGGACTTTCTCCACGGGGACAAAGAAGGAGCCGATATTGTTCCTGTTTAGTGTCTTTGTAACATGTGACATGTTTAGATCAATAACATGTTTCTTCTTTCACAAATGGAGTGTAAATGGTGAAATCAGTGTAAACAGTGTGTTCAAACAGCTGATCAGTGTTGGCAGGTGAGACTTCAGTATCCACATTTGTGTCGGGAACTGGAGATGAACGAACCTGCTGATTATCGAAATTTGGTACAGATGTTTCCTGCCCAGTTCCAGATGCTGAAGGAATCAATCAGACCCATTATTCAGTGTAAACATACCAACGACCAGGATTCAGTATCTGCTGGAGAGCGTCTGATGGTCACCCTGCGCCTCCTCACAACAGGTATTTGATTAAAATTGACGTTATTTATTGAGGTTTATGTAATGTGTTAACAACATTTTAGTCATTACAAGCATTTCACGGCTGTTAGTGACCTTTGAGCAGCATAAATAAATTGGCCTTTAGAATTCACTTTTGTTTCCGTTGTTTTTCAGTGCCCTGACACAGCACTGGCAGCAGGGAGCCACTGGATTCTCATCCCAGTGGAACTTCCCAAATTTTTCCCAAAATTCCCAAACTTCCCACTTTTCCATAGTTTTGATGGCAATGGTGGACAGCTACTACAGGTTCCTGTGTGTAGATGTTGGGTGCTGAGGAAGGGTGTCTGATGGTGGGTGTTTGCTGGGTGCACCTTAGCAGATGTCCTGGAGAACTGAACCACCAACATACCTGCCCCTGCCCCACTTCCTGGTTCTGACCAGCTCTCGCCATATTGCACTGTAGTGGATGAGTACCTCTTGAAACCTTATCCACACCGCGGGCTCTCTCTAGCACAGCGTGTGTTCAACTAGAGGCTTTCAAGAGCTCGGAGGTGAGTCGAAAATGCCTTCAGCATCCTGGCCAGCCGGTTCAGAGTCTTGCTCAGGACACAGGACGGATATGGCAGACATGGTGGATCAGGAAGGACCAGATCATGCTATGTTACCTAGAAGAGAGCCAAACAGACAAGAGATAACCTGCGTCAGTATTTCATGCCTGGCTGTGCTGCTGTGCCTCTCCAGTGTAGTTTAGGATCCACTGACCGCCACGAAAGGATCTGTGTGCCTGAAACTAACGAGCAGTAAAGATGTCAAAGTTACGTTCCACTGTTGGTGATTTTGTCTTTATTACGACTTTATACACTCGTGTCACAGATGCAGCTGTTCAACATTTATCCACCTCAAGAGGTTCCACACAAAGTGCAACACCAGCAGTCTGCACGGAACACCAGCAACACCTCATTACATCTGGTTACACCTGGTTACACCTGGATACATCTGGATACACCTGGATACACCTGGATACATCTGGATACACCTGGATACACCTGGATACACCTGAATACACCTGGATACAGGAATGTGTGTCAGCCACTTATGAGGTCATTGTATGAAAGGCTACATGTGAATAGATGACCAGACGGCCATTAGTGTTCACTGCATAGACATTTAAATGCAGCACATTCCACAGACAGAACCAACTGGCCTCCATTCAGATGCCAGGTGAGAGTGATACAGTATGAACACATTATCAGCCCGCCGGTGCTGATCCAGACCAAGATTCATTCAGATGCCAAGTATGGCCTGAACAGATTTATCTCCATATAGCCAGTAAACAGAGTATTCACCTAATAAAACTATGTGTGCATCAAATGTAGCTTCTAACGTGTCAAAGTAACATTACATCACCACATGTGTGCACTCAGGACCATTTAACAGTGCTGCTATTGTTCAGACATGTTCTGTATAAACTTAGTGACCACCACAGTCACAGTTTAGCTGTCTGCCTGTTCTGCAGCCTGCATGTGTTCACATACAGAACAAAGACAGGAAGTCAACAGCTGATCAGCAAACGTCTTTATTGATCTAAAGTGGTGAACCATGTAAACCAGAGCAGTGTGTGAAAAGTGTACAAATGTATAAAAAAGGGAAAAGGCACAAATATAAACTTTACAGAGGAGTTATGTCCTTCAGTCCGTTTCCTGGATCTGGATCTGGTTCTGGTTCTGAGAGTACCTGTACAACAGGTGTTCCATCTCGGACTCAAACTGAGCGAGCCGGTGCTGCGGGAGCATCCGCATCCGGTACTGAAGCCGCTTGCAGCACACTGAGATGTGGTCGTCCTGCTGTGCTGCTGCTGCCATCAGGGTGTTCCGGACGGTTTGCAGCAGCACCTCCTCATCCCGAACCTCCTCTCTCCGCTCTGTTGGCTGACGCTGGCCTGGGTCAGTGTCTTCAGAGGTCGAACTGGACTCCAAATCCTCACAGATGGTCGACTCTGCCATCGGGGAGCCAGTCAGCCGGACGTCCAGCTCGGGCTCCTCTGACTGTGAGCTCTCATCGCCCTCCGGAGAGGAACCGGTCCCGCTGCTCGGCCCCTCAGGATCCGGCGGCGGCGCAGCACCACACAGGTCCTAAACAGAAGAAGTGTGGATTTAACACCATGTCCTCCTGTTCAGCACCTTCAGGAGCCGGTGTAGTGACGGCAGAGGTGATGAATACCTTGTGAGTGGGGTTGGACCTGCTCTCCTTCCTCTCCGTGTGTGGATCTGTGAAGTGGATCTGATGGAGGATCGGGGCCTCCAGGAGGAACCGGGGTTCTGTAGCGTCTGCGGGTCGCACGGAGGTTCTCCCATCTCCTCCGACATTCTTTGGGTCACCACAACATCAACAGCTGTTACTGACTGCCTTCAGACATTTCATGCGGCCGCCGGCTTGTTTTTCATGTCTTGTCGCGCTGACAGATTGACTGTAACGTTAGGTTGTGCAGAAGTAGCAGATATTACCTGATCTGATGCGGTTTCTGCTGCGGCGACTTTGTAGAAGAAGGAGGCCGAGCGGACAGCGCGATCTTCAGCTCAGACATGATGTTCTGATGCGGAGCGTTCTGACCAGTACCGGCTCCTCAGGTCCAACAGAACTGAGCCGACACTGTGCGCGCTTTGTTTACCTCTGATAATCTATGGGCTGCACTCAGTTACGTCACTTCCTGTTTTCATGTTTTGAATTACTGGTACGAGACTAGCGCCACCCGCTGGTCAGGAGGCTTATTGCATCTCGCGCAAGCGCAGAACCAACTCGGTGTGTGGGCCCTCTTCGACACGGAAGCAGACAGGCTGGTACAGACATGCTGCCACAAACTGACACTTTTTACAAGGAGACAAACAACTGCAGCTGATAGATTTAATGCTGAATTTACAACAAGGACACAATGAGTTACAATCTGTCACAGACAGAGTTTCATAATGTTTATAAAGCTTTACGCTACTCAACAATTCCTTAAACTAGCTGATTTGTTAAGGGAGTCTGGGGAAATTGTGGTTAATACTTGACTTCATGTATTATACTTTATGCTGAATTTACAAGAAGGAGACAAAGAGTTAGAATCTGTCACAGACAGAGTTTCACAACGTTAAAACATTTGTTTTAGCTCAACAACTCTTAAAATCTCTACATTTGTTAAAGGAGTCTGGTAAGTCTACCATACTGAACTCAACACTGCGGCTCAGATGAACAACAACTCACTTTAAAGCTTAATCAGTAGCACAGACATGTCATCATTCAGCATTATTATTATTGTAGAAATATTAATTTAAGCCACTTTGTTAATGTCGAGTTCTGAAAGAGTGACTATAAAATATGAATGAACTCTGTACAAACTTAGTAAAAGTAAAGATATGGTGTTGAAATATAACTTTGGTCAAATTAAAGTAACTTATTTGAATAGTACTCGAGTAAAAGTCTGAAAGTATCTGATATTAAATGTATTTAAGTATCAAAAGTATTTATGATCCGAA
The DNA here is from genome assembly GCA_963678695.2 of Diplodus puntazzo. NCBI lineage: Eukaryota > Metazoa > Chordata > Actinopteri > Spariformes > Sparidae > Diplodus > Diplodus puntazzo. The sequence goes on from OZ023173.1 coordinate 28,892,221, forward strand.
TCTGGTTTTTAATCACAAGCAGATAAAATATATTAATTAAAAATGTGCTCCTGTCTCTGCTGCAGGATGTAATCTGTAAAGTTACGAGTAAATAAACTCATCAAATGTAATGGAGTAAAAAGTAAAACATTTGCCTCCAATATGCAAGAGTGGAAGTATAAAGTAACAGCAAATGGAAATACTTAAAAATGTTGCTTAATTACAAAGCTTCTATATGTTGTAGTTACATTCCATCACTTGATTACAATCATGGAAACGTACTTTACTTCCATTACAGGTAGAAGTAACCTGTCCAAACTGATAACATGATTCAGAATAATAAAAGAATGATTATGAATCTCATGAACATTTTAATCACTTAGTAGTTTCCTGTTATTAAAGCCAGGAGAGCTGTGAGCAGTCAAACAGCTCCTCCTCCCGGCCGGCAGCTCCTCCTCCCGGCCGGCAGCTCCTCCTCCCGGCCGGCAGGGGCGCTGCCGGCCAGCAGCTCCTCCTCCCGGCCGGCAGGGGCGCTGCAGGCCGGCAGCTCCTCCTCCCGGCCGGCAGCTCCTCCTCCCGGCCGGCAGGGGCGCTGCTGGCCGGCAGCTCCTCCTCCCGGCCGGCAGGGGGCGGTGAGGCGTACAAGACGCAGAAGAAGCGGAGCCTGTCCCCGGCTCTTCCTCTTCCCTCCGCGGCCTCAGAGGTAGGAGACCCGTCCGACTCATGAAGAGCAGAATCTGTGTTTAATCTCTGTTAAATCTTCGCCATCCTGCTCTTTAAACGTCTGTGTTTGGTTCAGCACCGCCGAACACACCAGATGAAGTTATATGTTCGCGAATGGAGCCGTGGATTCTGATTTAATTTGATATTTACGCTGAAGCCGGGTTGGTGCTGTTCACGTCACGGTGCCGCCATGTTGGCTGCAGTAGCTGATTAAAATGAATTAAATTCGAGTTAGCGGGCCGTGTTCTGTTCTGGCCCTGTTCGAGCTCGGTCCATGTGTCTCACCGTGCAGCGGGTGTGTTTAGTTGGTTGTCGGTGGTCGTAGCTGCCGAGGAGTTTAAGCTAACTGGAGCTAATGCTAACGGTGCCGACAGCGGGCACGAGGAGGCTTTTACAGAGTGATTTAATCGATGTATTGATGATTGATTTCTTGTTGCAGATATCTGAAAATGGTCCGCTACTCTCTCGACCCCGAGAACCCGACCAAGTGTGAGTACAGCTGTGTGTGTTAGCATGTGTTAGCATGGCTGCTAGGATGACTTCTTAGGACACCTTTGGATTCAACATGAAAATAACCAACAAATATCTGAGCTGCCTCATTGATTCCGTATGACGTGTGTGTGAAGACGTGTGTGTGTAACCCGGGTCTCTCCTCCTGCAGCATGCAAGTCGCGGGGCTCCAACCTGCGGGTCCACTTCAAGGTAAGAAGATCCACAGACAGCCTCACACATCCGACTGTCAGTTTCACACGAGGCTGTTGATAAAGTGCTGAAGTCTGTTGTAGAACTGATTGTTATAGATGAGGCTCAGTACTGCAGCCGGCTGTTGAGGCGGAGGACGGCAGCTCCTGACACTGAGAAAGCTCCATGTGTTCTGTTAACTGAGAGACTCTAAAAACAAAAGTTTAAGACAAACTGAGCATTACAGCGGAGAGAAAGTACTGGAGGGTTCCAGCTCATCCTGAAGGTTCTGGAGAACCGTTGAAGAAACGAGAAACACGGCAGAAAGTCCTGTTTTTGTTCTAGAACATGATTTAAATTCCCAGAACTACACGGTAGAGAATCAGAATCAGAATTCCTTTAATGTCCCGCAGACGGGGAAATTTGTTCTAGTATTTGCAGTTTACTGTACGGTGTCAGTGTGTTTCTGACGGAACGCAGTGAGCGGTCAGTATGTTTGTAATGCAGCTTGTTTTATATTATTGCTGTTATAGAAGCCCGTCTTCCAGCAGCTGTTGGTCTCGTGTGTCCAGGCAGCCGGGACGATGAACTGTAGCTCAGCAGATTAAAGTGTTGGGTTATAATAAAGGAGCGTGTTGGTGTGTGAGCCCGGCTGTCTCGGCTGGACCGGCACCGAGCGAGTCCTTAACCGATCAGCAGGACAGAGTGAGAACTGAGTCCAATAGATGTTGATCAGGACGACTTAATCAGTCACTAATCGGAAGTTGCAGTTAAGTTTAGTTTTCTTCTCAGACAATATATTCATGACTTATCACTATTAAATAATTCAGTATAAATATGAAACTTAGTCAGTTTAGTTTTAATATAAATCAGATTAAGTTTTAAAGATCCAGTGGACGTCTGACGAGCCAGAACAGTTCTGTTGGCCGAAACACATTTACAGTAAAAGACTGTTTCTAAACCTGAATGTTTTGTAAAATGATGGCGTCTGACTCGCAGCAGATTCTTAACTTATCTTAATTCTGATTTCACTCTCGGGTTATTTGGACAGATGTTTGTTCTACCTGCAGCAGATTGATATCCGGCTCCTCCTCGGAGTGTTTCCTGCTGTGATTCGGGTCGTGATCGTTTGTGGATGCTTGTTTTTCTCACCAGAACACCCGTGAGACAGCCCAGGCCATCAAGGGCATGCACATCCGCAAGGCCAACAAGTACCTGAGGGACGTCGTCGTCAAGCACCAGTGCGTCCCGTTCCGTCGCTACAACGGTGGAGTCGGCAGGTGTGCCCAGGTGAGCTCTGACCTCAGCAGAGGGTTCAGTGTGTGGAGCTGCTGTGATGACCACTTAGGACACCTTTGGATAAAAGATGAAACTAAACTTTGTATCTGAGCAGCGTTAACAGACGGACGAGCTGCAGACCAGGACGCTGCAGAAACATGTTAACGGTTGATGTTGATTTCAGGCCAAACAGTTCGGCTGGACTCAGGGCCGCTGGCCCAAGAAGAGCGCAGAGTTCCTGCTGCACATGCTGAAGAACGCAGAGAGCAACGCTGAGCTCAAGGTACGTTCACCTGCTCCACACTGAACACGTCTCATCTCTGACAGACACTCCATTTATAACTGCATCCCTAAATGTAGACTGGAGGTGGTTCAGGGAGTCTGAAGAGGAACCGAGCTCCAGCTGAGATCAGATTAACATGTTTCTCCTCAGCACATGGAGCTCATGTGTCAGCCTGCTGCAGCTCAACGGTTCCGTCTCATCAGCTCGACGCTCAGATGGTTTTGTGTCCGTTGGCTGATATTAGATTAATATCAGCAGTGCTCAGTGAGACATGCAGACTGCAGGTGTTACACTCACCTGCTGCTGTAAACACCAGGCTGAAGATTTATCAGCTTTTTAAAACACTTTGAAAGTCCGATGTCGGCCTGTGACATGAATGTTGTTTCCTGTCCGACTGTAAACTGAACATCTTGAATGAGACCTGAGGGCGAAACATTGATCCACATTCTTACCCTTTTGAATATGAAAGTTAATGAATCCAAACACTAACAGTCTGATTCTTAGAAGTGATGCAAACGTTGAATTCGCACATAAACTTTTAATGGAAACAAATGACTTATTAGTGTTTCCTGTTTAATTCAGAATCAGACTTAAAATCAGTGTTTCATCTGTCTAAAAGTCAGAAGTTATTTCTCATCCAGCTTCTCTTCAGTTCTGAACTGAGTGTCAGTTCTGCTCAGGTTGTTGTAGATGAAACAGATTGTTGTCAGATTGAATCCAGAGTATCACAGAAGCATCCTGACGTTGAGGCCGACGTGTTGCTGAGCAGCAGACGGATCAGACGAACATGAAGTGTTTCTGTCAGTGTGGCTGACGGCTGCTGGGTTCATGTCTCTGACCTGTTCCTGTCCGGTTCTGGTTTCAGGGTCTGGATGTGGACTCTCTGGTCATCGAGCACATCCAGGTGAACAAGGCCCCCAAGATGAGGAGGCGCACGTACCGCGCCCACGGACGCATCAACCCCTACATGAGCTCCCCCTGCCACATCGAGATGATCCTGACCGAGAAGGAGCAGATCGTCCCCAAACCAGAGGAGGAGGTGGCTCAGAAGAAGAAGGTGAGCAGGAGGAGCAGGAGGAGCAGGTGGAGCAGGTGGAGGAGGAGGCTGACGGTGTCGGCCTCCTCCAGGTTGTGATGCTGCACTGATGACCACTTAGGACACCTTTGGATGAACCATGAAAACAAACTATGAATTCTGAGCAGCTCACCTGTTGACGAGCAGCCGTGTCACCTGTCGATGATGTCACTAACTGTTGTTTGTTCTGCAGGTTTCACAGAAGAAGCTGAAGAAGCAGAAGCTGATGGCCCGGGAGTAAATCAATAAAGCTCAACATGTTTATTACCATCAGACTGGCTGCCTCGTTATTCTCATGATGATCTGTGATCGTTGGCTCGTGTCTCAGGACAAACTGTTCATTTACTCTAATGTTAAAATGTTCCAGGACAGGAAGCTGTTAGATGTCACAGTAATCCTCCTCTCTGTAATAAAGTACTAAAGTATTTAACAAACTTCTGTTACTCATGTCAGAGTCTGGTGTTGAAGTATTTAAAGTGTCGCCTGTGTGAAGAACTCGAGTCTGTAAAGTAACTGATACTGAAGCGTGAAGCGATCATGTGCAGGATGTAATCTGTAGAGTATCAGATTAATGTAATGGAGTGAAAAGTATCCTGAAGTCAAACATGAGCGACTCTGAGCAGAGACACGATGTTCATACATGTGATCAGTTATCAATAAATCAGCCCCAGCTGTGAGAGCAGAGGAGCTGACGGCTGGTTCTGACCTGAACACCATGTGGTGATGATCAATGTGTGATCTATAACAGACAGCAGAGCGACATGACGATCACCACACACTGAGGGCAGCACCAGTCTGATGTGTTGGATTATTTATTGGGAACAGAAATATGAAACATGTCGACTGCAGATAAATGAGAAAAACCCTCAGAGATCAAACTGATTCTGATGAATCAGCAGGAAACATTTCCAGGTGGAAGAACTAAAATCAAGACTGACTTTGTTTTCATCAAACTTTTTTTTTTGTTTTTATCTCAGAACACATTTTAAAGTTCATGTTCAGTATCTGCTGATCTTAAACATGCACAGTTTAAAATGTTGCATCTGAAACTCTGTAGGAAGTGAAACTGTGGACTCTTCAGTGGGTGGTGGACCAACGCTCCACTGTCAGAACCAACAACCTGACCGGCTCTGAAGGAGACCTGAGGCAGATGGTCACCAGGTACTGACTGTTCTGACCCCCAATACAGCAGAACTCACATGTCAGAGTGGCCAGTCTGAGGCACACCTGTGCAGTAATCATGCTGTCTAATCAGCATGTTAGCCACACCTGTGAGGTGGGAGGAGTCTCAGCTGAGAAGCTCACTGACAGATTTGTGAACAATATTTAAGAGAAATGGATCTTTTGTGTATATAGAAAAAGTTTTAGATCTTTGAGTTCAGCTCATGAAAAATGAGAACAAAAACAAAAGTGTTGCGTTCATATTTTTGTCCTGTGTGTGTGTGTGTGTGTGTGTGTGTGTGTGTGTATGTAGTGTATAAACAGATGTACCTCAGTGTAAACTGTCTCCGCTCACAGAGCTTCTGTCTCTACATCCATTAATTCAGCTGTCAGTCTGATTAGACTGAGACAAACATCAACACAACTGGAACTGAGACAGTTGAACTCAACAGCATTAATAAGTATGAAATGCTTTGAAATGTCATGTGGTGTATGAATGTTAGTTCACAGCGTCTGATCAGTTTTATCAACAATAAAAACATCTAGTGATCATTTAAACAGCAACAACAGTGAACAGACCACTCAGCAGGTTCTGCCTGACTGACTCTTTAACGCTGTTTCTACATGTAAGAACAAAGTGTTTGATCAAAGACGCTGATGACAGAATGTCCTGAACTTATAACTAATAACTGCACATGTTTCATGTTTTACTGATCTGGAATTCAAAATGTTTGTGGCTGACAGATGAAACCCGACCTGTCTGGACCTCAGACCAGCACCAAACAGTCCAGCTCCTGACAGCCTCACCACGCTGACTCCTTCAGCCAGGGGCAGCTCTAGGGGGGCCAACGGAGGCCAAGGCCCCGTACCTCTGAGCCGGGACCCCCTGTGGCCCCGACAGGAAGTCTGCTTCAGTAACACAGTGACAGACTCCTGCACTGACTTTATTCTGAAGGGGAGGAGAAATAAAGTGTGTCAGCAGTTTACGACCCACTCAAATGTTGGAACTGTAAAGTTTTCAGTCTCGTGTGTCCGTCGTCTGGATGAAGGGTCTGTCGTTTTCTCCCGGGTTGTATGTGTCCCTCTAACAATAAAGCCGGCCCAACCTGGCCCCCCTGTTAATCCTGGTCTAGAACCAGCACCGCCCTCAGTGCTGCGTGTCCGCTCAGTCTGCAGCATCTCTGCCCACAGTCCTCATTCTGGTCCTGCAGGGCCTGTCGTCATAGAGTCGCTCTGCGTGCGTGTGAGTGTGTGTGTGTGTGTGTGTGTGTGTGTGTGTGTGTGTGTTGTGTGTGTGTGTGTGTGTGTGAGCAGACAGCTGACGCTCCTGCTGCAGGTGTTGATGAGCTAACAGCTAACAGCTAACAGCTAACTTCAAGTGAAACAAAATGCCACCTCGGCTTCATTGTGACTGTATGTGAGTCAAACCTTCGTGTTAACGCGTAATTACGATGAAAGAGGAACTTTGAAGATTTTCTGTATTTCTGTTTTCGTCTCTCACTCATGTTCAGTGGAGCGCTGCAGGCACTTTATGCATCAAAATCTCTATTTCTACAACAGTGAGAAGTCTGGACACAACAGGAACCTTTGCTGGCAGATCAGCAGGGTCTGTTGTTTTCCACCAGCTGGTGCTGATCAGAATCTGTTCGTCTCTGATTATTGATCAGTTCTGGTGCAGCAGGTGATCTGTAAAGTCATCACATGCAGTGGATTACTGCTGGTCTCAGGTCAGCGGCTGCTGCTCTGGCTGAGCAGCAGAGGGCGCCTCAGCACCACAGTGACAGCGGAGTCTGATCAGCGTCCGCATCGATCTGATCAGGGATCAATAATCACTTCACAGTCACTTTATTCCATAATGAAATATTAAAAACAGCTGAATTCTTCATGAGATGATTAATGTTGATTAAATGTTCAGTTCAGAAAACAGCTTCCTGTGTTCCGAGTGAACACAGGAAGTACTGATCATCAGTCTGAGCTCGGCTGGCTCCGCCTGGTTCTGCTGGGTTTGGACTGAGCGGCTCCGATTCATCAGATCATTTAAATCACTTTATAATGAGACTCAGAGAGCCACACACACACACACACACACACACACACACACACACACACACACACACACACCACACACACACACACAGCCTCTCCTGCTCAGGCCCACCCAGGTGCATCATGGTCCTTCACCTGTCCTCCTGCCTGTGTGACGTCAGGAGACGAACCTGAACACGAAATTAATAAAGTAAACAAATAAACACAATCACATGTTGTCAAACTCTGAAGTCTGACTGAAGCCAACAAACACTTCAGATTATTGATCGTGTTCAGATTATTGATCGTGTTCAGATTATTGATCATGTTCAGATTATTGATCGTGTTCAGATTATTGATCATGTTCAGATCATTGATCGTGTTCAGATTATTGATCATGTTCAGATTATTGATCGTGTTCAGATTATTGATCGTGTTCAGATTATTGATCATGTTCAGATCATTGATCGTGTTCAGATTATTGATCATGTTCAGATTATTGATCATGTTCAGATCATTGATCGTGTTCAGATTATTGATCATGTTCAGATTATTGATCGTGTTCAGATTATTGGTCATGTTCAGATTATTGGTCATGTTCAGATTATTGATCGTGTTCAGATTATTGATCATGTTCAGATTATTGATCGTGTTGCAGCTCTCAGTGTAACTTGATAACTTCAGTCACTTCGAGACTGAACAGAACTCAGAAAATATAAAATATCAGTGAGATGATTTTGATTAAATCTGGTGTGAAACTCAGGAAATGTTTCCGGTTCTGTATTCTAAATTATAATCCTGTCAGTGATCACCTTTTTATCTTACTAAATGTAATCTGATTACATGTTTTTCTGTAACTGTAACTGAACACTTTGTGGAACCCTGATGATGTCATCCTGCTGCATGTACTCAGTCACTCTGCTGTCCGTCACAGTGTAACTATGATGTAATTACATATTTTACACACACACAAACAAATCGTTTCAAATGTAATCTGGATTAAAATATTTATATTTGTAATGAGATTAAATAATGTAAAAGTAGATTATTGAGATCACACTCAGCATGTTTCAGATGATCTGAGGTTTTATCAGATGAAGGTTCTGCTTTGGTTCTGATGGAAGGTCCACTGGTCTCATGTCACCAGTAACTGAGTAATGACAATGTAAAGTAACTCGTTACTAAAGTAATCTAATAAACACACAGAAGAAATTGACTGGATGTTTTAAGGAGACGATTCAACATTTTGTCCTCTGATAGATGTCCTCGATGTAGAATATGAAATATAAAATATGAAATATAAAATATAAAATATAAAATATAAAATATGAAATTGAAACATCGGATCGTCTCAGCAGAGAAATGAAGAAGAGACGCGACAGAAATGTAAAGTTTGAATGATCTTTTTACAGAAATGTGATAAAATAACATTTATAAAACATTTATTGAATATTTTAATTAAATGTTTAATAAACATGTAGTTTCAGTCTGTGCTGCTGATTAAAGGAACATTTCAAGTTTCTGACCTTAAATCACTTGTTTGCTTATTTTACATTTTTACTTCAACAGTAAATAAAAATCTGCAGCTTCTGTTCGGTTCTGACCCGTTAGCTGCTCGCCTGCTGAGCTAACGGCACGTTTACTGACAGAGTTCATTTATTAAAAAGGTAAAAACATGTTTTTTTAAAATATATTTTGGCCTTTGTGGCTTTACTGACAGAACAGCTGGGAGAAATGACGGGAAACAGGTTGAGAGACAGAGAGGGGCAGTGACTCGCAGCACAGGACCCGGGCCGGGACTGGACCCGGGCCGGGGCCGGGGCTGGACCCGGGCCCTGCAGCCTCTGTACATGCTGGTCTACACACTGAGCCAAACGGCGCCCAAAGCAGGTGTTTAATTTGGATTTAATTCATATTCAATGACTAAAAAAAGTTGTTGGTTTTGTGATAATTAAAATCAGATGTGATCTGATAAACAATCTGTTTTCATTATTATTCATAATTAGAACTATAAAGTGATCAATCGCTCAGATCGATCAGAGAAGGAAGAAAAAATACTTTAGTGTTTTTAGTTTTGTGTTTTTTATCACATCAGCTTCTTCTTCACTGTTTTCAGTAGAACAAGCTAACGAAGCTAACGATGATTAGCCTGCTGACACGCTGACTGACGTCACTGCCTGTGATAATATTTTGTATATAAACATAAATTTAGACGATATTTAAATAAAGCAGCAGATGAGAGAGCGCAGAGCGCCTCCTGCTGGCCTGCAGCAACACTTTAATGTTTGTGAGTAAATTAATAAAAGACACAAAGATGATTCATTAATAGATTAGATGACGTCATGATGACGGAGAGAGAAATGGCTCATCAACTGTGATTTGAACTGTTTCACATTAATGAAGATGAATTTAATCAGACTTACAATATAATTCAATAATATAATTATTGGAGTTTGTTAGTGTTCATTTAAACTATAATATATGTATATTTAATAATCTGATCACAGATCAGCAGATCGATATTTACTCTTTAAATACACATTCTTCTGTTAAACTTCATCGAATATTAAAAATGATTTCTCGCGGCTCCTGCAGCGAATCAGAGCCGAGCCGCGGAGCCAATCAGGAGGCCGGCCCAAATCCAGGCCCGTCACGTCACCGCGGGGTCAGCCAATCAGGAGCGAGCTCCTCCTGCCGTGTGTGTCGTCCTCTCAAAGTTTGCGTGCAGCTAATAGAGAGCAGAGACATGATCACTTTTATTATCTCTCAACTTCTGCAGCTCGGCGCACAAAGTGGCTTTAAAGTGGACCTGGACCCGTAGAGCCGGACCTGTAGACGCGGACCCGGCTGTGTAGACCCGGACCCGGCTGTCTGCGGGGGAACCTCGGCTCACTTCTTCTTCTTTGGAGCTTTCTTCGGGATTTCTCCTCAGACCCGTCCTGACATGGGCTTTGACTGCGAGTCCCGAGCAGAGCGGGTTCTGGTTTTGTTTTAGTCCGGACTCTGTCAGGTGCGCAGGGCCCCGCAGACCCACAGAGACCTGCTCCAGCCCCGCCGGGTGTCCCCCTCACAGGTGGTATGTTAGCGGTGGGTCAGATGGACGGGTCCCGACAGAGCTTCCTCCTCAGCACCCCGCCGCTGGCCGCGCTGCACAGCATGGCGGAGATGAAGACCCCGCTGTACCCGTCCTACCCGCTGTCCTCCAGCGGGCCCAACTCCTCCACCTCCCCGGCCACCACGTCTCCCAACCCGGGCGGCATGGCCGTGTCCTCCCCGGGGATCAAGAGCTCCTCGGGTCTGTCCTCGGGGCTCGGTTCGCCGCAGCAGTGCTCCTCCGCCACCCCTCACGGGATTAACGACATCCTGAGCCGCCCCTCGCTCCACTCGGCCGGCGGTACCGTGGCCGTGGCCGCCGCCTCGTCCTCCGCGGGGATTCTGTCCGGGCTGCCCCGGTTCAGCAGCCTCAGCCCGCCGCCGCCTCCCGGACTTTACTTCAGCCCCGGCGCCGCGGCGGTGGCGGTGGCCCGGTACCCGAAGCCGCTGGCCGACCTGCCGGGCCGGACGCCGATCTTCTGGCCCGGAGTCATGCAGAACCCGCACTGGAGGGACGCCAGGTTCGCGTGTTCGCCCCGTAAGTGTGCGGTGACTCCGGAACCGCTCATTGAATAATCTGACGGGGAAAATAAAATGTTCCCACTTTGTATTAATTCTGTGATTGTGTGGTTCTGGTTCCAGATCAGAACTCCGTGTTACTGGACAAGGACGGGAAGAGGAAACACACCCGGCCCACTTTCTCCGGACAGCAGATCTTTGCGCTGGAAAAGACTTTCGAACAGACCAAGTACCTGGCGGGTCCGGAGAGAGCGCGGCTCGCTTACTCCCTGGGCATGACGGAGAGCCAGGTCAAGGTAAGTCAGGTCCAGTACAAATACAGAAACACAACCAGAACCCAGCAGAACCAACCGAAAATCTCTGCTTTCATTTCCTCATCGTCCGCCACATTCTGCTGAGAAATAAGGAAATGATATTTTAATGTTTGTACGAAGAGCTGAATAATGATAATAATAATTATAATGATGATAATATTAATAATATTAATAATACTTATTATAATTATAATTATACAATATTAATAATCTGATTTTCAGGTGAATCATTTAAACATTTTCACACATTTGAATTAATTTATTTCTTCATGTTTCTTTAATTAAAATCTGTTTTTCTCTGCAGAAGTAAAAATAATTATCTGATAATTAATGAACATGATTTAATATTTAAACATATTTTACATGTTTATTTAAATGTAAACCTCCGTTAACGTCACGAGCTCCACCTGACTCCCACAATGCAACTGTTTATTTATTTCAGTGCGCTGTAAGTACATCAGTAATAATTATTAGTTACAGAAATATTAAGTAAAATGTTGTTTATTAATAAAAACAAAGACAACTTTATTTATAAAGGAGCCGCTCAGTGACGTCAGACAGAACCGACACCAACAGAACCGAAATTACAAAATATAAAAAGAGAATAAACAATAAAATGATTTATTATTATTATTATTATTATTATTATTACTGTTATTACTATTATTATTATTATTACTGTTGTTATTATTATTATTATTATTATTATTACTGTTATTATTAATATTATTACTGTTATTATTATTATTGTTATCATTGTTATTGTTATCATTGTTATTATTATTACTGTTATTATTCCATTCATGAAGAATAATTCACAGCTCGTGTTTGTTGGATCCAAAGTTGAGTTTTAATAGTCGGACTGTAAAAGTGACGGAACCTGTGTGTGTGTGTGTGTGTGTGTGTGTGTGTGTGTGTGTGTGTGTGTGTGTGTGTGTGTGTGTGTGTGTGTGTGCGGCCCAGGTGTGGTTCCAGAACCGGCGGACGAAGTGGAGGAAAAAGCACGCGGCGGAGATGGCGACGGCCAAGAAGAAGCAGGACTCAGAGACCGAGCGGCTGAAGGGAAGTTCGGACAACGAGGACGAGGACGACGACTACAACAAACCTCTGGACCCGAACTCCGACGACGAGAAGATCACACAGCTGCTGAAGAAACACAAACCGGGCCCGCTGCTGCAGCTGCACGGAGCCGACACCGACAGCTCCTAACTGCCCGCTGCTCCTCATCCTCCCTCCTCCTCTTCTTCTTCTTTGGTTTTTAACGGACACGAACCGAACTGTCGGAGTCTGCAGATCTTTTTTTGATTTTTGTGTTTCTGTTTTTTGTTCTTGCACGCTGATGGAGGCTCGCGACCGGACACAGCGAGGAGGTGACGTCACAGGAGACTTGACTTGTAAATAGCGCCGTGAGTCGTATCGATAGAAATGATCAGCTGTGAATAATTTAAGTGTTTTTGTACAGATCACAGATCAGTTGGGTTCCCTTTTCTATCACACACACACACACACACACACACACACACACACACACACACACACACACACACACACACACACACACACACAGTTCCGTGAAGGCCTCCTCACACACATCAGTCTGTAATTAGGAGGAGGCCGTGAACGCACCACACGCACCTGTACAGACAGAGAGAGTTCACACACCTTTATTTATATGTTTTCAGTTGTGACTGGCGCCTGCGCAGTTGTGTATCATGGCAGGTGAATGTAATGCACTTTTATTTAATAAAATCTCAAATGTTTCCTTGTTGTTTTCAGCCCGTAAATCTCAACGAACACAGCGCTTTAATTAATTAATGACACGATTGATTAATGAATTAATTACAAAGCGAACAGCCAATAAATCTTCATTATATATAAACACTCTGATCAATAACCCGCTGCCGCTATAAAACACCGCGCTGCTGCACAACAGCTGCTGTTAGAGTATGTTATTATTATTATTGTTATTATTATTATTATTATTATTATTATTTTATTTTTTTTCTCGTCTTTTATTTTGTTGTGTTTCTGTTTTTACACCCACTAAAAGCAGCTGGGTTCAAAATAAGCCAGTCTGGGCTGTTGTATAACAAACCGCTGGGTCAGTGTGGCACCAGCCCTGCGCTCACATGGGCTGGTCTATTTTAACAGAAGAGGTAAATATTCTACCTGACTGCTGAGTCAGATTAACTGCTAATCTGCGCTGTTTCAACCACACACATTAATTATATATTCTGTCCAAATGCATCAGATGACCCAGCACCTGGGAGGGTTATGCTTTGAACATCAACAGGTCACCAAATAATAACCAAAACCCAAATAATGACCCAAAATGGGCTACACAATTCATAACCCAGCAGCTGGGCTGATGAAATAATCCAGCATTTTTTAGTGTGAGATAAATAAATTGATCAAATTAAAACCCTTTATTTCTTTCTTGACGATCAGAAAAAAACAGAAACAAACATTTGAAACAAACTTTATTTAAAACACTGAACGTCGCATCGAATCAATCAGCTGATCCGACCGGAAACGAAACTGTAATCAATCAAACGAACGAAAGAAGATTTTATATTTTAATATCTTGTGTTTTCTGATCGGTGTGTGTGTGTGTGTGTGTGTGTGTGTGCGTGTGTGTGTGTGTGTGTGTGTGTGTGTGTGTGTGTGTGTGTGTGTGTGTGTGTGAAGACACTCCTGTTCGGCTCGAACCACCGGATCAATATATAATAATAATGATAATAATAACAATAATAATAATAATAATAATAATAATAATAATAATAATAATAACAATAATAATAATAATAATAATAATAATAATAATAATAATAATAATGATAATAATAATAATTTCATTGTGTGTGTTTTATCTGCTCTTGTCTGATGACGTCAAACGCGCGAATGACTGATGATTGTTCCATATAAACTAAAATATATTGATCGTGTTCGTGTCGAAGCTTCATATCGAACGAACTGATTTACGTCACATTTATTAATGATCACTGATCAGTTATAATCACTCTCTGATCGATCAGAGTGATCGGAGCAGTTTCACTTCTGATCAACAGAAAACATGTAAATCTGTTCAGTTCAATTAGAATTCAATCAGTGACTCTGATTAAAATCTAAATGTAATCTAAATAATGAAACATAATTAATGAGTGATTAAAGGAGCGCAGACTGTCAGAGCGGCCTGAAGCGAGCGGAACATGATGGTTCAGTTCTGCTGAAGCAAGTCGTCTCAGAACCTCCGAACCTCCGAACCTCCGAACCTCAGACTCGTCCTGATGTTTCCTGTTCGTCGCCTCTCGACCTCGCGCTCCGTCCTGTGACCCTCCGCGGGGTCCTAGACCTCAGACCCGGACCCTGCGGGGGTACTGGGCCTCAGACCCGGACCCTGCGGGGGTACTGGGCCTCAGACCCGGACCCTGCGGGGGTACTGGGCCTAAGACCCGGACCCTGCGGGGGTACTGGGCCTCAGACCCGGACCCTGCGGGGGTTCTGGGCCTCAGACCCGGACCCTGCGGGGGTACTGGGCCTCAGACCCGGACCCTGCGGGCGTACTGGGCCTCAGACCCGGACCCTGCGGGGGTACTGGGCCTCAGACCCGGACCCTGCGGGACCTCTGTCCTGTCTGAACATCTGACAATAAATAAAAACATTAATTTTTCACTGAAATTAAAAAGTTTTTCTCAAACAGCTTCGTTTTTTTAAACATGTCTTTATTAAACTGTTCACAACAACAACAATCACACAGCAGAACAACACTAAAACAAAGTTAAAGTTAAACACAACTTCCTCATTCCAACAGACAAACAGCTTCGTTTAATCCACAGATAAAAACGGCCTGATCGATCCAGCTGAGATATTTTATTGATCGATCAATTATCGGACTGACAGAACATTAATTTAAAAATATAACATTTTCAATAACTGTTTTTTTGTCTCCGTTTTTTTTTCTTTTTTCTTTTTAAGCAGAAATGTGAAAATGAACCTGCTGAGAGTTCATGTGACGTCACGATGCGACGGATGTTTTTAACATTTGATATCAAACTGTGATCGATTATTGGAAAATAAAATAAATCAGATTAGCTCATAATAAATTATTGTTCAGTATTTCTGTGATGTGAAATTAGAATGAAACAGATTATTAGAACGTAATCTGTGACGTCACGATGGAGCCTGACAGTTTACACAACAAACAAACAAACAAATAAATAATTAACAAATCAAAACATTTAAATATTCAAACAAAAATATTTAAATTTGACCAAATAACATTTTAGATTTAGTGTATGTGTGTGTGTGTGAGTGTGTGTGTGTGTGTGTGTGTGTGTGTGTGTGTGTGTGTGTGTGTGTGTGTGTGTGTGTGTGTGAGTGTGTGTGTGTGAGTGTGTGTGTGTGAGTGTGTGTGATTGTGTGTGTGTGTGTGTGTGTGAGTGTGTGTGTGTGTGTGTGTGTGAGTGTGTGTGTGTGTGTGTGTGAGTGTGTGTGTGTGTGTGTGTGTGTGTGTGTGTGTGTGTGTGTGTGTGTGTGTGTGTGTGTGTGTGTGTGTGAGTGTGTGTGTGTGTGTGTGTGTGTGTGTGTGTGTGTTGAAGCTGGTTTATCAATCAATCAGAATTCATGTTGATAGATTGTATTTCTGACGTCACTGATCCAGAACAACACAGCCGGTTTCGACGGTCCATCAAAATAAATATGTGTCATCAATAAGATGAAATCACTTTGACATCCGGCTGATCGGCAGAACCTTCTCTGGACACTGTGGTGACCCGCTCCACAGGTTCTGATCCACACTGAGTCATCAATAATCCATTAATAATGATCCAGCAGTCTCACTGAGGCGGCTGCATGATGAAACTCAGCTGACGGTACCGACAGTGTGGAGAGCCGGGTGATCAATAATCCAGTGAATTATCAGCTGATGTCATAAACAAACATCCGGACCTGCAGAACCTGCAGAACCTGCAGGAAGAGGAGGGGCCATAAAGTAACTGAGTACGTTTACTCCAGTATGAGACTCAGAACTTTATTTCATCAGACACGTTCTGACGTCATGTTATTGATCCAGATACAACTTATTGATCCTGGAGGGAGATTCAGAACCTCGCAGCAGAACCTGAAGCAACATTAAAGATGAGCGCTCCAATAGAACCTCACAGATTACTCTGCAGAATGAGTACTTTTACTCTGTTACCTTCACTCGCATTTTAAATATCCGAGTATTTCTCCTACTTTTACTTCTTCAAACGTCACAAAATCAAACGTCAGTGACTCACCTGTTCACCTGTTCACCTGTTCACCTGCTCACCTGTTCACCTGCTCACCTGTGATGGGTTCAACAGTCCGTCTGTTTCCTGTTGTTGTGACATCATCCCTCAGCAGTGATGTCACTGATGATCCTCTGTGAGCTCCGTCAGGCTCCAGGTGGAGTTAACGAGCTCACGTGTGGAGGAACATGATTCTGTGTGTTCCAGGTGTGGTGAACACGGCCCCCACCCTCAGGGACCTGCTGCACCATCTGTTCTCTGACAACCTGAGCCAGCCGGAGCGCTCGCTACGCCCACCATACCCACACCACCACCACACCACCACCATACCCACACCACCACCACACCACCATTATCACCACCACAACACCACACCACCCACACCACCACCGCCACCACCACACCACTATCACCACCATACCCACACCACCACCACACCACCACCATACCCACACCACCACCACACCACGATCTCCACCACCGCCACACCACCATCTCCACCATCACCACCATCATACCCACACCACCACCACACCACCACCACACCACCATCATACCCACACCACCACCACACCACCATCATACCCACACCACCACCACCACCATCACCACCACACCACCACCACACCAACACCACACCAGCATCACCACCACCACCACCACTATAACCACCACCACCACCATCACCACCACCCACACCATCACCACCACACCCCCACCACCCTGAGCTCTGTCTACACCCACTGCTACTTCACCACCACCAGCGGCTTTAACCTGGAAGGTAACTCAGCACATTTACTCAGAACAATTTCTCAAGTATTTCCATTTTATGCAGCTTCATTCTTCAACACTTCAGAGGGAAATATTGTTCTTTTCACTCCATTACATTTGTATAACAGCTTTAGTTACTAGTTACTTTACCTGTCCAGTGAAGTACCCAAAAGTCAGTAGAACCCCTCCTGGTCTCAGTAGAACCCCTCCTGGTCTCAGTAGAACCCCTCCTGGTTTCAGTAGAACCCCTCCCGGTGTCAGTAGAACCCCTCCCGGTCTCAGTAGAACCCCTCCTGGTCTCAGTAGAACCTGTCCCGGTGTCAGTAGAACCCCTCCTGGTGTCAGTAGAACCCCTCCTGGTCTCAGTAGAACCCCTCCTGGTGTCAGTAGAACCCCTCCTGGTCTCAGTAGAACCCCTCCCGGTGTCAGTAGAACCCCTCCTGGTCTCAGTAGAACCCCTCCTGGTTTCAGTAGAACCCCTCCCGGTGTCAGTAGAACCCCTCCCGGTCTCAGTAGAACCCCTCCCGGTTTCAGTAGAACCCCTCCTGGTCTCAGTAGAACCCCTCCTGGTTTCAGTAGAACCCCTCCCGGTGTCAGTAGAACCCCTCCCGGTCTCAGTAGAACCCCTCCTGGTCTCAGTAGAACCTGTCCCGGTGTCAGTAGAACCCCTCCTGGTGTCAGTAGAACCCCTCCTGGTCTCAGTAGAACCCCTCCTGGTGTCAGTAGAACCCCTCCTGGTCTCAGTAGAACCTGTCCCAGTGTCAGTATCAGGTGGTGAACAGAGCCACCTGTGGGCCTGCAGCTCCACCTGTTGCCTGGTCAGTGAACGCCTCCTGAGCGGCTGTGACTGATGCGGGCGGTACAAAGGTCCATTGACGTCTCCGTGTCGTGCAGCAGATTACACGGCGACATGTGTCGGGCTGAATGTGGGCTGAATGTGTCGGGCTGAATGTGGTCTTATCTGTTCCCTCCTGCAGGCCTGAGATAAGGAGCGCCCGGGGAGCCTCCATTATGAGGAGCTGCCGGGCCGCAGCGGCAGCTTCCTCCCTTTAAACACACCGCCATGCTTGAGTGGAAACATTGTGGAGCCGGGGCCCTGAACGCACCACGATCTGACAGTGTCATTCATTCCTGCAGCAGCGTGCTCACTCAGTGCAGTAATCAGCAGCCCGGAGGGTGCAGGAGTAAAGGCACTGTTAATTGCTCTGTCTGCTTGAGCACGTTAATGACAACTTGTGTGAATCATGAGGTGAGTGGAGGGCGGAGGAGGAGCTCACCTGCTGGCTGCCTGCGATCATCTGATGGAGGAGATATAATCTGTTATCAGCTGGTCCCTCAGCTCGGGTGCTCACCTCTTCAAGTATTTATTCAGAGATAATCTCCTTTAATGATGTCTCACCTCTCCCCTCTGTCTGCTGTACACAGGCTTATGAACAGGTGTCCTCGCAGCACACACTCCACAAACACACTCACAACATATCAGAGATAATCCCAGGCAGCGCCGGGCTGACTGGATCTCAGCACCTGCACCGCTCACTCTCTATTATTCTTACATTCATTTCACTCACCAGACGCTTTAATCCGAGAACAGAACACTTCAACCATCAGTGGTTCTGTACAGCTCGCCTGCTGCGCTCCAAGTCTGCAAACAGAGATCACAAACTGACGCTTTAGCTGCCAAGCTAGCAGCGTTAGCATCTAATAAAAACCTGCTCAGTAAAAGTTTTAACTTTGTCTCTTCTGCTGATGAAGAGCCGCCAAAACAAGCTAGTGAGGAAGTGAGGAAGTGTTTGTTGAGTTGAACTGAAGCAGCTGCTTCTCCAAAACACTTTTCATCAACACGTTGACTGACAGACGACAGACCGGGTTCCAGGTTTGGACAAAATGGGCAAAAACACCAAAATCTAAAAAGTTGAAGAAGCTAGAGATCCAAGATCACGCTGGCTGATTCCTTCAGTCCTACAATCCTCCTGCAGTCCTTCAGCGCGGTCCAGTTCACATGTGGCCCGCTGATCAGATCTCACCTGTACGTGAGCTGTCCAGGTGTGATGGTGACAGCAGGTTTCTCTCTGCGTCAGAATAAAGACAAACTCTTCAGATGAGTGATGAGGCTGCAGTCGGGCGAGGCCTCCTGAAAGATGGATGCTGCTGCCTGCTCTCCCTCCTGTGGGGGAGGAGGAGGTGGAGGAGGGTGGAGGGGTGAGGCTGGGCTAAGTAATGACAAAATGAGCACCTTCAGTAGACTCTGGCAATGAAAAATCCTGCCCTCATCACCCGAGTCTTTTGTTCTGGATTTTATTAGCACTAGCTCGCTAAAATAACCTGTTAACACGAATCATAGTGCAGCAATAATAACCTCCTCAATCATATTTTAAAAGTCACGTCAAGGCGCCCGCCGTAATTCATCTCTATGCAAATATGTGTCTGTCAGCCCATTAGCGTGTTGCTACAGGGGTTTTATTAAAATGCATTCTCTCCGCTCGCTCCGTACTTATAAAACACGAGTCCTGTTGCACAAGAATTATAGCAACTATTAGCGTAGCGTATGGACGGCGTGCACTCTGCAAATAAAAAGCAGCAGATAAAGTGGCGGGGTCAGCCGGCGGAGCAAACACTTAGGAGATGGCAGCGCAGGAATAGATTGAGGCCGGCCGCGTGACGTATCAAAGCCTGATTAGACATTCGTTTAGGGTGGAGGCTGCCTGGCACCACCTGCTCCACCCGCTCACATGGCATCAGTGCCAGCAGCAGCTCAGTCAGACGACTCAGAGGAGGTAATAAAGAGCAGCAGCCGCTAATGGAATTAAAACAATGGAGACGAGCTGCTGCATGTTACTGTGAATATATCATCTTCATCATCATCATCGTCATCATCTTCATCATCATCATTGTCGTCATCATCTTCATCTTCATCATCATCGTCATCATCAGGAGAGACGACACAGATACTGTTAATATTATTATAACACAAGCTGAGTGTGTTTCAAACACACATTTATTGGGTTTAACTTCATCATCTTGTCGTTGTTGAACTTCTGAGATTTGTTGCTTCATTAAGATTAAATTCTCTATGAAGCGTTTCTCAATGAGCCGGAGGATCCTCAGCGAGGCCTCTGTCAACCTGCTCCAGTCATTTCCTGTTTTATTGTGAAGTTCTTGTCTTCCTGTCTGGTCTGCGTCCTCTGTCCTGCTTCCTGTCTGTACTTTGCGCTTTGGTTTGTTGTTTGAACCCGTCGGTTCCTTTCCTTGTCTTGTGTTTGGGCCTGAACTCCTCACAGTATCTGTTGGGACTATTTTCAGCGGCGGATGAATCCACGTTTGCTGCAGCATGTGAGTCAGAATAAAGTGTGCTTACTGTGTAACATACAGTGAACATGCAGTATGATGGAGTATTGGAGCAGCAGTACTGCAGTATGATGTTCGGGTCGTGGTTCTGATGGCAGGCCGCTCCACCTCCGCCGCGTGCCGCCCCGCCTCCTGATTATCTGTCATCTGACGGTTTATCAAAGTCAGAGCGCCACGTCACGCCCGCGTGGACGGAGGATTTTTCTACTTTATGGAGTCATTAATTCCCCGTGGATCATTAGCCTCCACACACATCTCTGTTTTGACGAATGCAGCTGGTGGATTATGCAGACAATGTGCTCCCTCCTCCTCCTCCTCCTCCTCCTCCTCCTGCTCCTCCTCCCCCACCTCCACCTCCTGCTCCTCCTGCTCCTCCTCCTCCACCTCCTCCTCCTCCTCCACCTCCTCCACCTCCTCCACCTCCTCCTCCACCTCCTCCTCCTCCTGCTGCGGCTCATGATAAACAGGACAGCCCGTCACATTACACAAATGTGTGTGAGGGCGTCCGTCACTCCATTACGGAGAGGAGGCTCACTTACTGCGGAGCGCCGCGACACGCGGAGCGTTGGAGGGAAACAGCATCAAATAAAACGACGTTGAGAGAAGAAGAATGAAGCTCGGCTCATCATCCTTCACAGGAAGTGTCTGCCAGGCGACACGTGATGTCACAGCGGCGTTTACCAGCCGTTTGTTGGACGAGGTGAAGGAGTGGACCGGAACTGTTCTCTGGGCCGGGCCACTGTGACCCTGAGGGCCAAACACCCAGAGTCACAATAACTTCAGTCTTCTTTAAATGATGCTGAAGACAAACAACAGTCCAAAGTGACCCGGTCCAACTGGTTCTGTTCGCTCAGATGTGTGTAAATAACAAAAAGATCATTCAAATACACACTTTCTTATTAAAAAAGAGAACATGTCACTGATTGTAGAATGTTTGTCAGATTTGTGGGAGACGTGTTGAATCGCCGGGTCGGGTCAGAGAGACTGCAGTCAGCTGACCGGCAGCCATGTTGGCTGCGATACCTCCACCCTGTCCTCCACCTCCTGACGGTGCCGCTGGCTAACTGCTGCCCTGCTTCATCAGAACGTGGCAGACAGAACTGATTCTGCCGGTTGTGTGATTTGTGCGGACTGAGCCTTTAACACAGAGTGTGTTTGGAGGTCGTGGTGTAACTTTAACAGAACCAGCGTATTGACATGTGATCGGATTCTTTGTGTGTGTTGAAGCTCGGTTCCTGTTTCTGCGGTGACCTTGTCTCCGGCGGCTCTGATCCGACCTGCCGGCCCGTTGTTTGGTTTATTGAGCGACCGCAGACGTTCTGCTGGGGCCCGCCGGCTCACACGGGTTTTCATTTTTTATTGGCAGGCGGCTGACGGCTTGTTCTGTCCAGGCTCTTTACACTTTAACAGCTCCACCAATCAGAACGTGTTTTACTGGCTCCTGTAAAATCAAAGCAGATGAAATAAAGTCCGCACTCAGCAGAAACAAGCCCGGGTTCTGGTCCAATGTGTGTGTGTGTGTGTGTGTGTGTGTGTGTGTGACGCTGATTCATCCTCGTTAACGTCATTAACAAGTGAGACAGGCCGGCAGAGCCGTTGGTGCTGTGGCAGAGCTGCACACATCCAGACAGACATCTGACCCGCTGGTACCGGTCCTCCTGTACGGAGCCGGACCAGATCTGATCTGAACAGAGTGGGTCACTTCAGTGGGTCTCTGGAGGTCGTAGGTTCTGGTGTAGAAGACGGTTTGTTGCAGTTTGCCGTCTGACACAGAGACACTTTATAGAGTTCAGACGCTGACGATGTATCTTTCTGTTTCTAATCATTTGGACATTCAGGAGCTGAACATCAGGCCCGGTTCTGTCTGAATGATAACATCACATCCACAGGATCAATCAGCTTCGTCTTGTCACACATTCACTGGATTAAAGTGGAATCCTCTGTGTCAGATCCAGTGTGTGCTCTGTGGCAGTGAAGTGACCGTGGTCCACAGATGAGCCAGAACCAGAGCAGAGTCCACAGACGCTGGCTGACCTCGGTGACCCGGGCGGTCTGAGTGCTCGGGCCAGCAGGACGTCGCCTCCTGAGCTGCGGCAGTATTTCTGCTCTCTGACAGACAGCCTGACAGTAAAGAAGTGTATGAAGGGTGAGGAGGAGGGAAAGCCCGGTCACCCGCTGAACTTCAGAACCTCTTCCTATCGATTATGGAGATCTCCCGCCGCTGACCCGAGCGATGATGAGTCTTAAGTATCGATTAAATACGGCGAGGAGAATTCTTTGGTGAGCTGAGTCGCTGGTGGACCAGCTGCTCACAACAACACTTCTTCTGTCCAACTTGTTGTGGGGAAATTAAATTAACTCTGCTTCCATCTTAATGCTCATGTGCAGCCACCTCGGGAGGGGGCGTGGCCTCTGACCTCTGACCTCTGACGCGGGGAGCGTCTGCTTCCCCCCGGCACTTAGAGCGCGCTGTGATTCAGCACAGACACATCAAATCATGTGATCAATACATGAGTCTGCCTTCATGAGCAGGTCAGAGGAAGAAGTGATATTAGTGAGATGAGTTCATGGAGCGCCTCAGACTCAGGAGGCCACGCCTCCGGGCGGGGCCACGCCTCAGGACCACGCCCCGGACTCGGGGCCACGCCTCTTCATGGGACCACACCCCTAATTGGGCCACACCCTCGTGGGACCACGCCTCCTGACGGGATGAAATGATCCGCTTATGTCTCTGCCAGTTGTCAGAATAAATGTTGGCGGTCTAGATCCACAGCGCCTGCCGGTCGGTATCAGAGTCGTCATCCTGATTCTGTCTCCACACACACGACTCAGTCTGATCCAAATGATTCTCTCTCCTGAGTTTATGACCCGAGGACTGGTGGAGAACTTCATCTTTGCAGGATGAACTTTATAAATATATATTTTTCACATTTCTGTTTCTTCATTTCTGATCCAAAGTTTAAAATCAGCCTCCTGCACATCTGAGATGGTTCTGTGGTTCTGTGGTTCTGTGGTTCTGTTCAGAAACATCTCAGATCTGCTCCTCTTATAAAAACACATCTGTGTTTTAAAAGATGTTTCATGAATTTATTTACAGTCTGATGAGAACTTCATGAGAACCAGAACTTCAATAGAACCAGAACTTTATAAATACTGTTGTAAAGAGTTAAATGTGTTTCTGTTTCTGGTTTTAAGGCTCCAGAACTTTGGCTCTCTGTCCTGGTATCATGGTTTAGAACCTCTATGAGGCGACCTCACGCTCTCTCTCACCTCCAGCAGACTCAGATCACCTGTTCAGGTGTGACACCTGCTGAGTCTCAGTCCAGGTTCTGCATCCTTCAGAACGTCCCAGTCTGAAGGCTCCTCCAGATGCTCCTTCTTCTCCTGTTTCTGGAGGACGCACCGCTACGATCCTTCGTGGCCTCACATATCCCAAGATCCTTTGTGCGCCCGAAAAAGAAGAAAGAAAGAGAGAAAATGGCGACATCGCGTGGCGTAGATCGTCACTGTCGCGGGCCTGGGCGGCAGAAATCCTGACGTAAGTGTAAAACATCTTGTGACCAACCAGGAAATGCTGCAAAGGCGAGACCGTCACATTTAACAACGGCTGACGAGGTTAACAAGGTCTCTCTGAAGGACTCGCCTTCAAAGACCACAAAGGCCTTCAGAGGACGCAGACCCTGAACTGAGACACAGCAGGTGACTCACACAGCTCGGCTCGCTCCCCTCACAGCCAATCAGAGCGTGAGGACGGACTCTGGTGAAGGCTGAGAGGTGCAGAATGTTCTGATCCGGACTGAACAGAACCGACTGTCGGACACAGACACTTCTCTGCTCGCTTTGCTTCTTTCTCATCGAGGGAAATTGTGCAGCCTGGTTCTGGTTCTGGTTCTGTGTGTGTGTGTGTGTGTGTGTGTGGATCGATCTTTAATGATCTAATTTAAAGGCGGTTCTGTTGGGCTCATCCGTCTCCTTGTTGATCATTGAATTATAAATTCTTCTTCTGTCTTTAAGATGCTGCAGTAATCTGATTACTAGTCCTCCAGATGCGGTTCTGGTCCGATCACTCCATGTTTCACTCTTTATTCTTGGTGACTTCTGACCCGTTTTTATCTCTGAAGCTGAAGCAGTCCAACAGACTCTGGACCGACCGGACGGGCCTTCACCTGTATAACTGTGAGCAGAGGTGCATGATGGGAAGTCCTGAGTGAGATGAAGGAGTGACACTTTAACACTGAACACTGCTGCGAGACCAACTGGTACAAATTGGTGTTGTTCCACTTGATAGGATTACAGAGGGGCCCGGTGGGTCATCAGAGGGGCCCGGTGGGTCATCAGAGGGGCCCGGTGGGTCATCAGAGGGGGGCAGGAGGGGGCGGGGCCAGAGGAACAAAGACCTCTGGGAAAACGGCTGCCAGTCGCTGTCGGGTCAGAACGCTGCTGCAGGAAGAAGTTCTGAAGTTTAACAACCGAGTTGATCAGCAGAAAATCAATCAATGACTTTTAGAATTGATTATCCACTGAGCAGAACCCACAGATACCTTCAGTGTCCTGGTTCCCACGGCAACAGTCACCGCCTCCATGTTGTTTATAAGGTAAATAAACATTAACGTGATTAATCCACTCAGTGAATCTATGACTGAGTAATGCAGCTGTGGAGGAGAAGAACTAATAAACACAACTAATTATTAATCAAATAGTTAACACATTTGAATAAAACAATAATAATGATGATGATAAAAACCCTTTTTATTTAATTATGTAAGAACTTTATGAAACAGCGCTACGAACACAGACAGTATTGATCCGATGTTACAGTGAACTGTGATGCAGCTCAGACTGTTCGACCAATGAGGAGCTGCTACGCCCGTCCTGTGACCTACAACAGCCAATAGGTGATCAGCAGGAGACCCGCTCTGCTTCCTTGTCTCCCAGGGATTTTGGGCCCCATGAAAAAAAATCTAGTTGGCCCTTGTATAGGTTGCCCATGTCTCACAGGGCCCCCTGTCAGTGCCGGGCCCTTGGAATCGTCCTAACCTGTCCCCCCCTGGCGGCGCCCCTGTTGTCTCCCCTCTGTCAGATGATTGACAGGTCACGCAGCCAATGAGACGTCAGTTTCTGTAGCTTAATGTGTTTTCACAGCTCAGCTCTCGTCTTTGACTCATATCACAATACTAATTATTACTAATGTTGGGAGTTCATTTCCAGTGATGCTGTTATTAACTGTGGCCCAGTGAGGCCGTGTGAGTTGGACCGGTTCTGTTCTGTTCTGCTACATTGAGGTGAGAAACATTTTAGTTTGTTTAAACTCCTTTAGATTAATGATTACATTACAGATTCATGTTTGGGATCATTTTACAAACAGAGCTTACAGATGAATTAACATCTGGATGACTTCTCCAGTTCAATCACACACACACACACACACACACACACACACACACACACACACGTTGATTCGTCAGCAGATAATCAGAATCAATCCATGGATCAGCTGATCGGCCCAGAGCAGCGTGTGCTGGTCGATAGTCGTTCCGGGCCTGAGATAACTGATGTGACTGAATAATTCAGTTTGGTGAGGAGGCCCGTGTTGGTCCGGTCGCTGGCGCTGCCTCCCTGCAGATTCTAATGGGTCTATAAAGTGAGGTGACCTCACGCTCCCTCTCATTTACAGCCAATGACTCTAAGTGTGTCCAATCCAATCCTCAGGTATTTATGGAGAGAGAAGTGCTCGCCGCTCTGAGTAAATTGAAATCGCCGGGCTCCCGTGGGACCTGGTCTCAGCCCGGGTCCGACATCATGAGGGGGGACCTGAGACCCGAGTGGACCACATCACACTTACTGAGGAATATGAGCATATTTACACATCACTGATTACCTTCATTCATCTATAACGACGCCTGCTGACAGAGTTCTGCTGAGGTTCTACTGGGAGTCACTGAAACGTGTTCAGTCCAGAAACACTGTGAAGTCACATTACCTGAAACATCCTGATCCAGTCTGTGGGTTTAAACTGAAACACTTCATCCCTGTCAGCTCAACTAGAACCCAGAACTCCTCCCGGTTCTTCTCCTGTATGTTCGTGAAGTAAATCCTGTAAGAACTTTATTAAACTGAGTGATTGTTTAAAACCTGCAGGATCCAACACGGCTTCATTTAAAGAGTCGCCACATTAAAACCTTACACCACATTTTAGTTATCTCCACTGTGTTGGACCGGGCCTTGGTTCTGTGAAGTGTTCATATGGATCAGTGACACACGTGTACAGAAGCTTTGTTGATATTCAGTTCATGTATATGAGCGTTCAGCCTCCAGCGTGTCGTGTCTCCGCAGGTGAAGCTCACATCTGTTCACATCACAGCTGAGAACACTGTCGAACCCAACCTGGTGGTTCTGGTGACAGTTTCACCTGCTGAGCCCGGTTTATTTGGTTCTGTTGGATCGACTTGCTCTCTATAATCTCCGTAAGTATTAATCTCAGTACAAATATACAATCAGAAGTTTAAAGTGATTTGCTGACCTGAGCTGCAGGTCTGAGGTCAGCTGGTAGATTCACCTAAATGTTATTGTTCTAAACAACAGCAGAAGAAGAAGTTCTTCTTCGTTGGTGTGTGGCAGTGACAGACAGAAGAAGAAGACAGAGGCATCGCTCCAGGTGAGGAGCAGAGACCCTCTGGTCTCAGGTGGAACTGCTCGGTCCAGAGCAGGTGGAGGTGAAGCTGGTGTCACTGTGCAGCTCCGTGTGTTGTGCAGGTGCAGGTGGAGGTGGAGGTGGAGGTGGAGGTGGAGGTGGAGGTGGAGGTGCAGGTGCAGGTGGAGGTGGAGGTGCAGGTGGAGGTGGAGGTGGAGGTGGAGGTGCAGGTGGAGGTGGAGGTGGAGGTTTAGGTGCAGGTGGAGGTGCAGGTGGAGGTGGAGGTTTAGGTGCAGGTGGAGGTGCAGGTGGAGGTGGAGGTGCAGGTGCAGGTGGAGGTGGTGAGGATGATAAGACCAGCTGTGTAAATGACTGACATGTGAGCTGTGAGGTCAGAGGTCAGGAGTTGTGCTGCGTGAATAAATACTGTGATGTCATACATCCACACACACACACACACACACACACACACACACACACACACACACACACATATGAAACACATAGTTCATTACCGGGGACACACTTTAACCCCGCGGACGCGTCATCAATCACATGCTGATAAATGTATTTGATCGGTCTTTGTTCAGGACGTGTTCTAATGCAGAAAGATGAATTCTGATGTGAAAATCAATAGAGGAGGTTCTGCAGAGACGTGTCAGCGTTTAGTGTTATGGATCCGACTGACACTGAAGCAGCTGCTGTTTTAAGATGAAAATGTTGGAGTTCTGTCAATCGATTAACGGCCCACTTCTTTCACCATCGTCCCTCTTCACACCACATCCGTCTTCTCAAGTACACTTAATGGCTGATGTCCAGTCCAGAGATTCTAATGATGAGTCTAAATCACACCGACCCGGTTACTGCTGACCACAGCCTCACAGCCGCTTCATACGCCTCAAAGGACCGGGTCATCTTAGAAGGACCGGGTCATCTTAGAAGGACCGGGTCATTTTAGAAGGACTGGGTCATCTTAGAAGGACCGGGTCATCTTTAAAGGACCGGGTCATCTTTAAAGGACCGGGTCATCTTAGAAGGACCGTGTCATCTTAAAAGGACCGGGTCATCTTAGAAGGACCGGGTCATCTTAAAAAGACCGGGTCATCTTAGAAGGACCGGGTCATCTTAGAAGGACCGGGTCATCTTAAAAGGACCGGGTCATCTTTAAAGGACCGGGTCATCTTTAAAGGACCGGGTCATCTTAGAAGGACCGGGTCATCTTAGAAGGACCGGGTCATCTTAGAAGGACCGGGTCATCTTTAAAGGACCGGGTCATCTTAGAAGGACCGGGTCACCTCAAACCAGTGAGTCAGTTCTGCTGTGAACTGTCAGGAAATAGTAAAATGATCATCTTAAATATGTTGTTCTGATTGAACAGCAAACATTCAGATATTATTATTATTATTATAATTATTATTATTATTATTGTTGATAATGATAATAATGATAATAATGATGACAGAGGATGAGAATCTTTATACATGAATGATCTGAATAAATACATTTGGTAATAAATATGCAGATATGTTGAAACGTTAGTTTCTTTAGGAACCAACTTTAGCTGTCAGTGTTCTGATGACCCGTTATGTTCCGGGACAGAAACCATCCTGTTCTGGTGTGACTCACCTGGTTCTGTTCTACGATGAAGATTCTCTGGTCGCTCTCAGGTGTTTTAGGCACAACAGCGACTTTTTTTCTGTCATCCTGTTTTTTGCCTAAAACACTTGGTTCTGGTTCTGGTTCTGTCTCATGAGCCCGGCTGGATCAGTGCCTGTTGTCTCAAAGCGGCCTCTGTAAGCTCCGCCTCCTGACAGTCAGCTGATGTGAATGTGACACCAGACACAAAAAAAAAGAAACGTACACATTTGAACATTTCTGTTTTGTAGAAACGTAGAATATGAACGTTTTATTGATGGATGGTCCGATTGGTTCTGTGACAAAGATCTTCTGTGTGTTGCTCTGAAGCCGCAGCAGACGACTGATCGCTGACACGATGAAGATGAACCATCACTCAGCAGCAGCTCAGCTCCTCCTGCTGACGCTCCTCTGTATTGATCTGCAGCCTACATCCTGCTTCCTGTTCAGGTGGCTGTGACATCATCGCTGGATAGCAGCAGTCCGTCAGCGGCGCCGGCGCTGAGAGGCTCCTTCCTGTCAGATGATTTGAGGGATGCAGACATTTGGATGGAGACATTAATGGTCCAGAACCTCCCGCTGCTGCTTATTGTTTTATAAAGCGGGCCACAGACAGACAGTCCGATCTCAGATTGATGATCCTGCTGCTCTCCATTGATCGTGCTGCTGCTCGCTCTCGTCAGCTGCTGGAGACACAAACACAAACACTTTGACTCCTGTTTGTGTTTGTTCTTCTCTCCATGAAGAGCCCAAGAATTGTTTTTTATTAATTTCATGGATTATTTGCTCATTATGCATTAATCATGGCGCCCCATCTGGAAGGTGCAGGCGTGACTGTGTGAGAAACAGCCATTCTGATCTCAATTAGATTGTGCCTCTGCTCGCCGTCTACCCATAAATCACTTCTCCAAAGTGAAATTAACAGTTACTGGAGCGCATTAATATCCCGAGTCAGGCATGAGGAGGACGCAGCGACTGGAACCAGCCATCTCTCACAGCGGCGCCGCCCAGAACATCATTCTGTTTGTGAGATATCAACGTTATATACAGAGGACACACACACACACACACACACACACACACACACACACACACACACACACACTCACACACACACACACACATACACACACACACACTCACACACACACACACACACACATACACACACATACACACTCACACACACACACACACACACACACACACATACACACACACACACACACTCACACACACACACACACACACACACATACACACACACACACACACACACATACACACACACACACATACACACACATACACACACACACACACACACACACACGTACAGTAATTAAAATCTGAGTTTCAATAAAGAACCCGACTGATCGCTGGTATCAGCCGGATCAGCACCACAGCTGGAGATCATAAATCTGTGACGACGTTCTAACGTTTTGTTTTTGGATCGACGATAAAAACAAAACCTGTAAACAAAAACAAATGTTTCAATACAACAGAAAACAACTCGTCATTTCTTCTTCACTGAAATGATTTATTGATTTAACATGAAAAATACATATTTACAAAAACATGGAAATGACATTTAAATGTGTTCAAACACAAAATGTTATAATACAGATAATCTGGTTTAAATAAACTGGTTTAATTAATCTGGTTTAATTAATCTGGTTTAAACTACAGAAGCTGATTTGAGTCGAGTTTATTTCACAGTCACAGTCAAAGTTAAGCATCTTGTACATTTAATCATTCATAATGTAGCAAAATAACAAACCACCGGTTCCGTCTTTCTGTCGGACTCAGGATCGGACCGTGAACTGGAGCTGGTGCGGTTCTGTTCTCGCTCAGAACCACAGCTGTCCATCAGGGCCCGGAGACGTCACCTGCTGAGGGGCGGAGCTCAGGGGAGCAGACTGTGTGATGTCACACCGTTGATAGATTGGAAGCGTGACATTAAAATGGAAACGACTCCGGAGACGTGAGAGGACGAGGACGACCTCTGACCTCTGGGTGAGACCACATGAGATCCTCAGAGAGACGAACAGCCGTCACATTAACAACACAGAGGGTCCGGACTCAGGGATCCAGGCCCGGTGGACCTGCTGAGGATGATGTTTGATCGTACTCTGTCGCTGCTCACTGTACGTAATACGACACATCAGTCTGTCCTGCTTTCTTTTATTGCCACGTTTCCTCCTGAACTGTTTATAATTACAGGCTCATTCTGTACAATATCATCTTTATAGGTTTATATCTGATGAATACTGAGTCTGATTCTGAACCTTCAAACTCAGACGACTGAAAACTGAAGGCGGAGGACGGAAGACCTGGAGAGGACTTAAAGTTCATTAGCAGGGAGAGGAGGGGGAGGAGAGAGGAGGGGGGGAAGAGAGGAGAGGAGGGGAGGAGAGAGGAGGGGGGAGGAGAGAGGAGGAGGAGAGAGGAGGAGGGGAGGAGGAGAGAGGAGGAGGAGAGAGGAGGAGGAGAGAGGAGGAGAGAGGAGGAGAGGAGAGGAGGAGGAGGAGAGAGGAGGGGGGAGGAGAGAGGAGGAGGAGAGAGGAGGAGAGAGGAGGGAGGAGAGAGGAGGAGAGAGGAGGAGGGGGGAGGAGAGAGGGAGGGGGGAGGAGAGAGGAGGGGGGAGGAGAGAGGAGGAGGAGAGAGGAGGGGGGAGGAGGGGGGAGAGAGGAGGAGGAGAGAGGAGGAGGAGAGAGGAGGGGGGAGGAGAGAGGAGGAGGAGGAGTGAGGAGGGGGGTGGAGAGAGGAGGAGGGGAGGAGGAGGAGGAGGGAGGAGGAGGGGGTGGAGGGGGGAGGGGGGTATATAAGGGAGGTAAAAAGTGCAAAGATGGAGCAGGAGATAGATCGTGGGGCCGTTTAATTCCTTAAACTCTGATGATTCCTGCTCTTACGTCTGTCAGGAGGGGGGGGTGGAGGGGGAGGTGGAGGAGGAGGAGGAGGAGGAGGAGGAGGGGGAGGAGGAGGAGGAGGAGGAGGAGGCGGGGTTCTATACATAATTAATGACATCATTTCAACAACACTATCGACTAAACAAATGCATAAATCACGCAGGCCGAGTCAATAGACATGGCAACATTTAATCATGTTCTAAATAATGACTACAGTTCCCATAATGCACTAATGATTCTCAGCTGCTGGTCTGAATGAACGTGCTGTCACAGCGAGGCGAGACGAGCAGGCCGAGCTCTGATCGACAGCAGAGGAGCATGTAGCGGCTGAATCAAAGAGGAGCATGTAGCGGCTGAATCGAAGTGGAGGAGCATGTAGCGGCTGAATCACAGAGGAGGAGCATGTAGCGGCTGAATCAAAGTGGAGGAGCATGTAGTGGCTGAATCAAAGAGGAGCATGTAGCGGCTGAATCAAAGTGGAGGAGCATGTAGCGGCTGAATCACAGAGGAGGAGCATGTAGCGGCTGAATCAAAGAGGAGCATGTAGCGGCTGAATCAAAGTGGAGCATGTAGCGGCTGAATCAAAGTGGAGGAGCATGTAGCGGCTGAATCAAAGAGGAGCATGTAGCGGCTGAATCAAAGTGGAGGAGCATGTAGCGGCTGAATCAAAGTGAGGAGCATGTAGCAGCTGAACCAAAGTGGAGGAGCATGTAGCGGCTGTTGGAACGTGAACCCACTGGACCTTTTTAAAAGAGCTGAACAGAACGAGATGTTTTAAACTCAAACCGGATCTTCTTCTAACTCTAACAAAGTCCGTCTGGTTCTGAAACCTGCAGCTTCCACGTGTGTGAGCGTGAAACCACTGGACATTTTCCAGCCTTGTTCGTAGAGACCAGCTATTTCAGCCGGATGATGTTTTCCTGACCCTAAACAAGTTCTTTTGTGCCTAAACAGAACCGGACCGCACACAACAGAACCGGACCGTAAGCACCGAGGTTTCACTAGATGAATTAGAACATGCAGATGAAGACAAACCCACTTTGAAGATGAAGAACGTGGCGTTGCATCAGAAACAGCAGGACGGGCCTCGGCAGCCGGTCTCTGGCTCCCTGCAGTCGTCCTGTCGTCTCGGAGGACGTCACAAACACGGATGGAGATTTATCGGTTAACCAGCGTCAGTATCACTCTGAGGGTAAAGCCCGTTTGATGAGCCCATCTCCTGCTGACACGTCGCAGAGACTCCAGGGAATCTGCTCTCCAAACAGTGCTGCCATCCAGCCGGGTCGCAGGTTAATGACTTTGTGTTTACCATCCGACGGGCTCTTTGATAACACGCCGCCGTCCCCTCCCGCCGTGTTTCCACCGCCGAGGACGACCGAGAGGCTCGTGTAGCAACAGGAAGCCAGGAATGTGACGCCACACACAAGGCTTTGTGGGAGAACAAGCGGGCCGGCCCGGAGAGTGAGAACCACTAATATTTATTCATGATAGAGAGAAAGTAGTGGTTTGTTGGCACAGGCTACTTCATTTACATTCTCTTATAGACTGTCGGCCGGCGTGGGAGCTCTGTCTGTCTCCAAACAGATGAACCTGTCCTGCTCACTCCTCTCTGCTGTCATGTTGCCTCACCAGAAAACTCCTCCGGCTCCCACAGAACCCTCCCGCTGGGTCCACGCTCGGGTCGGCTCGCATGTGATGCCTCAATGAACACGGGAAACCCTGAAGTCACCGTCCATCAGAATCAAGAGGAAACCCGACTGTGTGACAGAACCACAGGATTTTCTCTCTGTGTATAAAGTCAGACACACACATGAACATTATCAGCTGACCGAGAACAAAACCTTTGGTCCAGCAGAACAGATTCAGTATCAGACACAAACCTCAATGTTAACATTCAGATTAATTCTTTGTGACTGAGGGAAACAAAATGAGTCCTGTGTCTTTTATCTGGATCCACGATGAGAGTCAACGCGCTCTGTTCTGGGCCGAACCCGTCCCGAGTCCAAACTGTGGATCTGTGTAGTCTGATCAGAATCAACAACCTCCTCATGAGAGCTAACAGACATTAGCCGTGTGTGTTAGCATGATGTCGGTCATGACTTCTGTTGTGAATTCGTACGATACAAATAAAGATTGATTGAAAAAACGTTTCAAATGAAAAATGCAGCGATTTGTTGAAAGATAAAGTTCTGAGAACCAGAGGAGTCCAGTCTGAATGGAGCTGATCAGAACCGATCAGGACCAGCCAGCAGAGATCGAACAAACAGGAACTGAAGCAAACAGAAAGATTAAAGCCACATTGATTTTGATCGTGTTGTTTTTGATCATGGCTCCAGGGAGAGTCGCCGTTGCCGTGGTGACAGTGAGATAAAGTTTCAGGGACGTTTTGAGGGAAACCAGCAGCTTCCTGCTGCGACCCGCGTGGAGCAGGTGTCTGCTGGGAACAGAGCGCCACAGAACCGTAACCCTGGAGCTGCTGCTGATAACAGTGTAATGATTGTCCCGGGAGTTTAAAGAGTCACACACTTAATCACCGAGGGTGAGAAGAGGCAGCAGATAGTGCAGCTGGACACCAGGACGGGTCCGGGTCAGCGCCTGCACAGGTTCTCACCGGTGTGACCTGAAGGAGCCTCGTGATCACCGTGTTTGATCAGGCGGTAATCTGTCTTCTGAATGTCCGTCTGTATCGATCAGGCTGACAGACGGACAAACATGGAGGAGGTCTGATGTGATAAAACCAGAACCGTTCTCACTGAAGTCTCCACGTTGTTCTGCTGGTACCACAGATCTGATACCTGCCAAACACTGCAGACTGCAACCAACTGAACACCCCTCAGCTCGCCCTCAGTGCTCCGTTAAAAGGTTTGGTTTGTCCGCTCTGGGCCTCTGTAGAAACACGGCTGTTTGTCTTCAGCGATCGATCCTCTGCAGAGGTTTGTGGGAGCGGGAGGAGGCTCACCTGGCTGATGTCAGGTCAGGTGTTCAGATGTCCACAGAGGGTGATTGTAGCTCAGAGAGCAGCGGAGATTAACTGACCAGCAGAATGAAACATGGTGAAAATAACGTGACAGAATCTGATTCAAAGTGTCACTGAAATAAAACTCAGTGGAAGTGAGCTCCGATACAAACGATGAGCCAGAAACAGATCTGAGATCAGAGATGATGATGATGGTATTTCACAGTAACATGAGCTGTAAAATATGCAGCGTGTGTGTGTGTGTGTGTGTGTGTGTGTGTGTGTGCAGCATTAATGTGTCTCTGGTGGCCTCGTGTTGACAAAAGCTAACTGATGACAGCGAGCAGACACAGCAGTCAGCCATACTGGGGCAGAAAACACTGTTGACCCTGCTTAGATTGGATTTACCGCAACGCTGGATCCGACCACTGGAAGACATGATGGATTATTGTAATGGCCACCTCCGCGCCCTCTTTGTCATGTTTAAATGGCAATACATTTGAGCTGGAAGGGGCAAATTTAGCAGCGTGAGGCTGAGCAGGCGAATGATGTGTTTGAGGTGTAAATAAAAACGTGTCGCGGCTTCAGTTTGTGCTGACGAGCTGCAGGTGGGGCGGCGAGCTGCACCTGACCGCCGCTCTCACCGCACGCTAACACTATTGATCCTCTTTCATTATGTGCATTCATCAGCAGCCATTAAAAGCCATTATTACATCTGGACGGGCCGCTTACAGACACGCTGGCATGTCAGGAGCCTCCAGCTGTGCAGCTGCTGCCTGACGTGGTCAGATCAGACGACATGTTGGTGCAACATCAGACATGAAGTCACACGAGGACACGAGGCAGACACGCTGCTCTGTGGGGTTCA
This sequence comes from Diplodus puntazzo, assembly GCA_963678695.2. Classification (NCBI taxonomy): domain Eukaryota; kingdom Metazoa; phylum Chordata; class Actinopteri; order Spariformes; family Sparidae; genus Diplodus; species Diplodus puntazzo. The sequence continues at coordinate 28,927,737 of OZ023173.1, forward strand.
TACACTGGCTCATGTGGATTCAAATTGTGTGTGTGTGTCAGGGTCAACATCACACTCATCAGCATCAGAACCCCATGAAACCAACTGGACCTCCAGAATAAATGTCCGTGATATTCAGCTCTGATGTCTCAATTTACATTTCAACATGTTCGATATTTCAGTTCTATGTTGTGAATGTTGTATTTATGCTGCTCATGCTCTGGTTTCATAATACCTGGTTCTGATCCAAACAAACACAGCTGGAAAATGTTGGACTAACTAACCCCTGACCCCTGACCCAGTCCTGTCCTGACCCAGTCGGACCCAACCAGTACCAGCAGAGACCGCTGTTAGAGGACGGAACACTGGATATGTCAGGACATTTTCCAGCCGTGTTTGTGGTGTCAGAACCAGGTATTTAAACCAGAACCAGAACTTTTTTTAACCCTACCCAGCGTTTTTGTGCCTGAACCTCCTCGATGATAAACACACAGATTGTGTTGTGGTTTCTGGATCATCAGCACCATGTATCTGATGTGTGTGGACCTGATGAGACCCGTTCTGTAGACGTGTTGGTATCAAACACACAGATGTGTCTGTCTGCAGTGTACCAGGGATGTAATAGATTACTTTGATCCCTTATCTACGTTATCTGGTTGCAGAGTCTTTTTCTCTGATGTCTTGGTGGATGTTCTGAGTGGACATCAGAGACAACGACCTCAGATTCACTCAGGGTAGATTAACGAAACACTGATGTCATTGATGATGTCGTTGATGATGTCGTTGATGATGTCGTTGTTGATGATGATGATGTCGTTGAGCCCGTCTCAGGTGAGAGTCTGATATCAGACCCGGGTGCTGAGGCTGTGAGGTGCGTGCAGCTCAGAGGACGGTGCACTAATGTAAAGTGTTAAATGGTGACTAATGTGCAGGTATGGATCTTTTGTCTTCCTCAGGCCCTGCAGCGTGTCCCCAGTCATCCTCAGGCAGCCTAAGGAACCCCCATATAGAGTTAATCATTACATCCCAACCCCTACCCTCATTGATTACCCACATACTAAAGCCGCTGGAGCAGTCAATCCTGCGCTCGATGCAGATTGCTGTGGCAGAACAGTCGCCTCAGCCTTTAAAAGTGCTTTCATTTTCTGTGTTTGTGCTAAAGAAGTATCGACCGGCTGCAACAAGTCTGAGCATAACACACACACACACACACACACACACACACACACACACACACACAGATTGCATCAGAGCTGAATTGACTTTTTGTTTTCTTGTTGCTCATCAGAGCTGAACTGTGAGATGAGACCTGATGAAAACATGATGACACACAGCTCCCAGCTTTAATGATCTCCTCTGGGTTTATATCTGACCACCTCCTGCTGCAGGCCACTTCAGGTTCATGTGTCTGACACCGTCAGGGCGGATCACATCTGCACAGAGGCTGTCCGTCTGAGAAACACTGAAGCCTACATTTCCCATGATGCAACACACCCTCATATTATTTTTTAACTGAGGGGTGTCTGTTTGTTATAAAGACAGTGAAATATAGTTTAGTTTTGTCACTCAACACATGGAGCCAACATGGAGCCAACATGGCTGCCAACATGGAGCCAACATGGCTGCCAACATGGAGCCAACATGGAGCCAACATGGAGCCAACATGGCTGCCAACATGGAGCCAACATGGAGCCAACATGGAGCCAACATGGCTGCCAACATGGAGCCAACATGGAGCCAACATGGAGCCAACATGGAGCCAACATGGCTGCCAACATGGAGCCAACATGGAGCCATAATGGAGCCAACATGGAGCCAACATGGAGCCAACATGGAGTCATCATGGAGTCATCATGGCTGCCAGAATGAGCTGCTGGTGAACAGGAGCAGCTCTGCAGAGTGTAAGTCTGGAGACAACAGTGTCGGACACTCTGACAAACATCCCGTGTTGACTTTGTCCACTGAAGAATGTGAACTATACATTTTGTTTCCAACGTGAGGTGGGGTACGCCAGAAGGGGGCGGGGCTTCTGCGCTCTGTAGACTGGAGTCTGTGTGTGAACATCATGATGTGTTTCACACTGAGTTTCTATATTTCTTCATATTTTGTATCTTGTATTAAATAACAGAGATGTTTTAATATTCATGTGCTGTCATCAATACAGAAGATTGATATTGATCAGCTCCAGTCAACACAGACCTCCATTTGTTCTGAGTGTGTGTGTGTGTGTGTGTGTGTGACTGCAGCAGACTCAGATCACCTGTTCAGGTATGACTCACACAGCTCAGAGCGTGAGGACGGTCTCTCCTGAAGACAGGTGCAGAATGTTCTGGTTCCCTCAGCTGAACAGAACTCCACTCAGCAGTTTAAACCCAAAGCCCGTTAACCCAAACACCTCAGTGAGATCTTATTCAGAGGGAAGCTTTCAGGTTCTGATCTGTTTATTTTGTGGTTCTGAGCTGGTTCTAAAGGTTCTGAGCTGGTTCTCAGGGTTCTGAGCTGGTTCTCAGGGTTCTGAGCTGGTTCTCAGGGTTCTGAGCTGGTTCTAAAGGTTCTGAGCTGGTTCTCAGGGTTCTGAGCTCCTTTTTCTATGATTTTATTTAGATTTTTCAATAAATACAATCAAGACAAGCACCCACAGTCTGACTACAGAACCAAGAGGTCAAAAATAAAATAGAATGAATCCAAACAAACAAACAGACACATCCAGCACACAGGTATCACTCGTTATGGAACAGCCTCATCTCAAGAGGCAAAAACATGAATACACTGATTAATTAATAACAATTAAAAGACTAAATAAATAGAAGTCATGTGACCTCCACAACATCAGGTCTAAGAACTCATATGAGTTCAGACTGAGCTGATTTATTCTTTCATGTTGGAGCAACAGCACGTCTCCTGTGCAGTGCAGAGAGCTGGAGGGAGTGTTTGAGGATCAGGTTCTTTAAAACACCATGAGAACAGAATAATCCAGCTCACTGTGTCCTGCAGACTGCTGGGCTGAAGTTAAACACCACCTGAAATATGTCTGACAGCCAGTCGTGCAGTAGCTTCTATATATCATCTTATGTTGAGTTAAACGTAGATTGTGGTTGAATATCTCTTGTTATATTCCAACACTCGTTTTACATCCTGGTTCCACAAATGTGTTCTTGACTGGAGCAGATGATCTACACAATACGATTCCTGCAGGAGTCTGCAGACTTTTAAATCATTCATAGTTTCTGTCCCGCTCTCTCTCCGTGTGGACCAGGTTAAGGTGGAACGCTCCTAAAGCTTAGTTCCATATAAATGCGGATAATTCGTTGTTTTGTCGTCAAAACATTATTGACCTTGAAGCTGAAAAAGGAGCCTCATATAAGAAACAATACTAAAATCAAAAGCCGGTAAAGTCACGTGAGATCTGGCGTGGATAGTTGTTGCTGGAAGACAGAAGTTCCACCTTAACTGTCCTCCAGGTTACGTCACATTCTGAGATCGACACTTCTCCACTGGCAGGACGGCGGCGAGCGGAACAAGCTACTGCTAACGTGAGTTGTTCAAAAACCTTCTTTTTAGTAACTCTGTGTACACAAACAATGTTCTCAATGCTCGTGTTCATGTGTAGAGACCCTGGTGATACTACGAGCAAAGTTTCATGTTGTGTCGAGCCTTCTTACTGTTTTAAACATAGATTTTGATGCTATCGTAAAAGTGCCCGTAGCACTCCCATTGAAAGTGAGTTTGACCTGAAAACGAAACTACAGTAAATCTTAAAAGTGCCTCTTTCGTCTGTAATTATGCTTTTACACGAAGGTTTGACTCGTATACATTCACAAAAAAAGCCTCGGTTGCATTTTGGAGAGTTTCACTTGCAGTTTTGTCGTCGGTGCTGTTACAGTTGTGTGTCTGTCAGAACCCGTCTGTGTGGGTCGGACCCGTCCGAGCTCTGAGGCTGTGAGCGTCTTTGCTCTCACCTGTGGAACAAACCTGAACACCTGAGCTCTGCTTCACCTGCCGCTCCTTTACATCCGGTCTCAGACTGTTCCGCTCTCTGTGGTTTCACAGTGAATAAGAAACAAACAGGATGTCTGTGAACGCACCACCACCAGACTCCCTCTGCAGATCAGCTCATTTTAAGAGCTGCTGAGAAGTAAAACTTAATGAAAGTGTCTCGGACTCGTTCTTCATTACTTGGACCTCCGTGTGAGTTCAGCAGACGTTACACATGAACTTGTTTCTCTTCAGCTTCAGTTCGTCACACTTTCTTCCTCCATTGTTTCCCTGCAGACTCAAACAGACTTTGAGAGGAGCTGGTGATGAGACGGCAGCAGGACTGTTAACAGCACCGACGCTGTGTTGACTCCCAGCTGTTCAAACAGCAGCACAGTTACAATGACTCTTTACTCAGCTGAAGAACCGGGCCTGGCTCTGAGTGAATGTGCTGCCGTCCTCAGCCGTCAGTGTCACAGCTCCATCAGAGACCAGCGAGCCGCTCTGAGGAGACTCAGTCTGTCTGAGTGAAGCTGTGACTGCAGCGCAGATGGAGAAGCTTTGTCAGAGACGTGTAATTTAAAACACGCTCTGTCTCCTCAGAGACATTAAGCAAATGTGCCGAGCGTTGATCTGCCCTGATTAATATTTCCTCCCGGGGAATAAGTTACACGGCTTTAAAGTCTCACAAGAAACAACTTGCAGACTTATTTAAATCTGTGTAATTTCTAGTTCTGGCTGTGCGGCTCCTCGTCATGTTCACGCTGCTGAATGGAAACTGATATTTCATATTAATCTGTGTGTTATTAGACAATTGGCTGCTCTAAACGATTTCATCAAATTACATCTTTATAGCCGGCGTCATGAATACCTTCCAGGGTTTTGAGGATAATCTCTGAGTCATGAAATGATCCTCAGCCTGTTTGTCTGATGCAGAGGTTCCCAACCTGCGGGTCGGACCCGGCAGCGGTCCCGGGACGGATCAGAACATCAGAAATATACGTCCTGTTAACAGTTAGTGAGTCATTCAGTGCTTTCTGGATCAGTACACGTTCAATAAGAACACGTTTCAGGCTGTGTGATGATTTAAACCTGATAATAATCCATCCAGCGGCTTCACGCTGGTGAGCGTGGACCCGCTGGACGTGTTAACGAGGTGTCCAGACGTTTTCCAGTCTGGTTTGTAGCCGCAGGAAAGGTTCTTGTGGTGGTCGGGTTCTGAGCTGACCGGAGCGGCCAGAGACGCTGTTTGAGCATGAAACCACTGGATATTTCTGACCCAACATTTTCCATTTTTGTGGTGACAGAACCAGGCCTCAGTCCAAACCGGGATGTTTTGTCTCAACCGGACCGGAGCTGAACACAGAGTGTGAACAGAGAGAAACAGAGAACTGAACAAACAGAAATGTTGAAGGTTTCTTCTGTTTTATAACGTTGTGTCATCTCGTTACCACGACGATGATGATGACAGAATTAATCCAAACTGTCAGAGTGAAGCGGTTCCGAGCAGACGGAGTGAACAGAACCGATCAGCAATCAGTGCACAGAATCGTTCAGTCTGCTGCCGAGAAGGAAAGCTTTGTTTGGACAAAAAGACAATCTGAACATTTTACAGAACAAACAGCTGATTAACTGCTGATGATAAAAACAGTCGTTAATCTGAGGAGTCGAACCCACAGAGAGGTTCTGGTGTCGGAGCCGGACTGGTCGGTGGGCCTCAGCAGGCGGGTCGTCCGGCTCGCCTCCTCTGGATCTGTGGCTGTTTACTGCACAGATGTAAAAGTGCCTGAATAAAGTCGGTTTAATGTGTCGGCATTATCTGAAATACATAAATCTGCCGGGTTAATAGACCCGGTCCGGCTGGTAATTGCAGCAGTATTGTTTCCGTGTGATTCGACGCCGGCGTCCCCGAGGAGCCGCCATCCTTCAGCCGCTTCGTCTGCATCAGCCTCTAATCTGCCGCTGCTCAGGTATTTAGAATAAATCAATGGGAATACATGATTGTTTAATGATTTTTGGAGGAGCTCTCTTCGACCACAGCTGCATGATTTAGAATGACTAATTCCTCTTTTTCCCATTGATCGGCCGAGAGCGCCGCGTTCACGGACCGCCCGGCGTTTAGCAACCCGACGGCTCAAGGTTACAGAGCAGGAAGTGGAGAGGACAGAGCGCCGGGCCTTCAAAATAAAACGTGTGACGAGCAAATCAACAAAGATACAAAGACAACATTTTAATTTACTGAATGGTTATTGATCCCCAGAGGTCAAAGGTCAGAGAACACACACACACACACACACACACACACACACACACACACACACTGTCACAGCAGAGTGTCGACAACATGAAGATTTAATGTACAAAATGAATTAAAGCGTCAGAAGAGCAAATAAAAACAACACAAACAGAAATCTAAACAATATGATTATTTATCTTCAGGTTTATATACGAGAGTGAAACAGACGGACGGACGCCAACAATTAATATTCAGTCATCAAATATAAATCATGTAAATATACTGAAAATACTTGATTATAGAGTAAATGTTCACGGCTTATTGATGAGATAAACTGTCTAATCAATCACTCTGCTCTCGACCAATCACAGTGTTTGTTTACAGAAGCTTCTGTGCAGTAGTGTTCCTCTCTCCCACAGAAAACTCTGCTCCTGAACGCCTCGTCAGTAGTCCTGCCTTTAATTGTGTGACTTTGTGACATCACTGCGTCACCATGACACACGCTGGTATATTTTTGTCCAGCAGCTCGTTTTGCCAGTCAGAGTTGATGTAGCTCAGGCGTGTGTGAGCCGACCAATGAGAGCAGACCGGGGCCTTAAAGAGACAGGAGCTGAAAGAGTCTCGTTAAATGCTCGTTAAAATGACTCTGACATTCAGGAATCCTTCAGATTCTGCCTGAGACGTACGTGATGCTGATTATTAGCATCTGGTCGTAATCCACAGTGTTGGATATTAGCACACAGACGTTAGCATCATGCTGCTAAATGAGTTTCTGTGTTCGTGTCATCTTGAACAGAATCATCTCAGGTTTGTTTCGGCCGTTTGGACCTTTGAGGTAAAGAACCGGTTTGAATGTGTCACTGTGTGTCCTGCTGATGTGAGTGTGTGCAGCTGGATCATCCATCAGCTGGATTGTGCATTCAGCCTGTAGCATGTTGTTTACGTGCTGCTCAGCCAGTTAAAGGTGAACTCATTATTCCTGCAGGTTGATTTCCTGAGGCCCTCGTGGCTCCGGGGCCGCACTCTGCTGCCCGCCTTTTTGATGGACACCTTAATTACAGTGGAAGCTGATTAATTATGGGGCAGCCAGTCGCCACTCTGCCACGACCTGCTTCCTGTTAACACCCCCGCACCTCCTCCTCCTCCTCCTCCTCCTCCTCCGTCAGCTGGTTAGTAACAGCATCAGGTGGAGGTCAGCCTGCAGACGTCCTCACTGACACCATGTGAGAATCATCAGACACCAAACACAAGTAGTTTCACTTTCAATCATCTTTGACCACAGCTTCTATATATATATTTTTACGTTGTTAATAAAGTTTTGTTGACTGACTGAATCAAACATGAGAGCTCAGCAGACACCTGCTGTGTCTCAGTTCAGGGTCTGCGTCCTCTGAAGGACTCGGCCTTTGTGGTCTTTGAAGGCGAGTCCTTCAGAGAGACCTTGTTAACCTGGTCAGCTGTTGTTAAAGGGAACGGTCTCGCCTTTGGAGCATTTCCTGTTTGTCAACAGATGTTTTACTCTTACGTCACGATTTCTGCCGCCCAGGCCCGCGACAGTGACGACCTACGCCACGCGATGTCGCCATTTTCTCTCTTTCTTTCTTCTTTTTTGGGCGCACAAATGTAACAGAGTTAGTAAGTTAATGATCTCACCTGCCATTACTGTCTATCTTGTCTCCATCACTGTTTCTAGTATTTTGTATCATGTCATTGAGATTTACAACGGTATTTGAACGCCACACTCAGGCTGCCCTTGCAGACTTCACAGGTGCACTCTGTAATTAGTCAGCAGGCTGCTGTTACCTGACAGGTAGGTTGTGCTGTACAGAGCTCCTCCAAAATACTATTAACCTTACGGACAAAAGTGTGTTTTATTAGCTGTACATGTAGAAATAAGATCCTGACAACAACAACCAGTGTTTGTGATGATGTTGGATGATTGAAATGTGTGTAGAGCAAGCTGCTGTACATGTTGGTAACTCTGTTAGCTTGATGTTGTCGTGGCTAATCCTCGTGGTGTAACTGTTTGTGTCGTTTTATTTCAGGTTGTTGCATTGAACTGTGCTGAGAGCTGTGAAGAACTATATGTTTCTGTTTCTCATCAGCAATAAATGTGACAAGCTGGACAGGATCTCAACTACACAATGTAAGATAGACTACTAACCCGCTCACAAAGAATCCTGGGATATGTGAGGCCACCAAGGGTCGTAGCAGTGCGTCCTCCAGAAACAGGGAGAAGAAGGAGCATCTGGAGGAGCCTTCACACGGCGGTGTGACGTGATTGGCCTTCAAATGCTCCTCTGAAGGACGCAGCAACAGAGCGAGCGTCTGACAGGAAGTGACAACTGAAACGCCATTGGTGAGCTCATACACCTGCTTCAGTGTGCTAACACTGTTAGCTCAGCAGAACTCCCTGATGCTAACACTGTTAGCTCAGCAGAACTCCCTGATGCTAACACTGTTAGCTCAGCAGAACTCCCTGATGCTAACACTGTTAGCTCAGCGCAACTCCCTGATGCTAACACTGTTAGCTCAGCAGAACTCCGTGATGCTAACACTGTTAGCTCAGCGCAACTCCCTGATGCTAACACTGTTAGCTCAGCAGAACTCCGTGATGCTAACACTGTTAGCTCAGCACAACTCCCTGATGCTAACACTGTTAGCTCAGCACAACTCCGTGATGCTAACACTGTTAGCTCAGCAGAACTCCGTGATGCTAACACTGTTAGCTCAGCAGAATTCCGTGATGCTAACACTGTTAGCTTGTAGCCGTAATGGCTGAAACCTCAGAATCTGATGATGTATGAATATTTTCACCTTTTTTGTAAAATGCTCTTCATATTTTCTTAATATTCTTGTTGGAGCTGCGGGACATTGTGATGTCTCTTATGTTCTCTACAGACTCTTGAACAGAAGAATAATCCAGTAATCCTGCAAACAATCATCAGACATTTTCGTCAGTGGTCATTCTGTAGTTTTGGTTGTTTCCTTCAGGATGAACATGGTGTGACTCACCACAGATGCTGCTGTCTGCTGGTATCTGTGTTTCTCTTCAGTCTGAAGATGTAACACAGAATTAAAAAGTCATTTCTTCAGCCTTTTCTCTCCTGAAGTGGACCGGGTCCGTCCGTTTACCCACAATGCCACGGGGTCAATGATGTCAGCCTGCTGGAGCTGAGTTAAAGGACACGTCTGATTCACCTGCCTCATCCTCCAGCGCGGTGTTCTCAGTCTGACGTGACATTTACATATTTTAGCTTCTGAACTTGTTGGAGATCATTGAGCCCCGAGCTGCCGTCCTCAGAGAGCGAGGCGACGCTCTCCTCCTCGTTAGACTTATTGGACTTTAATCAGAATTACCTTGTAATTGGTGTCTTTGATTGGATCAGTTGGAATAAAATCAAGCCTTCCCCTCCCCTTTAACAGGATTAGGACGGGTTAAAAAACAGTGTTCATTCTGAGCTGCAGCGAATGCAAATCCAATCTGCTAGAGAGAAAAAAGCTTCTGATGGAGGAAAAAAAACTGCACTTGTTGGGAATGCAAATGAGCCCGGCCCGGTTTTATGCTAATAAAAGACGGGCAAAACATTTCAATGTATTCTTGTCTTGTTACAGTCGGGCTAAAAGCTTCTAAATCCTACCATTTACCAAATTAAACTAATTTCAAGTGCTTCCAAAAGGCACATCTGTAGGCTGACGTGGGTCCCCGGCCTCGGAGAAGAGCCTCCGCCAAAGCATTCAACATCCCATTGATCCTTGAATAGTCATGCCTGTCAGGGAGCCATATCAACCATTATCATTCTAATTTTACTGCCTTTCTTGGTCCCTAATCTAATTTGCAATGATGCCGGAGCGTTTCGCGAGGCCGCTGCACTTTCTTCAGAATTTCAACAAGGGCATTAAATCCCCCAATTTACATTAATGAAGTGCACATTTAATTAAGGCGAGCGGCGGCAGAGCTGAGCAGGAGGAGACGCTGGACAGCCGGATGTGAGGTGTGAAAGCAAATCTGAGGAGGAGAAGAAGAAGAGAACTCTGTTTCAGCATGAACCAACAGAACCGAGTCAGCAGGAGCATCTGGACCTGAGAGTCTTTATTTAAACCTCGTCAGGATGGAAAACGTTGTTTGAGTCCAGCGTCAGATACTGTGTGTGAGTCTTTCTGCCCTGAGCTGTGTCTGCAGGTGAAGCTCAGGGTGTGAACAGTCCAGACGTCTCTGGTGGTTCTGATTCTGGTGGGTTCTAGTTGGTACCACATGCTCTTCATCAGCCGGTTGTCGTCATAGAGACGGTCAACATGTGAATGTGTTAAATACAAAGGTGCTGTTTTAATACTGCGGTGACATGAACGATGTGATGGAATGTAACTAAGTACATTCACTGAAGTTCCTGTGTTCAGTAGATTTTACTCCTCTACATTTATCACGTTTAGTTACAGATTACTGAGTGCACCAAAGACAAACGTTTCAAATTAATTTATTTTATCTGGACTTCTGACGAGCAAATATACTTTTGATGTTTAAGTACGTTTAATAGATAGATAGATAGATAGATAGACAGATAGATAGATATTTATTTATCTCGAGGGAAATTTTGAACATCCAGTAACTTACACTTAGACACACATACACACATATTTCATCCACATAAAAAAAGAACAGAACACTCACAGAAATAAATAGTAAAGGTAAAAAGTAAAAAGAATAAAAGTAAAAAGGATGTGAAGGAGACAGTGCAGGAATATCGTCAGTGCAAACTCTGCTTGTTGTTAAATATGGAACTGACAAGAATAACAGAATGTGGAAATAACAATAATGTGCATAATATAAGGACAAAGAACACAAACAGCACAACAAGTTAGGCTGAAATACAGAGAAAGAAATAGTAAGAAATAAAAGTCAAAAGTTAAAATATAAATTAAAAATTGTACCCGCCAGCAGGAGTAAATGTTGATAATAATAATAATAATGTTAATATCAGAACTTTAAGACTTTTACTGAACACTGATCACATATATTGATCTGTTTAATCAGGAGCATGTTTGTAAACGTTCCGGCGGGTCGTGGCGGTCGGATCATGTGACTTCCTGCTCTTTGTCGCTGTGACTTGTGTGCTGAGTTTGTGGAAGCAGACAAGAATTAGAAAACACGGCGCCTCAGCAGGGTGGCCTGCCAAGAAGGGGGAGGGTGGAGGGTGGAGGAGGAGGAGGGTGGAGGAGGAGGAGGAGGAGGAGGGTGGAGGAGGAGGAGGGTGGAGGGAGGAGGGAGGAGGGTGGAGGAGGAGGAGGGTGGAGGAGGAGGAGGAGGAGGAGGAGGAGGAGGAGGGTGGAGGAGGAGGAGGAGGAGGAGGAGGAGGAGGAGGAGGAGGGTGGAGGGAGGAGGGTGGAGGAGGAGGAGGAGGGTCACAGTCTTTCTCCCTGCTTTGTGGCCTCCAGATGGGGGGGTCCCAGAATAAGTGGTGGTCTGTGGGGTGGAACAGGAGGAGGGGCAGACAAAGATCTCGCCGCTCCGCCGTGAAAAGCCAAAGTTATAAATTCATCTATTTGCTCTCTGCTGACCTCGGGCTCTCAGCCGGGCCGGCGCGGGGAGCCCGGGCTCACCCACAATGCATCAGCCTGTCACAATATTGAGGGAAACGTGAAAGAGGAAGAATGACTACCAGATGCTTTATTGTCTTTGTAATTTCCACATAATTAGCCGGGAAGAAAAGTCCCCGCTCTGGTTTAATCACGCTGAATGAACTTGAAGATTGCCATTCTGCCCGACAGCAACCACCAGCTCTCCTCGCCCTCCCCCCTCCCCCCCCCTCCCCCCCCTCACCCTGCAGAACTGTGCTGCTGCAGAGTTTAACTGTGCGTGACTATGGACTGTGAAATTGGTTAACACACACACACACACACACACACACACACACAGACGCTGTGTTGATGTAGTTGAACAGATTAAGAGAATCAATCTGTTAACACCTCCTAACATTAAGTTGGGCAGGCTGATTTAATGGGGCCACTCAGGCTGAGAGCAGCGCCGTCATTAGTTAAGACTCTGAACGCAGCACCATCAAACCCACATTAGTCTGTTGATGATGTTTAATTTGCTTTTGATAAGCCACCTCACTGTTGTCCTCGGCTGATGAGCCTAATAGTTACTAATTACAGAGATATTACTAATGAATTAAAAAGACATTTAGCTCAGCCACTACAGCTGCTAATGAAGGAAATGAGCGGTGTCGCCGCAGATCGACTGCGCTGATGATCCTCCTTTTAAAAGTTGCTGCACGGCAATTACTGAAACCTGTCACCGATCAGCTGACTGTCCGGCCCCGCCCACTTTTAACCACCTATCAATTTGTTCAAACACCTGGAGGCGGAGCTGACCTCCACCTCCACCTTCTGTCAGCTTAAATCACTGTTTTTATGAATGGAGTCTGGTGATGCAGCAGCACGGAGGTCCCTCCTCCTGAGTCACACATAAACACACTATGACATCACCAGGTGTGTGTCTCTCATGAGTTGTGATGTAACGCTTGTTTCTGATTGGTTGACGCCTTTATTCACCAAAAACAAAGAATTACCCGCCGTGTGATTCTGTGATCCTGCATGTTTTATCTTCTCTAACATCTTTCACTCTTTCAAACTCACTCAGTTTGCTGAGAGCTGGAGGACGTCACGTCAGGAGGTGGAGGACGTCACGTCAGGAGGTGGAGGACGTCACGTCAGGAGGTGGAGGACGTCACGTCAGGAGGTGGAGGACGTCACGTCAGGAGGTGGAGGAGGTCACGACAGGAGGTGGAGGACGTCACGTCAGGAGGTGGAGGACGTCACGTCAGGAGGTGGAGGAGGTCACGACAGGAGGTGGAGGACGTCACGTCAGGAGGTGGAGGACGTCACGTCAGGAGCTGGAGGATGTCACGTCAGGAGGTGGAGGACGTCACGTCAGGAGGTGGAGGAGGTCACGTCAGGAGGTGGAGGACGTCACGTCAGGAGCTGGAGGATGTCACGTCAGGAGGTGGAGGACGTCACGTCAGGAGGTGGAGGACGTCACGTCAGGAGGTGGAGGACGTCACGTCAGGAGGTGGAGGACGTCACGTCAGGAGCTGGAGGATGTCACGTCAGGAGGTGGAGGACGTCACGTCAGGAGGTGGAGGACGTCACGTCAGGAGCTGGAGGATGTCACGTCAGGAGGTGGAGGACGTGACGTCGGGAGGTGGAGGACGTCACGTCAGGAGGTGGAGGACGTCACGTCAGGAGGTGGAGGAGGTCACGTCAGGAGGTGGAGGACGTCACGTCAGGAGGTGGAGGACGTCACGTCAGGAGGTGGAGGACGTCACGTCAGGAGGTGGAGGAGGTCACGACAGGAGGTGGAGGACGTCACGTCAGGAGGTGGAGGACGTCACGACAGGAGGTGGAGGACGTCACGTCAGGAGGTGGAGGACGTCACGTCAGGAGGTGGAGGAGGTCACGACAGGAGGTGGAGGACGTCACGTCAGGAGCTGGAGGATGTCACGTCAGGAGGTGGAGGACGTCACGTCAGGAGGTGGAGGAGGTCACGTCAGGAGGTGGAGGACGTCACGTCAGGAGCTGGAGGATGTCACGTCAGGAGGTGGAGGACGTCACGTCAGGAGGTGGAGGACGTCACGTCAGGAGGTGGAGGACGTCACGTCAGGAGGTGGAGGACGTCACGTCAGGAGCTGGAGGATGTCACGTCAGGAGGTGGAGGACGTCACGTCAGGAGGTGGAGGACGTCACGTCAGGAGCTGGAGGATGTCACGTCAGGAGGTGGAGGACGTCACGTCAGGAGGTGGAGGACGTCACGTCAGGAGGTGGAGGAGGTCACGTCAGGAGGTGGAGGACGTCACGTCAGGAGGTGGAGGACGTCACGTCAGGAGGTGGAGGAGGTCACGTCAGGAGGTGGAGGATGTCACGTCAGGAGGTGGAGGACGTCACGTCAGGAGCTGGAGGATGTCACGTCAGGAGGTGGAGGAGGTCACGTCAGGAGGTGGAGGAGGTCACGTCAGGAGGTGGAGGAGGTCACGTCAGGAGGTGGAGGAGGTCACGTCAGGAGGTGGAGGACGTCACGTCAGGAGGTGGAGGACGTCACGTCAGGAGGTGGAGGAGGTCACGTCAGGAGGTGGAGGACGTCACGTCAGGAGGTGGAGGACGTCACGTCAGGAGGTGGAGGAGGTCACGTCAGGAGGTGGAGGACGTCACGTCAGGAGGTGGAGGACGTCACGTCAGGAGGTGGAGGACGTCACGTCAGGAGGTGGAGGACGTCACGTCAGGAGGTGGAGGACGTCACGTGGGGAGGTGGAGGACGTCACGTCAGGAGGTGGAGGAGAAGAGGGCGGAGTTAAAGAGACGGCTGGATATTTCCCGGCTGTGTTTGTGGAGACAGAACCAGGTGTTAGAACCAGAACGTGATGTTTTCAGACCCTGACTCACCTCCTGACGGTGAGTTTCAACATATCTGTGGTTCCGATCACTGTGAAGGTAACCAGTAACTTTGTTCTGTCATGTTTGGACTGTACTCATAAAACAAGTAAGTGTCAGTAGAACTTCTGACTCGTGTTGGACCCATGTTGACGGGTTCATGTCAGACAGGAAGCAGACGAGACTCGGAGCTTCAGTCTAACGTACAAACACTGAGATATAATACAGAGCTGATGTAAGCGTGCAGCTCCGGTCTGTCTGCGTCAGTCTGAGTGTAGCCGGTCTCAGACCGATCGTCCCTGTCGGCCTGAAGAGGCTTGAAGTGGTCCGACTCTCCACTCGAGCGGAACCACTCGTCCTCCTCATAATCCCCCAGCATCACTGCGGCCGCCACAAAGGACGCTGCAGGAAGCGGGACGGAGCAGCTCCTCCACACGCACCAATGTGAAGAAGATCAATTAAAGCTAATGCAGCTGGATGAGCCGGGCTCAGAACACGGCCAGCGTAGCTGAACCCTCAGTGAGCCGCTGAAAGGGAGCGCAGGATGAATGGCCCACTTTATTACAGCGTGCCATGTGCAGTCAAACAGCAGCACCGGGCCCATTCTGCTGCCTTCACAGCCTTTATTAACGGGCTTCAGGGGGGCTTGTAAAACTGCTCGCGGGGGGGGGGGGGGGCGCATAACAAAAATCTGCCTGGGATAAAGCTGAGAAAGACTGTGGGTGGGCTGCTGTCCCTCTGACGGGTGATTCCCACCGTGGTTTTGGGTCTGACCTCGGCCGGGCCGCCGCTCCACGGCTGACAGCTTCACAGGCGATGACGCTAACTCATCACTTAAATCCTCCGTCATAAAAGAGGCCATATTTCCCTCAGGCGGCGGCGTTAAGTGGCGGTATCTGTCTCGTATAGAGCGGTGCTGAACACGACAGGCTGTCAGGCTCCTGCTGGCAGCGTCAGGGCTGAAGGCTGCAGGCCGACGCCGTGAAATCAGACACAAAGAGGCCGGCGGCGAGGACAGAACACACACAGGGACACGACATGTAGTAGAGACCTCATCCTGAGGTGAACCGGATCAATCAGACATGCAGGACCACAGAGACCAAAGTGCACCAGGACCAGAGTGCACCAGGACCAGAGTGCACCAGGACCAGAGTGCACCAGGACCAGAGCTGCACCAGGACCAGAGCTGCACCAGGACCAGAGTGCACCAGGACCAGAGTGCACCAGGACCAGAGTGCACCAGGACCAGAGCTGCACCAGGACCAGAGCTGCACCAGGACCAGAGTGCACCAGGACCAGAGCTGCACCAGGACCAGAGTGCACCAGGACCAGAGCTGCACCAGGACCAGAGTGCACCAGGACCAGAGCTGCACCAGGACCAGAGTGCACCAGGACCAGAGTGCACCAGGACCAGAGCTGCACCAGGACCAGAGTGCACCAGGACCAGAGTGCACCAGGACCAGAGCTGCACCAGGACCAGAGTGCACCAGGACCAGAGCTGCACCAGGACCAGAGCTGCACCAGGACCAGAGTGCACCAGGACCAGAGTGCACCAGGACCAGAGTGCACCAGGACCAGAGCCGTCCTGTCCAATAGATACCCCAAAAGAAATACAATTAGAAATCGCAGTAATTGTGCAAAACATGTCCGTGTCTGGCGATCTCAACATCACGACTTCCTGGAAGGTCTCCCTGTCAAAACCTGCAGCCTACATTTACCCACAATGCAACTGGACTGCAGACAAGCTGGGCTGTGTCATGCTAGTGGCAGCTAGTGTCGCCTGCAGCCTGCAGCCTGCAGCCTGCAGGCATCTAAACTTCATCTGAAGCTCCAGCCAGAAACCAGTTAGCTTAGCTTAGCATAAAGACTGGAAACAGAGGGGAACCGTTAGCCTGGCTCGCCCCAGAGGAGACAGAACTTCAGTGTGTGGTGTGTTGACGGAGCTCAGTGGACCCGACGTGTCTGCGCTCACACAGCAGATGTGCCTTCAGATGAGGGATTACGAGCCGCGGCGGACATGAAGGCGTCGGCGGGGGACAAAGTGTGACACTGAGAGGAAGAAAGGCCGAAGTCTGAGCGGCGTGTCGGTCAGAGATCACACCACCTGTCAGAGCGGCGCTGTGGGCGGAGCTGCTTAACTAAAGGCCGACTTCCTTTAACTAAACGCTCCCATCTGTTGACGACCTATTGTTGCTCAGTAATGCAGCTGCAGCCCTCCTCCTCCTCCTCCTCCTCCTCCTCCTCCTCCTGCTGTTATTTAAATACTGTTACTACCCACTGATTTATTCATTGGCTTTACACAGTCTCCACCCCCTCACACACACACACACACACACACACACACACACACACACACACACACACGACCTCTCCCCGGCCCACTCAGCCTTTCACAGCCCGACACATCTCATCCTCCCCTTCAGTTCTGTCCAGTCGGACCTCCCAGAGTCCAGCTGTCACTCCGCAGCTCTGCAGCTCCACACACACTGTAGTGACCTGCAGGGTTCTGTTCCACACAACGACCCGGTTCAGACAGGATGAACACGGTGATCACTGGGCTGTAGCCCTGTAGTGGACCTGGACGTCCAACCTGCACAATGACTGTCAGCTGAGTTCAGACTGGATGTTTCTGTATGTTGGACTCAGTCTTTCTCTGCTGTGACCGGCGTCTGACCGCCTGGCTTGGGTCAGAAATCATCATGTTTGGTTCTGTCGCCACAAACGCAAACAGGGCCCAGGTCCTCTGCTGTGGTCACGGTCAGGCACAGAAAACACTTGGTTCTGGTTCTCAGACGGGTCTGTGGTCACTCTGATGTAGGCTGAGGCACAAAAACCACTTGGATCATGTTCTGGGTTAAAAACCGGGTTCTGTCTGCACATATGCTGCTGGACAGACTGAAAAACAGCGAGTGGTGTCACGGCTCTGTTAGCTGGTTCACACTGCTGGAGCTCCACTGAGCTGCTGATGGAAAATATATCACATAAATAATTTAAGGTCCAAAGTACTGATACTTTAATCAGATGGTCCAGTTTGTGTCAAAGGTTTGAGAAGCAGACGAACCTGGCAACCCAGAGTTGTTCTTTGTAGCTCTGAGTGTAACTTAGGTGGAGAACAGGTGGAGAACAGGTGGATGTGTAGCACACTTGGACACAGAGGAACTTCCAGGTGTGTGTGAGTTGAACATGAATCTGTTTTCAGTTCTTTGCCTGCAGACGCAGGTGAACCGGCCCGTCAGCGGGACGTGTTCTGGTGCTGCAGGCGGACAGCGTTCACTGAGCTGCTGTCCAACGTGCCTGAGTTACTTATTATAACCACCAACTGCTAAACCTTTTAAAACATCACTGTTGCTGATGCACATGAGCACACGTCAGTGTATGAATGGACAGTCTCTGCTGGTGGAACTTTACCTAATTGTGATTTGTGATGTTGGTTTTTGAATCTAAATGAAATTATAAATCAAAAGAAAACAAACCTTGGTGCGGGACAGCGTGATGGATCTCTGCACCGGCTCGTAGAACCAACATCCAATTTATAATTTCACAATCATAAGTGATGGCCGGAGAAGGACGGGAGCTCCGTCTTTCTGCCGGCGCTCACCTGGAGCAGATGTATATGGACTGGATGTGACAGCGAGAGGCGGCGGGTAATTGAAGCCATCTCGATCTGTGTCTGAACACCTCCTCAGACGTACTCGGGCTGACGGAGTGGCCGTTTAAAGCTCCTCGCTCTGACTGATGGACTTTTATATTCTCTCATTTCTCTGTTTGGCTCAGAAGAAGTGCTGCTGACCCTCGCAGGGGAGGAGACGGATGGAAATTGAATTCTCTCTCTGTATAAAGTAGTAATTGAATATCATATTTGTTTTGCTATTCATACAGGAGTGAGCGCTGCTAGCATTAGCCGTGCATTATCTGATTTTATTAGCTTTACACGAGATGACTTATACTGCTGAGCCGCGCTGCTGTCTGCCAAATCTGCATCTGAGAGTCTGGGGACACTGAGGACGTTTGAGTTAATCACCCCCTCCTCCCTCCGGCGGCCCTCAGGGATAATGATATTTCTTGGTGGGGCTGAGGGCCTCCTCCTGCCGCTGAAGGTTGAAACGCAGCGCGGCGGCGGGGAGGACAAACCTTCTCCTTGCTCCTCAGTTAGCGATTGTCTTTGGGAATGAATTATTTTTAAGTGAATTAGCCGGGATGCATGGTGGGCCGGCTGATTTGGAGCTTTGTGGAATCTCATTAAAAGCAGCTTTGTTACGGCGCAGCCCCCAATAATGACATGCAGAACGCCCAGCGCGGCCATAGGTCCGCTCATAATGGGCCTGATTCATGGATCTTTGATTGCTGAGTAGAATTGGATTAAAGGATCATCTCGGATGGAAATAAAGGCGTCGGCTCCGTGGACAGTTGCTCAGCGGCCTGCTGCTTTGCATACGTGGCTGAGAGCACAAGGAGAGGTGAAAGTCAATTAAACAATAATGCTTCTTTAGCGTCTCAGATGGTATCAGCCTCTCCTCACAGCCGCTCGCTCAGAGCTGGTTTAAACATCTGACTGATTACATTAATGGGCTGCTGCTCTCAGACTGACCTCATGCAACAAGCTCATTTATTCATTTGTTCCAGTTCTGGTTCTGTCCTGCGAGCCTGCACAGCTGATCGGATCAGAATCAGACGCAGTTACTGTTTTTCGACTCGTGCTGCTGTTTAATTAGCGACTGAAGAGTCTGAGCGAGGGGACGTCTTTATGTTACTGATGTTCAGAGTAACAACAGTTCAGTTCATCTCCGACTGATTCTGCCTTTAACTTTAATAGTCTTTGAATTCTGACGTGAGCTTCAGTTAGCTTTGACCACAAATGTCCTTCAGAGGGAGACTTTTTACTCTGATACATGCCAGAGCCTGTAATCTATTACTTTACTGGAGTAAAGCAGCTGTACAGTTCTTCTCCTTCTATGTTCAGTGTGAATGTGTTCAGCTGACTGACGAGTCTTTACTGAAGAATCATTGGCAGTTTGAAGCGACGGACTGAAACCTCGTTGTTTTGTCTCTGAACAGCAGATTAGCGGAGCGTCATCAATAAGTCATGTGATCTGATAAAAGCTCCTGATGGAGGCCGAACAAACTCTCCCAGGTGGAGCTGGAGACGTCGGCCTGTGCAGCCTCGTGGCTCCGACCTCGGCACATGATTACGATCTCTCTCACTGAATGAACGACACATTACATGTGCTCAGATGTGGCGGGCTCGTCTTTAAGAGGACCGCTCCCCAGGGTCACCCCGAGCCACAGATGGGTCATCAGACCTCCCCTCGCTCCTCGCTCCCCCGCCCGCCCGACACACACCTTCCAATTTGTGAGCGATATATTCATTACCCATCATCCCCGCACACTTGATTAAAGATCAGGCGTCCATGACTGTCGCCCCCGCTCGCCGTGACGTCCCCCCTCTCCTGGGCCCGTGCAGGCCTCGCGCCGAGGTGATCATGTGACGGAGGTTATTAATGGCCGCAGTCTCTCCACCACTTGACATGTTGCTCCAGCTGTCAGTCTGCTGCTGTGGCCGTATGAGTCTCTGGCTGGGAGAGTGCCAGTGGCGGGCTGACCCATCCGTCACTGTCAGCGGCCGCCTGGTGATGAATGGTTCAGGGATGCACGGCGAGGATGGAGGGTGGAGGTGTGAGCAGGGCGTGTGCTCGCTGTATGTCCACGGCGAGTGTGTGTGTGTGTGTGTGTGTGTGTGTGTGTGTGTGTGTGTGTGTGTGTGTGTGTGTGTGTGTGTGTGTGTGTGTGTGTTTTAGAGGAGGACTAATGATGAATTGACCAGGAATCCAGATTGAGGACGTGCAGTAAATAGGAGCATCAGGGGTTAATGTGTGCACTACAGTAGCTGACATTCAGATGTTCACAGCACACAGGAGCAGGACACACCTCCGTCTGCTGGCTGACACATTTATATTCATTCATTTAACGGGAACCTGCCGCCGGGATTAGGATTAATGTGAGCGTTTAACAGGAGCAGGAGTGGAAGGCAAGCTGAGGACAGCGGAGCGGCTGAGGCTGAGCATAGAGGAGACAACGTTATTACGTTCATTACTCACACAAACAAAGCTATTAATGACATTTACTAATCGGAGCATTAACAATAACCACTGGACTCAACAGGAGGCGTGACAGCAGTTCACAGGACGGCAGGATTGGACACGAAGCTGGTTCATACAGCGTGTTTCCTCTAACTTTGATGCTCAGAGACGATCTTATCAGCATTTTTAAAAAAGTATCAAGGCCCATTTAAACACAAAACTAAAAGCTGCAGGTATAAACAGAGGAAACAGAATTAAAGTTTAACCTCTGAAATAATATTTTATTGGGCTCTGATGGAGCTCGGGATTCTTCAGGATGACAGCAGCTTTACTCCGAGCAGTTTCCCTGTGTGAATCTGAAGTGTGTCTGTGTGTAACAGAGAACATTAATCAGCATCAGTTTCTGAGGGATCCTGATGAGATAATCAATGAGTTTAAGCTGCTGTGCTCGTTCATTAACATTCACTGGGGACACATTTATGTTTCTGCTCCTGGAGGATCGCTTCAGGTGACAGAATTCATATTGTCCTCATTAAAGATGTTTTACTTCAGCCACATCACATCCACTAATAATCAGAATGTTATGATCCTCACATTATCCTGCAGGACACCAGAAGCACAAAATGGCTTGTTTTGGTCGTTTCGGTCTAGAAATTGAATAAATCTAATCTTAATTCTACATTTCACTTAATGTCAATAAATCCAACATGGTCTAAACAGCGTCTGACTTCCTGTCTGTGCCTCTCGGCTCCGGGCCTGTGGGTTCCGACTCAGGACGTAAATCTCTCACTGTTGGTTTCAGTCTCATCATGAAGAAAAATATAAATTATCACCAGATTCAAACTTGAACTCATTTGGTTTTATTGCTTCAAGTCACTGCAGAATTTCTCACTATTGAATATTTACAACCACCATCTCTCCAGAACCTCAAGAGCTGTGATGGACTGAACCGGACCTGGTGTCAGATGAGTTCAGATTCTGATCCAGGTGCTTTTGATTCTCTCACATAATGTTAATTCAGTTCGGAATTATTGTGATAGAATAATCTTGAGAAGACAATCAAAGACGTCATGTTGGACATTCTTCACTGTAAAGATGAAATCAACCTGATTCGTCACATTTGTTTCAAACAAACCACACTGACATTTATGCTTTATGTGTCGTCATGGTAACACACGAGCTGTGATGTCAGGGGGCGGAGCTGATGTGGTGGAGTCACAACTAAGCGAGATTGAATAATAATATTAATATTATCATTATTATTATTATTATTAACTGATTAATAATGTTACAGCTGACATTTACTGTCCTCAGTGTCATGAACCCTGCAGTCACTGACTGTCAGTACTCTATACAGAGAAACATTTAAACGCAGACCCTGGATCAGGCGTCCGTCAGTAGATGTGGAGGCGATGCTGTGTGTCAGTATGTTCATGTGTCACAGCTGATCTCACCTGTTCTCCTCACAGCTCACCTGTTGGATCAGACACACATCCTCTCTCACAGATCACATGTCAGCATGTCAGCCCCCCCCCCTTCACTCACACAAATACAAAAGAGCCTCAGCTAATGTAATTGTATCACTAATTATGCATTTAATTCAGTTATAAGGAGCTAACAGCTCCCTCAGTGGCAGCTCTCGCTGCTAAAAGGCAATTCATCCCCGAGATTGAGAAATCTAATTAAGAGGAAATGCTTAGCAGAGAAATCCTTTCTGAGGATAATCCTGTTTGCTGGCATTAACATCCCAGCTGCTGTTTGCCCATTGTGTGTGTGTATGTGTGTGTGTGTGTGTGTGTGTGTGTGTGTATATGTGTGTGTGTGTGTGTGTGTGTGTGTGTGTGTGTGTGTGTGTGTGTGGTACCTGAAGCCTGCAGGATCATCCTCTCCAACAAACATCTGTTTTCCTGCTGCAGGCCGACGCTCATTTGACCTTCTGAAGATCAGTGTGTGTGTGTGTGTGTGTGTGTGTGTGTGTGTGTGTGTGTGTGTGTGTGTGTGTGTGAGAGAGACACATGCGTGGCTCCTTGTACACGTGCACATTGTGTTCTGGCGACCCGATAGCCAGAATATATCCTGTAGTGTGTTTAGGTGAGCCTTAATCAGCTGATTGTGTCTTCACACAGCTGAGACAGCGTCCAGAGATGTGACTGATTGTGACTGATTGTAGATTTGTTAATACACATTTAGTTTTATTTAAATTTAATGGAAAGACTGAAAACTTCCAACGTCTCCTCAAAAACGTCCTGTTTTGTCATTCTGGACTGAAGACGTCTGGAGGTGTGACCTGAGAGGTTTCATTCTGCTCTCAGAAGCTGCTTTAAAAACAAAGTTACGATTTTATCTATTTTAAATTCTAACAGCAGCTTCAGCTCACGCTAACACACACACACACACACACACACACACACACACGCACACACACACACACACACACACACACACACAGACTGTTTCCTTCTCTTGAATTCTCACAAAGACTCGACATGTTTAACACGAGTCAGCAGACGGACCGACGAGTCGCCACGTTCAGTCTGCAGACAGAAATCTGATGTTTTTATCAAGAAGTGTGTGTGTGTGCGTGTGTGTGTGTGTGTGTGTGTGTGTGTGTGTGTGTGTGTGTGTGTGTGTGTGTGTGTGTGTGTGTGTGTGTGTTGGGTCTCGGGGACCCTCTGCTCCGTCCTCTCCATCTCTGTCAGAGGAGAACACAGAGGAGCCTTTACTTCCTTTAATTTACTATGTGAATGATTACACAGCTCATTGGTCGGCCATTGTCTCGCTGATGGATTTAATTAAGTTGGGATTAATCACGGCAGGTGATATTTAATGTTTGGGATGAGAGAGCAGGGGAGTGGCCGCTGACGGAGGATCCCTCCATCGCTCGCAGGATGTTCTCAGATTAATGCAGCTCGCTGACAGAGGTGGAAAAATACATTTCACCCTCCTCGCCATGTTTCCACATCACAGAGCTCGCTCGCCCCGCCCCCTGTGACATCACCACGACTTACTGATCATTTCACACAAGAGAAATATCAAAAACTGTCTGTCGTCCAGACGTCTGATTAAAGGTTCTGATGAAGGTTCTTCACCTTTAAAGTCTTAAAGATACAATATGTAACATTTCTGTTATTCCACTCAGATCACTATTCACAGACAGGCTCCTTCCTTTTCTTACCTTTCACAATAAGAGTCCCAGATATAACAGTATATAATGTGTAAGTCTTATAATAAAAACTGTTTTTATATGTTTTTAAATTACAAATTGGAATCAGCCAAGAAAAACTGAAACTGTTTCATTTCTGACATGAACGTAAACATCGTGTGTGTGTGTGTGTGTGTGTGTGTGTGTGTGTGTGTGTGTGTAAATAAATTCACTTGGAAAAATAAAAATTATTTCTCATGTAAAAATGTGAAAAAAGAAAATTCAGGATAATTATTTTTTATTCTAAGAAAACGACGAGTGAAAGAAAATGAAGATGATCACAAACACAGGACAGGAGGCGACTTCATTTGTCCCTCAGGGCTTCCGTACTTTACACTGAACTTATCTGATATAACAGGATGGAAAACGTACGTGTAATTAAAATACTGCGTGTGTGTGTGAGCAGCGGTGGATCCCTGGTGAGTGTGTGTGGCACGTGCAGAAATCAGGTCTTGATCACATTGATCCGTCCTCGGGGCCTCAGGGGCCCTCCGGAGCCTCGGTGACTCAACCATCTAGTTAAACAGCGTCGGGCGTTGGGGGACGAGTGCCACATGTGCTCTGCAGCAGCTCCTCGACAGGAAGCCATCAGCGGCGTGCGAGCTTCTGATTGTTATCTGTTAGAAAAGCTTTGAATATGATTACGTGTGCGGCGCCGCCATCATTAACATCGTAATAGGGCATCTGTCAGTGTTGTGACCTGCTGCTCGGGGCCACAGGAAGCCTCGTGTCGGCCTCCCTCAGCCCCGATCACTTCATTAATTAACCTGCACCTCAGGTCGCTCACACACACACACACACACAGTACCTGCAGTGTTTCTCAGGAACATGGTCTGAGCAGGACTCGGCACCGCGGAGGGCTGACCCGCTTTCTATCAGCCTCTCAACCAAATTAGTGTTCCATGTAAATCAGCGCGGCGACAACACAAACACCTGTCAGGGGACGCCTTCATTATCAGCCCTTTAATTGAAAGAGCTGCGTCATAAAAGCAGCTTATAATCAGCAGAATGATTCCCGCCCAGCGGCGCCGCTCCAGCAGCAGGAAGTGTCGGTGCCGCGGCCTTCTGTTGACACCAGCGCCGCCCCACAAATGAAATATTGTGTGTCAGTTGATTATATGCCCATAGAAATAATGGCTGAATGAGAAATGATCATTAAATCATGGCTGGCTCTTTGTTGGGGTCCAGATGATCTGTGTTCCTGCAGCCATCTGTTAGAGACTCACACGCCACGCTGTGGTAGCTGCCGCAGCCTGCCAGAACCGGCTCCCCGGACCCCACAGCGCCGCTGCTGTGGAAATGTTTGTCACCGCCAGAACTTTGTGCTCCTCCGTCACGCCGACCCGACAGGCTGCCGTTACATCAGAGCAGAGATTCGAGGTCCCAGCAGGAAGATCCCCGACGCTGTCACTGACTCTCTGACCTCCGGCCCTGAACCTCCATCAGGACAAAGCGCCTTGACCTCCAACCAGCTTTGACCAAACGTGAGTGGATTAATCTGCTCAGAGGCCCCGGGCCCAACAGGGCCCAATAGGGCCCAACAGGACCCAACAGGGTTCCAACAGGACCCAACAGGGTTCCAACAGGGGTCCAACAGGACCCAACAGGGTTCCAACAGGGTTCCAACAGGACCCAACAGGACCCAACAGGGTTCCAACAGGGGTCCAACAGGACCCAACAGGGTTCCAACAGGGTTCCAACAGGGTTCCAACAGGACCCAACAGGGGTCCAACAGGACCCAACAGGATCCAACAGGACCCAACAGGGTTACAACAGGGTTCCAACAGGGTTCCAACAGGACCCAACAGGGGTCCAACAGGACCCAACAGGATCCAACAGGACCCAACAGGGTTACAACAGGGTTCCAACAGGGTTCCAACAGGACCCAACAGGGGTCCAACAGGACCCAACAAGGCCCAACAGGGGCCAACAAGACCAACAGGGCCCAACAGGGCCCAACAGAAGCCCGAGGCCGACAGGGGCCAACAGGACCCAGCAGGACCCAACAGGGGTCCAACAGGACCCAACAGGATCCAACAGGACCCAACAGGGTTACAACAGGGTTCCAACAGGGTTCCAACAGGACCCAACAGGGGTCCAACAGGACCCAACAAGGCCCAACAGGGGCCAACAAGACCAACAGGGCCCAACAGGGCCCAACAGAAGCCCGAGGCCGACAGGGGCCAACAGGACCCAACACAGCGTATTTGGACAGACGACAGTTTGAAGTGTTTAACAGCAAAGAATAAAGAAGTACCGCTCATTTGGACCTGAGTCCAGAATTTTGACCTTTTCTTTTGTGTCTGGTGTGATGACATCACAGCACCTGTTTGTGTCACATGACTGAATCATTAATAGTCATGTGATCAGATTAAAGAACACTCGAACTATCTTCACCTGGTTGGTCGTCCTGCTCAGATGAATCAGGGATCGATAAAGAAGTCGTTCACTGACTGTCTCCACTGAGCGGTTTTGATCCGAAACGTTCAGTCTGATGTCAGCTGAACACTCGTCAGAACTGACTGACTACGAGACTGAATGAAGTTATTCTCAGAAGTCCTGACTTGACTTGGGGACAGTTTGAGGTATTTTAACCTGAGCGTGACGTGTCCTCACCTTCACCAGGTGTTTCTGTGTCTCACGTCTGTTCTGCCGGTCAGACTGTGAAGGTCGCGTCCTCCTCAGCTTCAGTCTTCAGTTCTTCCTGTGGAAACATCGGTGTTTCCTGCAGGTCTGTGCCCAGTGCTGTCTGACGGGGACACTGCTGGCTGACAGGCCGGAGGAACAAACAGCGCTCAGGTGTCAGCGTCCATCAGGGTGGAAGTGAGAGGCTGTGGAGGTAAAGGTCAGCAGGAAGCAGAGGAGTGACCGTGGCGTTGGCGGTGGCGTTGGTGATGGTGGTGGCGGTGGCGGTGGCGGCGTTGGTGATGGTGGCGTTGGCGGTGGTGATGGTGGTGATGGTGGCGGCGGCAGCCGCTCTGTCAGGGATTAATCTGGACTCATTATCATGCATCTGTATGTGAATAATTCTGAGGCCAACATACATTTCTGGATTGATTCAGCTCCGAGGGAGAAACACACCAGCAGAGAGATTAGAATATATGTGTGCATTTATATTACCTCCTTTATGTCAGCTAAATTATTCATGTCATCAGATCCGCTGGGTCGCGGCGCTCCGTCATCCACCAGGCTGCCTCCATCTCGCTTTAATAAAGACGCCGCCGCTCCGTCGCTCTCCGTACACCAGCGCTGTTTGGTAGCATCAGGAGGTGATGTGTTGTCGAGGACACGCGCAGCGTAAAGCTGTTCAATTATGTGTTCTAAACACGATGATGTCAGGTGTCACCGAGCTGTGCACCAATCAGATCGTCTCATTCGAGCAGTCTGGTTATATTCACGTCTGTACAAATTATTATTATTATTAGGAGAGAAATCAGCTGATGACTTTTCACTCTGGAGTTTATTAGCTTCTTATTTCGTCTGGCTGTCTCACGACCTCACACACCTGATGCAGGTAAACACGCCTGATGCAGGTAAACACGCCTGATGCAGGTAAACACGCCTGATGCAGGTAAACACACCTGATGCAGGTAAACACGCCTGATGCAGGTGAACAGAAGACACATGTCTTCACACCTTCCACTCGTTGGACACGATGGTGTTTGCTACCAACATTTCTGCAATAACCACAGAAAACTTCGAGCTGAAGGTTTCTTTATGTTTCTGTCTTCACAAACGAGACTGAGCGGTCTGAACTTCGGCTCAGTGACAGTTTCAGGTCTCCGTCGTCTTTATTTCATCATTTCTATCATTTCTAACGCTGATCTCTGATCTGCTGTCTCACTGACGGACACAACTGGACTCACGCTTCACTCTCCTGCTGGAAACACAGAAGAGTGTAGAACCACCACCGTCAGGTTCTGGTTCAGGTTCAGTGGAAACTGGAGACTTTGGCTGCGTAGAATGAAACTGTGACGCAGCAGGTCGACATCACGTCTGACATCACCAGTGACGTTGTGACATCACCTGGACGCTAAAAATAAGACGTTAAAATCGCTGATTCTGGCTCGTCAGCTGACGTCTTTTGGACAAAGATGTTAAACTGACGTTTGTTGGATGTGTCTCAGAGGAGCCGGGTCAGCTCAGGTTCCGCTCAGGTTCTGTTCACTGAGTGCCGTCAGTTCATCTGTCCCTCTGATGGAGCAGCCTCTGGTTAGCGTCCTCAGAGGACGGAGGATGGAGTGCTGTGACACTCGGAGGACGTCCTTCCCTCTCACTTGTTTAGCGGCAGCGTTTGCCCTTTTACACAATATCTTCTTCCTTCTGGGAGACAATCTGGTTCTGTCCTGCAGATGTTCAGCCCGCCCACTGATGAATCTGCAATTATTGATGGCTTCATATAAGCAGTGAACTTCTCCAATCGGCCGCCGTGGTAATTGTAAAGGAAGTCATATGCATAAAATTAATTATACGGCGCAATAAGGCCCATAAATCAGGTCACTGTCAATTCAGCTGGAAATGTTTCAAGCACTCGCTGCCGCAGAGTTCAAGGTAAAGAAGGAAGGATTCCTTTTTACAGAATCAAGGAAGTAATCTGTCAGAGGACAAAGCCCGGCTCACACAAAGCTCTGGGCCAGCGGGCCGGTACCACGAGCATCAGATGAGCTCTCCTTCACTTGTGTGCTGCTTAATCTTATAAATGGTGCAGTGGACCTCAGCACCGCCGTCTGGACCTGAACCACCCTCGGCACCGCCGTCTGGACCTGAACCACCCTCGGCACCGCCGTCTGGACCTGAACCACCCTCGGCACCGCCGTCTGGACCTGAACCACCCTCGGCACCGCCGTCTGGATCTCAACCACCCTCGGCACCGCCGTCTGGACCTGAACCAGCAGGGAAACGAAGCTCCTCCTGAAACATTGGACTAACCAGGGTTCTGGTGGAGCAGCAGGGAGGCGTGTGTGTGATGGAGCCGGTCCGCTGACTGATGGCTCAGAGTTCTGCAGAACTAATTCAAGAGAACAATTACACGCGTTCAGTCCATTTATTTTCATCCCATAATTATTTGATGTATTTATTTTAATGACGGTGTGATTCAGTTCATCTCGGCGCTCATTTAGAGCCGCGGCCTGAAAAGAGGCTAATTGTCCCGACGAGGCTTAACGAGGCCAACAATCATCAGAGAGCACGTTTGTGTTTCAATAGATACTTAATTACATCTGCTCTTCTTCAACAGGCCGTCCGTCTGTAATTAGAGTCTTCTTCCTCTTCTTCTCTTTCTTCTTCTTCTCTTTCCTCTTCTTTCTTTCTTCTTCTTTCTTCTCTTCTTCTTCTCTTTCCTCTTCTTCTCTTTCCTCTTCTTATCCTCTTCTTCTTCTTCTTCTCCTTCTTCTTCCTCTCTTTCCTACCATGTTTGTGACGAGTTGTTAATGAGTGTCTGCAGCAGTATTGATCTGATATCTCATTTGCTTTATGAGTTATTGACATTTGAACCTTTGGATCAAACATCAGCCTCTTATGAACCGCGTGTGATCTGATGATGAACTTCAGTCTGAAAACAGATTTATGTCGTGAACTCTCGTGTTGACTCGACTGGTCGTGTTGTTAAGCTGCTTTATAATCTGCTGCTGACGACGTGACTCTGGCAGCAGCAGAGAGACGAGTTGTTCCCTGACATGAGCAGCCTGTCACATCACAATATCATGTCTAACAATAATATTAGTCTGACGGCTGAACGCAGCCGCTAACGTCTCCGAGTCTTATCAGCTAACACAAACTGTTGGTACGGCGCCGCTGCAGCTGGTATTTTAACGAGGTGCCGCCGGCCGGCCTCACACACACACACTCATCTCAGTGTCGGAGACAGGAATGTGTGTCTGATGGTGCTGTGTGTGTGTGTGTGTGTGTGTGTGTGTGTGTGTGTGTGTGTGTGTGTGTGTGTGTGTGTGTGTTTGTGTGTGTGTGTGTGTGTGTGTGTGTTTGCAGCGGTCAAAATTATTACACAACTTAAAGGTTTTAATCTCTGTGACTTCTGAGTGAAGTTAAAGGTCAAAGGTCGTGTGTGTGAGTGATGATGATGATGATGATGATGATGATGATGAGGGCAGGTCGAGCAGTCTCCATCACAAAGTGTCGGTACAAACCCGAGCAGCAGTGGAAATAAAACTCGGCGCTTAATGTTGCTAACTCAAGCTTCCGTGTGCTAGTTAGCTTAGTTAGCCATGCAGCTAGTGCTGTCCAAACGTCTGGACACAAAGGTCGGTCTGGGTTTAGGTCCAGATGTGGTCGGGCCCAGTGATCCGTCCCTCCGTCCTCGGCTGGACGACGTCAGCTGTAGAAAAGGGTTCTGGTACTGATCCATGTGGACTTGATGAGCGCGGCTGTTATTCTGACAGCTGAAGCATTTCAGCACCAACATGAATGTTAAAGCGGTTATTAATCACACGATTCGGCCGCGTCGCTCGTCGATACGAGCTCCTGTAAACGGCA
Organism: Diplodus puntazzo; assembly: GCA_963678695.2. NCBI lineage: Eukaryota > Metazoa > Chordata > Actinopteri > Spariformes > Sparidae > Diplodus > Diplodus puntazzo. The sequence continues at coordinate 28,958,119 of OZ023173.1, forward strand.
CAAACACATCAGCACTTTAATTAATGCAATGAAATGAAGCAGCGATCTCTCTGCGGGCCTCTGGCACCAGCTTTATGTGCTCGGCTGAACCGTCACTGACCCGCTAAGTGACGGGCTTTTAATAACACCGGCCCGCTTTCATCAGACTGAACACTCAATGATTTCATTTTAACAACAGAACAAGAACGAAATGAGAACAAACATTCTCTCAGCGTGTGGACGAACAATTCTGACAAACCAGAGATAAAGAATGAAGCGTGATAATAAAGAAATGATGAACTGAAAGACAAAAATACTAAATGTTAAAGATTAAAAAGTTGAAGTTGACATTTAACTGTGAAGACATTTTTCATCATTCGTCATTTTGCTGCTAAATGATTATATAGCAATATATATGTAGCTGATGCTAACACTGTTAGCTCAGCAGCTACATGAAGACTTTATCTTAATAAACAGTGTAAATCTGGTCTCAGAACCTTTTCACTGAGGAGAACAACCTGTGACTAGAACCTCCAGGACCATAAGAACCACCTGAATGAGCTCCAGCACCACCAGAACCACCGGACCCTGCCTGATCCGGGCCTCTCGGCTCTTTGTTCCAGTGTAATTCTTTAAAGTTTTCAGATGATGATTGGCTGTGATTGGTGGATCATCAGCTGCTCTCTCTATAAAGCTGCTGCACTGAACAAACAGTTGCACAATTAACGGTTATGTCAGTAATTACAGACGGTTAATAAAAGCAGATCCTCTGAACGAGCTGCAGGCTGTCTGCACATCAGCACATCCATTTTTCACAGGCAGCGTAATGTTCCCACAACATAATGGTAACACTTGTTCCAATAAAACGGGCAGTTTTACACCATGTTTTCATAGTAAGCTTTTATTTGACTGCTGTAACAGTGCTGTGAATTCATCAAAGTTTTACAGCTCACAGTAAGTCATGAGCGGCTCCCCGAGCAGCTGCAGGGACGCTTATAAAACGCTGCTGCTGTCTGCTGACGGTACTGACCCAGTCACAGCAGAACCAACGTCTCCTTCAGGAGGACGTCTGACAGCTGGGACGGAGAGCCGGGACCGCTCATCAGCCGGCCCGGAGCAGGAAACCGGTCCTAACTGGACACAACGTACCTGAAGGGCCGTTCGGACCTGGTGTCAACAGAGGAGGACCACGGTGATCCAACCTGATGCCTCCAAGATACACCAGGACAGAAGAAGAAGAAGAAGAAGAAGAAGAAGAAGAAGAACGCTCTTTAGCAGCCACACCAGCACCAGACTCCCTTAACAAATGTGTCAGTTTAGTGAGTTGTTGAGTTTATGAACTCTGTCTCTAACTAATTCTTCATTATTTGGATTCTTGTCAACAGTAATATTCATTTATGGATCAAAGATCAATATTCCAGCGTGACATTATTCTGTTAGATACCTGAGTGAAGTCATCGTCTGTGTTTACCTGCCAGGTGTGTCTTCAGACGCTCCTCCACCCGAGCAGCTCCGTCAGATTGTTGTCTTCTTCAGAATAATGTGTGTGAATGTGTTGAGATGAAATGGATCTCTGCAGTGTGATGAAACATTAGCACTCAGAGCGAACCGGTCCACTCTCAGAACCGTCAGAACACGCTCGTCTGCTGATGAAGATTGTATTCTTCATTAGTCTGCAGAAGGAACAGACTCAGTTTGTCTGCAGGACTCTGAGGCTGCGGAGTGATGGATGATCACACGTCCTGTCACATAATTAGCTTAATGAATGTCCTCGTCCTCCCTTTGTCTCCAACAATGGCTGCTGCTCCACCTCCCTCCACCTCCCTCCACCCGGCACTGTGTGGCTGTGAATGCAGAGGACCACCCACCCGGAGGACGGCGTCATCAGCAGGTACTCGTCCCCGTCAGAGTTCACAGGAAGTTCATCCACAGGACAGCTGGGCCGTGTGACATCACAGACGTGTCATCACGTTACACGTAAACACCAGCTGTGTGTTTGTGTTGTGTAGCAGCGACAGTAGTGACACCACACTGTAAACAGTGCTGAGGTCAGCGCGGAGAAACGCACAAACACACAAACTGCACACGCTCAGTGGCGATCGCTTGCTGGCTCCGCCCCCTCAGCCTGCTGACCTCACAGTCCTCTGAAGACGATGAGACGAGACGTGAACAACGTCCAGCTGAGCTTCAGCTAACAACACTTCCTGTTTCTGCGGCTCCGCCTCCGTCACATGGTCTCTGACAGCTTCTCTCACACGCCGTCTTGTTTGGTCGCTCAGGGGCTCCGTAGTGAACATGATGACATCATCACTTCCTGCAGCGCATGTTCCATGTTGACAGTTTGTTTGAAGGGTTAAACAAACTGTTCTGGTTCTGGTTCTGGTTCTGGACCCGTTCTCTGGAAACATCCGCAGAGGAATAAGAACCTGTTCTGAGCTGGGTCAGACTCTTCAGTCCGTCTTAAAGGACACGTTGGACCTGAGCTGTTCACAGATCAGATATGTGGGCTCCAGCAGGACGTCTGCAGCGTGTTGAACAGATCCCAGACCTGCTGATGGGTCAGGCATATGGACACAACACCACCGGGCCAAACTAACAGAGTCCCACAGGGGCTGAAGAGGTCCAGTGTGAGCGCAGTGTGGTGTTGTTCTGTGGCTCTGCTGCGTCGGGCCTCATGGTTCTGACCGGTTCTGTCGGAGCTGCAGATGAAAACATTTGGCTTTTGTTTGCAGAACAACAGGATGAAAAATGGCCGAATGAACACACTTTGATTAGGATCCATAATCTGACCCGTAGATTTTAATAGAGCCCGGATGATAAATCAACAGCATTCAGACCCAAATGACCCAAAGCAGAGAAATGATTGGCTTGGCTCGCTGGTGCGACGCACAATAGTGTCCCCCTCAGAAGAAAGGAAACGGGGACAAACAGCCAAGCGGATCATGGAGCGGCTCCAGGGGCTATTAAAAAGTTCTCAGTCAGGCGCTCTCTGCCTGAGCGCAGCCCAACAACACCGCGGCATTTGGCCCGGCCCGTCCTCCGACTGGTTAACATTCATCGCAGAGGGGAGGCCCATTCACTCAGAGCGGGGGGAGGGGGGGGGGGGGGGGGGGAGAAGGGTGGGAGGAGGAGGCGCAGGGCAGATGGGGGAGGCTCGGTTGGTTGGAAGGAGGAACGATGAGGCCAAAGGGGAGACGGATCTAATGTGGCCCGGTTATAAAGACTTAATTCAGCTCAGTCAGGCCCAGAACAGAACCAGCGCCTGGTGTCGGTCAGCACGGGGTCAAACCAACGGGTCTTTAAAGGAGCATTACACACAATTCATCAGTAGGGTCGACTCATCACAGACAGATTTTTATTTTATTTTTAAATGAAAGACCAAACAGATGAACCAGAACCAGAACCAGAAATGTCTTACTTCTGTTTCCAAGTGCTGTTTTTAAAAACCTCCAGCGTGGAGACTAAAACTGACTCAAACACAGAAATAAAGAATAAAGAATTAAATTAAGAAGTCAGAATGAAACATTAAAATTACAGTGAATCAGAATCACCAGGTAAAATGTGTCGTTAGTGAAAATGAATTAAAGATGAAAGTTTCCATAAAAACACTTTAATGTGAAATGAATGTGTAAATATGTGAAGCAGGTCCAGTTCACATGTTCTCATCACATTCTCTGGGATTTATTTCATCTTCGTTTGTTTCTGCACGACGTGAAAATTATAGTCAACGTGAAAAAGACGCGTAATTTTAAAGTGTAAATTTGTTTTTTTATTTATTAAGAGACATTTTATTTTTTCAGAATCAGAATCAGAATTCTTTATAAATCCCCGAGAGAAAATGTTTAATGTTCTCATGAAGAAAAGTTCTGATTCCACTGATTATAATCTAAAAGTAAAAAGTGTGTATGTGTGTGTGTGTGTGTGTGTGTGTGCGTGTGTGTGTGTGTGTGTGTGTGTGTGTGTGTGTGTACACAGACAGCTGTCTCAGTTTTTCTGGATGAGCAGAAACACAAAAGCCATCAAAGTGACAGAGGTTAAGTCAATCCATGGCTGACCAGCTGCCCCCCCAACACACAGATATACACACACACACACACACACACACACACACACACACACACACACACACACACACACACACACTCCTCCCCCTCCTGATTGGTCGTGTTGAACATACTGCTGTTTCTCTCCACACACTTAAACTCTAATAATTCTCTGTGACTCTAAATGTTGATGTGATTTATATGATGACGGGTCGGAGGCCCGGGACCGGCTGGAGCTGAGCTGGACCAACACTTCAGGTTCTGTTGCTCAACAGAACCTGAACCTTAGCGAACAGAACCGACACATCAGCACACTGAAGGAGACTCAAGTCCACCTCAGACCATGAAGACAAGATTTAAAGACAGGAAGTAAAACTGTGTCTGTGTGAACCTGTGTCATTGATCTGTGAACTGTCCCTTTATTTCCTGAGAAGTTCTGGCCGGTAACAAAGCCCGTCCTTCATCACGGGCCTCACTTCGCCTCCGTCACGGTGGATCGGTCACATGGCACCACGCCTGCTCCCATTGGCTGTGTGACGGCGGCAGGTTACTCAGGTCTCCATGGATGTGATGCTCGCATCCATAAAGTCATGGGACCAGGACATGTGACAGGACGAGGCTCACCCGGAGTGCTGACCCTGAATCAGATCCAGTTTCCTCACTGACGGCACTTTCATATGAATTCACATGACAGAAACATTTGAGCTGTTCTGTGAACATCAGACGAGACGAGCAGCAGCCGAAAACCAACAAACATTCAGTTATCGTTCAAACTGAGTCTGGTTACATTTAATCCTCTTACTCAGTGATGAGCTACACCTGAGGAGGGTCAGCTACACCTGAGGAGGGTCAACAGCACCTGAGGAGGGTCAGCAGCACCTGAGGAGGGTCAGCATCACCAGAGGAGGGTCAGTTGCACCTGAGGAGGGTCAGCAGCACCTGAGGAGGGTCAGCAGCACCTGAGGAGGGTCAGCATCACCAGAGGAGGGTCAGCTGCACCTGAGGAGGGTCAGCAGCATCTGAGGAGGGTCAGCAGCACCTGAGGAGGGTTAGCTGCACCTGAGGTGGGTCAGCAGCACCTGAGGAGGGTCAGCAGCACCTGAGGAGGGTCAGCAGCACCTGAGGTGGGTCAGCAGCACCTGAGGAGGGTCAGCAGCACCTGAGGAGGGTCAACAGCACCTGAGGAGGGTCAGCATCACCAGAGGAGGGTCAGCAGCACCTGAGGAGGGTAAGCATCACCTGAGGAGGGTCAACAGCACCTGAGGAGGGTCAGTTGCACCTGAGGAGGGTCAGCTGCACCTGAGGAGGGTCAGTTGCACCTGAGGTGGGTCAGGGTCCAACATGGCTGTCACAGGTTAGCTTAGCTTTAACCCAGGAGGAAGAATCTGTAACTGCTGATCTGATCTGATGTTGTAATATCAGAGAAGATGGCCGTCTGTGGGAACTCGGCGCCGCTCACTGCAGAACACGTGAGCGTAACGCGTCCACCGGAAAATCCATGAGCTCCACCGTGTTGAGAAAGTGAACGTGAACGTTTCCCAGCTCTCGTCCTCACAGACGACCTGTGAACAAGCTTCAGCTAATCTGCAGCACGCTAACGATTCGACACGACGCTGGAACCAATCAGCTGCCACAGAGTCACACTGAACCACCAGGTTGGTTTCTCCTCCTCCTCCTGCTGCTCCTCCTCCTCCTCCTCCACCTCCTCCTGCTGCTCCTCCTCCTCCTCCTCCTGCTGCTCCACTTCCTCTCCCAGCTGATGGCAGGAGTCACACTGGGTTTTAAAATATACCTTCCCTCAGCAGACACACTTTGATGTGACTGTGTGGAGGTGGAGGCTGGGTGGAGATGTTGAGGGTGGAGCGGCTCTAAAGAAAACACGCTGTGGTCTCCTCAAATAGACACTTGGCGGTTCTGACCCGAGAAGAAGCGTTTTGTTGCTCCAGTTATTTCTGAAACACAGACTGGTCCTCTGGTGTCGTCACTCTGGATCCGTGTGTGTCTCACACGACGAGAGCGTCTTTGATGAGGACGTCCTGCGAGCTCGGCCCGTCTCGGGACGACAGAACATCACTCAGAACTCTTTCAAACAGGGTCAGCGCTGAAATAATATTTTCCCACAGTGACATTAGAACCGTTCAGCCATCTGTAACATGTAGCTGCAAGCTGAGTAAACTTAGAGAGCTGCACACACACACACAAACACACACACACACACACACACACGCACGCACGCACGCACGCACGCACGCACGACACACACGCACACACACGCACACACGCACACACACGCACACACGCACACGCACGCACGCACGCACGCACACACGCACGCACACACACACACTGTGTTTGGACTTGGAGTTCTGACAGTTTGGTGGACTTGGTGGTTCTGACAGACGACGTTTATTTCACGGCTCAAAGTTTAACTTGAAAACATGAAAATGATTAAAGTAGATTTAAAATGTGGAGCAGGAAGTCTGACGGGCTCACTGGATCAGAACCTTTTGACCAGCGCACATTTTGTACAGTTCTGTTTGTGAAGCAGAATTTTGAGAAAGCAGAACCGTGAAAGAGTTCATTATTAATTCTTGTGTCTTTAAAATCATAAAACAATATTTAATAACATCCAGACGAGATTGGAAATGCTGAAATGATCCACAAGATCTCAGAACCAGAATATTATACTGCTGGTGATTCATATATGATCATAATATGTAGAACAGAACCAGAACAAGATGGTGTCGAATAAACACATTAAAGTATATAAACGAGTCTCAAACACGATGAAGCCTCAACAGGCAGCACGTCTTCAGGGAGGAGGAGGAGGAGGAGGAGGAGGAGGAGGAGGAGGAGGAGGAGGAGGAAGTGGAGGAGGAGGAGGAAGAGGGGGAGGAGGAGGAGGGGGGGAGGAGGAGGAGGAGGAGGAGGAGGAGGAGGAGGAAGAGGAGGAGGAGGAAGAGGAGGAGGAGGAGGAGGAGGGAGGGAGGTGGAGGAGGAGGGAGGAGGAGGAGGGAGGGAGGTGGAGGAGGAGGGAGGAGGAGGAGGAGGAGGGAGGGAGGGAGGGAGGAGGAGGAGGGAGGAGGGGGAGGAGGAGGAGGAGGGAGGAGGGGGAGGAGGAGGAGGAGGGAGGGAGGGAGGGAGGGAGGGAGGAGGAGGAGGGAGGAGGGGGAGGAGGAGGAGGAGGGAGGAGGGGGAGGAGGAGGAGGAGGAGGAGGGAGGGAGGGAGGAGGAGGAGGGAGGAGGAGGAGGGGGGGGGTCGGGGTCAGTGTTTGATGTGGGAGGTCTCCCCCCCTCCTCCCCCCCTCCTCCCCCTCCTCCCGCTGGGCTGCACCCTCAGACCCTCATTAAGCGTGTCATCAAAGCGCCTCCACCCACCAATCACAACATTACTGTTACCACACAGGAACAGGCAGCTCCCATGATCCTCTCTGGCAGCCGGCACACTCAAACACTCTGCAAACACGCTTCACTGGTGTGTCCTTTAAAAGCCCGTCCGCCTGCTCCGGTTCTCTGAGGAACCACACACGGGTTCTGTACTGTGCTGTTCACTCAGAGGCCTTCTGTGATCCCAGAGTTTCTACTGACAACCCTTTCATCCAGAACCATCCAGTGGGTTCTGCTGAGAACCTTTCCTCGTATTCCAGCGGTTTCATTAGAACCCGTCCGGGTCTTTTTATAAAGGTGTGACCTCTCACGTTCCACAGAGAACCCTGCTGTGTTCTGTGTTCTGTGGTGCTTCAGCCTGTTTGTGTCACATGTGGTTCTGATACCAAGCTGAGGATGTGGAGTTAATGTGACCTCTCAGTCCTACAGAACCGGTCCTGTCTGCAGCAGCGTGTCCTTGATTAAAGCAGCAGTGACAGGCTGCACAGAGACTCTGACAGCAGATGACTGTCCTCTACCTCCACCTCCTCCTCCCCCTCCACCTCCTCCTCCCCCCTCCACCTCCTCCCCCCTCCACCTCCTCCACCTCCTCCACCCTCCACCTCCCCCCTGCAGCTCCATCAGCCCTCCTCCCCCCTCCTCCCCCCTCCTCCCCCCTCCTGTCCTCAGGTCAATGGGTCTCCCGTGGATACGTTGCTTTTAAGCCATCACTCTCCCCCCTGGGGCCCATAAGGGAGATCTATCTGTGTCACCCTGCCCAGGTGATTTCTGGGTAATGTACCGGAGGACAGCGAGTGCAGCCATCAGCTCGGACCTCCACGCCTCCGCCCGCCCGCCTGCTCACCCCGCGCTGCTTTTGGTGGGTAATTACAGGAGGCGCTGCTGCTCGCCGTGAGGGAGGAGAACCAATTAGAGAGTGTGTGTGCAGTTAAAGGACATCTCCGTGACAAACCGGGCCACCGGGTCGCATGTTTATTATGTCATCGCTCCACTCGGGCCGTTATTACAGAGAAGAGTCACAGTCTGGAGGTCGTCGATGGAAATGGGATTCAGTTTTGGCCCGAGATTTAACACGGCCCGATTGTTCTGATGGCTGCCTGAGTGCTTCATTATCATCATCTGTCTCCGATTGGACTCTGATTCCCTCCAGAACCTCAACAAATGTCAGCAAGGACCCTGCAGAGACAGAGTGTGTGAGTGAGAGTGTGTGTGTGTGTGTGTGTGTGTGTGTGTGTGTGTGTGTGTGTGTGTGTGTGTGTGTGTGTGTGTGTGTGTGTGTGTGTTGTGACTGATTCTGATTCTGGTTTTCATGTCAAACATTGTGATTTACAGAATGAGACGCTGATTGTGAGTCGATGACATCTCACTGATCTTAGATTTCCCATAATGCACCTGGGTAGTCTTTCATCAGAACAGTGACGTCCTTCACCGTCACCCATCAGGTCCTCCTGCTGGTCAGAGTTCAGAACCACAGCTCGGGTCGGGTCGGGTCGGGTCTGCAGACAGACCTGAGAGCAGCCTGTGTGTGCTGCCGTGTTTAAAAGGTCATTAAACAGCAGGCGCCGGGCGTCCGGGGAGCCGTTGGTCCCGGTCCATTTACTGACCTGCACATAAAGTCACAATCACAGCGTTACGTGTTGATCACAGAACCGCAACATTCTTCTGTTCTCTGGAGGAAACCCGGCAGCACCGGAGGCCTGGTGCTGTTTCTGTCCGTCTGCAGGCCAGAAGAGAACCAGCAGCCGCTGTTAGAGTTCTGTGTTCTGACGGGAGAACCGGGTCATCGTCGGTGTATCATGTGTGTTTTCTGTAGAATCATTGAGCTCCTTCGGGCCTCATTAGTCGAGACGTTGAGTGCAACAGTCTGTCAGCGGTGTGTTAAACTGGTCCGGCCCGCTCGCTAGCGTCACGCTCCATTTGTTCTGCGGAGCCGCCGGTCCTGCAGGTGTAAAGTGAAGCCACGCCTCATTTAGCTCCGTTCACTTAATGAGGCATCAGAGGAGGAGAGCAGCGACCGCCACCGAGCTGCCAGCAGCGCCGACGAGACAACAAACCGTCTGCCAGCAGCTGGACCGGACCTTTCACCTCAGCACCGACCGGTCCGGAGCCAGCGCGCATTTTGACTTGTTCTTTAATGAATGTGAGTCCGAAGTGACGTCTTCTTCTTCTGGTTTTATCCAAAGAACCAAACGGATCCCAGAGACAGTCAGTTACCTGAGACATGAAGCAAACACAGAACCATCAGTTCCTCTGTGGTTCTGAATGTTCCCCTGAGAACGCTGTCCATCCATCCAGTTCTGTCCCGGCCTGTAGGTTCTGCAGTGTTCACTGTCTACATGAACTAGTTCCAAGTTCAGTTCACAAATGTTAAAATGAACTAATTCAGTTCATAGATCAGAATTCAAAATGTTGATCTAAGTTCACAGTTCCAAAGATGAACGAGTTCATAGTTCTTTTGTTTTCTGTATGTTGCTGCGAGCTATTATTGTTCTAAGTGATTGCCACAGCCCATAAAGAACCACAGACAGCAGCTATTCTATCAGTTTTAACACTGAAACTGCAGCTCTCCCACAATATTCTGCAGAACCAGGTGGTCCAGCTGCGGCTGGGAGATGAAGACAGCGGAGCCGCTGCTGGACACTGTTCATGTGATCTGGGTGGTACAGGATCCGTCACTCACACAGACCTTGACAGGCTCGCCGGGTGCTTTAGTTCAAAGTGCCGTTTCAGGTTTGCTGTTGACGTTGTTGATGTACGGAGTTGCTTCTTGAAACCCGGCAGGTGAAGTTTACACTAAAAGGTCAGATTGTTCCACCTGGATCATCACTGACCTTTTCATAAAACTGTTTCCAGTAATCATACGAAGACGCCGTATGAATAGTGGAGCATTGGACTGCAGTGAGTTCTGGTTTTCCCTGGTCCCAGAAGGATGTGTCCAGTAAACCTCCAGAGGAACGTGTTCCGGAGGTCCAGATCAGATGTTGAAGCTCAGCTTCAGGCGCTTTAGGCTGTGCCGGGTCAGAACATGTCGCTGTGGTTTGTTTCCAGTGCCAAGTGGAGCTGAGTCGCACTTGAGATGGACCCGGGTCAGAGTGGAGCTGAGCGACCCGGGTCAGACCCGAGACCAGACCCTCTAACAGGCGTGTTCATACTGTATCTGTGTGTGTGTGTGTGTGTGTGTGTGTGTGTGTATGTGTGTGTGTGGACATTAGTATGTGTGTGTGGTCGTTGACCCTCAGCTGATCTGCATACAGCCGGGACACGCTGCTGCAGCTCTCTCCATCAGCATGCACTGACACCAGCACTGTTTAATGCACTCCTCCAGTTTATTAATGCCCAACGTGTGATAAACATTTCTGCAGAGGAAGCTCACAGGTCACACACACACACACACACACACACACACACACACTGCTTCACCTCACAGGTAGGCCTGACCTGTCGACTCGTCACGCAGGTGAGTGGGAGGTCAGGTGTGGTGTGTTCAGTGCGGACAGGAAGTGATGAGCTGTCACAATGTTTTGATTATGTGTTTTAAGTGTCAGTAAATTAAAGGAATAGTGCAACATTTGTATGTCAGTCTCTGTGGTTAGCCTAGCTTAGCATAGAGACTGGAAGCATGTGAATCGTGGTCAGCTAGCAGCACTGAGGAGCTACGACACGTGAGACTGTAACAGTGGAACGTCTAGTTGACGTAAGACAAAGTCTGACAGGTGTCGCAGGTGAAGAGAATCACCTGTCAGTCAATCATCACAATTAGCTGTGAGGTCACACTGTGCTGCTACAGCTAAATGCTAACATTCTGATGATTAGCTGGTTTGGTTTTCAACAGTTTTACTATGAGGTTTAACATATTAGCATGCTAACATGAGCTATTCCTCAGTAAACAGAGTCCAGCTGAGGCTGTGTTGGACCCGTCAGTGTTAAAGGGATCCAGTGGTTTCATGCTTACAGGTGTTGGACCGGTGGACGGTGGTCTCTGGTCTCTGGTCTGCTCAGGTTGAGGCACAAACCCACTTGGTTAGTTCAGGAAAACATCATGTTTTGTTTAAAACACCTGGTTCTGTCGCCACAAACACAGCTGGAAACTGTCCCGGCTCGTGTGGACCTGATGGTGGTGCTACACGATCAGTCAGGTCACCACGATTCATCCTGAGGGGAACATGAACATCTGACCCACATCTGGTCTCCGTCCATCACAGAGTCTATGAAGAAAAGGCTGAGCATCAACAAAACCCACAGGGTTCTTCCTCTGGTGACCGTGAACGTTGATTCTGTATTTCATGTCAGTCTCTTCACAGTCGTTAAGATATTTCAGTCTGGACTCTGGAGACACGCAGCTCCATAAGGCCCGCCAGGCCCATAAGAACCGTGTTAGTTAGCAGTTAGCAGTTAGCTTCTGTGTTCAATTATTGGAATATGTTAAACGAGGTACGAATAACAGAAGCAAATCCATAAAGCTCAGCTCCAGTTTGCCTCGCTCCCCCTCAGCCTCTGGAGTCAGGCTGTAATCTCAGCTGTCAGCTCGGCCATGTTTTACCTTTACGGTCCGATATTAGAACAAAGACCGGCGCCGACAGACTGAAGCCGGGTCGCTGCGCGGATTCTCCTGACTTGTAAACGACCCGCTCCACGCTGACTGTCCTCGGCTGATGTTTCTGAGACGTCAGTGGAGTCAGATCAACAATGATCAATACCCAGAGTGCAGTGCGGGCGGCGAGGTCGAACACAACACGAGCTCTCACTGGACATCAGCGAGTGTGATTCCTGACGTGGCTCCACAGAATCTGTCAGGTCCATTTCAGCGCTGAGAGACCAGATGAAACACGGGCCGGTCCAGTGGAACGTCCCGTCCGTCTCCAGCTGATCGACTGTCTGAAACTCGGACGCTGTGAACGTCCTCGTGTTCCTCGTCCTGTTTGCTCGTCTCCACTGAAGCTGTCTGTCGGCGGCGGCCGAGCTGCGAGAAGATTAATGGAGTCCTGGATGCTTTGTGCCCAGCGAGGCTTCCAGGGGCCACGGGGCCGAGAGGAGGCCTGGACGGGCCAAAGCAAAGAGACCATCTCATTAATATATGATTAATCGCCTCTGCTGCGGTGATTAATTAGTGTTTGTGACAGTAAACTTTTAACAGGCCCTGCGTCCTCCGCTGGAATGCCCATTTATCTTCCTCCCTCCCCCACGCCGCCCTGCAGCGTCCACAAACACAGAACCCGTTTGCATATTCTGGTCTTGTCCCGCTTCATTCTGCCGCCGCCTGAAGGAGGCCGGGATGAGGCCTCCCGACGTGATTGATTGCTTTGCTTTTTTATTTGCAAGTTGGAATCCGGAGAAGTTTTTTCTCGTCCGTCTCCGATTCTGTGTCCTCGTTCTTCTCCAGACGAGGAACCTTCGGATCACCGGGACAGAAATCTGCTCCGGCTCGGCTGCCAAATTGATTTCAGACGCTGGAGTTTGAGCCTGTGTGTTTTTCTCACAGCCTCCGCTGCTGAATCCTCCTCACCCTCCTCCTCGTCCTCCCCCCTCTTCCTCCTCCTCCTCCTCCCCCCTTCCTCCTCCTCACCCTCCTGATTGGTTCCAGCCCTGCAGGAGTTCCTGTGAGCTCTCCTCCGTCAGCATGTCTGTTTGTGTGTGAGATGGGTTCTCGAAGAAAAATCCTGCTGGTGCTGCTGGTGCTGGTGCTGGTGGTGCTGGTGCTGGTGCTGCTAGTGGTGCTGGTTCTGCTGCTGGTCCTGGTCGTGTTCGGGGCACAGGAAGAGTGGAGTGTCATTCACATGTTGGACCGGGTCATAACGGTGATAAACTCAGTTGTTCAGGTGTGTTGCACTCTGGGAAAATGTTTTTACATTTTACCGGTACGGTTCTTTATTTGTGTCCACTTAGAACCAGACAGAACCTCTTTTCAGACGGTCCCGGGTCAGGTTGTTTAGTCCACAACAGATTTTGCAGCAGCCCAAACAGATAAAACAGGCCGACCCAGGAGTTCATCAGAATCAATGCTACCAAACAGGTTCAGGCACAAACCCACTTGGTTCTGCCTCCACCAACATGGCTGGAAAATGTCCCCATGTCTGGTTAGAAAAAGGTCCGACCCAGTGGACTCTGGCTCGCCAGTAAGCTGGTCCAGCTCAGGTGTGACAGGAGTCTTCATGTGTCGGTTCTGTCCTGAGGCCCGTGAGCTGTCACAGAGAACGTCACAGATGGTTCCCCGGTTTCATGATGCTCAGAGGTTTCGTCCCTAATAAACCAGAACCAGCGTTCTGTTCTGACGGATCTTTGATCACCGAGCTCGGAGATGCAGCTGCGACTTTATGTGGACACAAACTGGTTCTGTTCATAAAACCCGTGTGAGCAGCTGGATGAGGAGCTGCGGACGTTACAGCTTCTTTATCGGATCAGCACATTGATGTGTGAGAAATTAAAGAAGCAGTCCGCTGAGTTTACAGCCCGTCAGCCTCCATCAGTACCGGGTCCAGTCGAGGCTCAGAGCGACCCAGGACGTCTCACCAAACAGATCGATCTGTGACCCGGTGCCGAGTGTCATCAGCGCCACGCTCGGGTCAGTTCAGTCTGTAATCTGCAGATTAAAAAGAAACGTGTTGAGAAAGTTTGATGACAAGATGAAAAGAAGTGACACGTTGGTTCTGATGCAGGTAAAAAAAGAAACACAGGTGTGATCATGAGGAACATCCTGGAGACGTTTCTGTGGAAGACTTCAACCCTTCAAACAGCCAACAGAATTCTGCCCCGACTGGGTCGGTTCTGGTCCTGTGTGGCTTGGTTACGTCCCGTCACTGAACTGCAGCTCTGTGCTGTCGGCTCGTGTCTGTGGCTTCAGATCCGTATGAAACGAAGGACCCTGAACGCGTCGCGGCCTCTCTGACCGTCACAGGCTCCGTCTGAAGCAGCGAATTCACAAAGAGCAGAATTAATCAGAATATATGGCTTTTAATATAAAAGCCCATCATCCCGCTGTGTGTTATTGAGTTTGTGGAGGCGGGTGGAGCTGCAGGGATCACAGGGCGAGCTCGCCGCCACCTGTCCTGCCGCCCGCCGCCACCACCTCATACAATAAAAAGCCTTTTCTGGGAATTTGTTTGAAAGATGCGGAGACTTGTGTGGAGTCTGAGCAGAGCGGGAACTTTTCTCTGAGGATTTTCATTGTTGATAATCTCTTTAACTACAGAGCTGAGCTGCTACACCTGAACCTCCATCCAGGGCGCCAGCAATCGCTCTATAGCCCTCGGCACTAATCCCATCATGCCTCGGGAGGACCTGGCTTCTCCCCCTCCTCCTCCTCCTCCTCCCCTCCTCCTCCTCCCCTCTGTGCTTCAGTTTACTTAGGAACAGTTTCTTCTTCATGTCCTCTGTAACACCAGCAGCAGCAGCAGGAGTCCGATGGATCCAGTGACAGCAGCACCAGACTCCCTTAACAAATGTGTCAGTTTAGTGAGTTGTTGAGTTGGAGACACTTTATAAACTCTGTGAAACTCTGTCTCTGACTCATTCTGCATTATTTGGACCTTCTTGTTAATTCAGCAAATGTTCTACATGAACTTCTTTCTGTCTCTGAGTAGAAACATGGAGTCTGTTTGTCTCAGTGATGGACGGGTTATTTTCATACAGAGCAGGAAGTGACATCACAGCTGGTCACTCAGGGCGGATGGTGATGTCAGGTGTGAACTGAGGGCTGAGAGCTGGACTTGACTGGTTCAGCTAAGAAGAGACGGTTCTGACTGTCCGTAAAGGTCAAACTACTTCCTGTTTGTGTTTCGGGCTTAAATGGTAAAAAGTGGAATCATCCAGCGTGAACGTGATTCTTCACTCTGAGCTGCTCGTTACAGGAAACAACATCTGTAATTACAGAGCAGATCGGCTCGCTGTCAGGGAGGATGAATGTGTGTGTGTGTGTGTGTGTGTGTGTGTGTGTGTGTGTGCGTGTGTGTGTGGTTTCATTTAAAGAAAAAGGGAAGTGGGATATTTTCTCATCATGCATCCTAAATAAGGGCCAGTAGAAAATAATGGGGAGTTAATCAGATCAGTAGCACTCTAATTCACTGGGTATTGATCAAGGCTGATTCCTAATGGGGCTTCAGACCTGCGTGTGTGTGTGCGTGTGTGTGTGTGCAAGTGTGTGTGTGTGTGTGTGTGTGTGTGAGGGAATGCAGAGCTATTAAGCGTTAGCTTACAGGAAGGGAAACATCAAAGATAAGCCTGATAATCACTGTACTTTAAGACATCATTTCAGTTAGTGTGTGTGTGTGTGTGTGTGTGTGTGTGTGTGTGTGTGTGTGTTCCAGATGTAGTTACAAGAAGTAATCTCATTACATCCTGTGTGTTGGTCCTGCACTAACAGAAGCTGACAGCAGTCGGACGTTCAGATGAACGATGGTTCACAGTGATGTAAACAGCTGCAGTCATTATCAGCAATTCATTTTTAAACACGTTATTTTAACAGTTTAAAGGAACAATTCACCCAAAAGATTCTCGCTCCGTTCTGATGATGTAGCTCGTCTGAGAACACATCACAACCTGATCTGAGACCAGATTTACTAAGAAAAGATCTCACCGGAGCTGCTGAGCTAACAGTGTTAGCATCACCTAGCTCTGCTGAGCTAGCAGTGTTGGCGTCAGGTAGCTCTGCTGAGCTAACAGTGTTAGCGTCAGGTAGCTCTGCTGAGCTAGGAGTGTTAGCATCAACTAGCTCTGCTGAGCTAACAGTGTTAGCGTCAGGTAGCTCTGTTGAGCTAACAGTGTTTACATCAGGTAGCTCTGCTGAGCTATCAGTGTTAGCGTCAGGTAGCTCTGCTGAGCTAGGAGTGTTAGCATCAACTAGCTCTGCTGAGCTAACAGTGTTAGCGTCAGGTAGCTCTGCTGAGCTAGGAGTGTTAGCATCAACTAGCTCTGCTGAGCTAACAGTGTTAGCGTCAGGTAGCTCTGCTGAGCTAACAGTGTTAGCGTCAGGTAGCTCTGTTGAGCTAGCAGTGTTAGCGTCAGGTAGCTCTGTTGAGCTAACACTGTTAGCGTCAGGTAGCTCTGTTGAGCTAACAGTTGACAGTATTTTCACACATTCCTTCAGCAGTTTCAGTCGGTTGTTGCTGCGTCAGAGACAAAGTGGAACATTTTTATGTTCATTTATTTTATTAGCAAACACGAGAAACTGATTGTGATCATCAGAAAACACGGAACATAATAATAAGACGGGCTCGATCAGAACCTCTGACAGGTCGTCAGTGTCCCTCCTCGGTTCTGATGGAACGACAGCTTCTGCTGGTTTTTGTTGATTTTAAAGGTTCAAACTTTCATTTTTCTTGTTTGCAGAAACGATATTAAACTTTTGAAATGGCTTCCTCTCTCCTTAAATGAAAGCGGTGCGGAGGGAGCCATGGTTTTAATAATACACTTGACACGGGAGCGGCGGGCTGAATTAAACGGGCCCGCCTGCTGCTTGTTTTTATTAGGAAGTGTGAGATTACATTGTTTTTCCCGTGACATCATTTTCTGTCCTGCTTTATGTTTGCACGGGATGAGGTCGCTCGCCACAGTCCATGCAAATCAAAAGCTTTGATTTATGCACCTTTCCCGCGGCGAATGGAACATTAAATTTAATTTTGCTGCTGTGGAGCGGTGCCGGCTCCGTGCTCAGGCTTGACACGGTGAACCGGGCCTGCTGCCGCCGCACAGGAATTCATTACTTCCTCCACAATATGCGAAAGCAACATTTGAATGAAACATTTGTCTGGTGTCAGAACAGAGCAGCGTCTACTCTCTCTATACAGACGCATCAGAACGGGGAGGCGGGCCCGGCGCTCAGACCCGACTGTAACAAAGCAGTGAGTCGCGTAATGCTGGCACATTAAAATGAGGCCTGCTGGATGTGAGTAGCAGAGCAATCTGTTTCTGCCTGTGATCGCACATTACTGCTTCGTAATGACACGGAAAAAATGCCACAAAGCAAAGTAATGAAATGTGTTTTCCCTCCGCCTGCTCTAACTACATGTTTCAATCCTGCAGCTCCGTCGCTCTGCAGGCAGCGAGCAGCCGGGCGCCCGGGACGCCTCAACACGGTCCCAACAGAACCTGCATCTGCTCTGATGTCTGAACCAGAACATCGTTTCAGGTTCACGTCATAATTTAATCTGAAAAACACACAAAGTATTTCTGTCTCATGTTCATTCAGATGTTCACTGTGTTTTTATATTGATGATGTTAAAGATGATTTTTTAAACACAATCACTCAAAACGTCATCCGACAGACCCGCAAACCAAACGGGCCGAGCCTCAGAATCATGAAGCAGAACAGCAGTGACGGTTCACAGACGTCAGCTCGCCGGCGTGCAGCACCTGGAGGACGATGTTGTGTCTCGGACACCATCTTGTTTTGCAGCGTGAGGTGATTGGGTAACAAACAAGCTGTCAGGTGGATACACACTCTGTATTGATCGGGCGATAAGCTGGCTGGAGGAGAGCGTGTGGTTACCATGGAGACGACTGAAATCTTTCACTGAAGTGTAAAATTGAAAAATTGTCAAAATTGCTGCTCGTGGGTCAGAAACAGAATCTGCTGCAGTCGGATTCTTCATGCCGGCGTTACAGTCGCTGTGCTGATACATTCATTTATCTGATTACAGTCATTAAAATCATTAATTCAGGAGGAAGCACAGGAACCACCCGCTCTGTGTCACTTAAATGTTCCCGGAGTGAGACGTGTTCTGATCCCAGCTGAGACGTGTTCTGATCCCAGCTGAATTACTCTGAAATCACAGAGGGGAAATGTGTTTTCTCGTCTCATCAGCGCCACACTGAACGCACCCATGCTACATTTCAGTTTATGACTCATCATTTCCACATGAACACGTCTCGTCGGTCTCGCTCGTCCCGTCTCTGGTGCTGTGGGGTTCTGGAGGGTGCTGTGGGGTTCTGGAGGCTGAGGGGGCCACACAGGCCAGCAGGTCCCCGGGGAGAGAGGACGAGGAGGCAGCCTCCTGCCTCACAGTCAGCTGGACAGATTACAGCCTCATAGCTGTGGATGTGAAAGCAGACGAGGTGATTACCGGGCCGGGCCGGGTCGGCCGGGCGCGACCCCGTGATAAAGTAAATCCTCTGTGCGTGCGCGGCGGCGGCTGCTGCCTTTACAGGCGTGCTGGATGCTGGGATTGACTCCTCCAGCTTCACTGTGGACGCTGATGGAGGACAGAGACGGATTCATGTTGCAGGATAAACCCCAGAACCACCACTTCATCACGGGCCGGGCTGTACTGCTGCATCATCACAGGGGGCGTGGCTTAATGCTAACCCTGAAGCTAGCATCGGCCTGGTTCCCTCCACAAAATAACACTTTATGATTTATGAAGATGGATACGATTCTGGATGAGATCCAGATGTTCTGGAGGAACAAACACCAGATTCTGTTCTGACCCGGACCCGTTCACCGACCGCAGCAGAGCTCAGAGATTAGTTTGTAACTTGTGGGATTAAAAAGATGATTTGTCTTCACTCCTGTTGATATCATCCTGAAACATACTTCACCTAATGAACGCAACGTTGCCGAGGAGGGAGAACCAGAACCAGAACCAGAATCTGTCTGTTGTGGGTTTTATTCTCCGTAACATTTCGTCTCGTGACTTGGAGTAAATCTGTGGATTCTCTGGTCGTGAACATAGTTGTGATGATGTCAGAACACCACGTGATGTTGAGCTGAGTCCTTTCCAGAACCGCCTCACATATCTGAGGGTTCTGATCAAGGCTCGGATGTTCTCCTGTCTCACAATAACACAGATCAGATCCTGTACTGATCCCTCGTGTATGCTGCAGTTTAAATACTGTGAAAGTACAAAAACACTTGATATTTATTCAGTTTCACGAATGGAAGAAAAAAACTAAATTGTGTTTGAATGAATGAACTTTTGTGAAAATGTGAGAAGACGAAGAATTCAGGCGTGAAGACGAGAAGCTGCCACGTTCTGTTTCCTCATGTGAAGTTTTCATGAGGTCACCAGCTGTCAGGACTTAAGGTTGTGATGTCACTGACCTCAGCCACGCCCCAGCTCAGGCCTGTGAGAGCTGACCAACCAGATCAGACTGAGCTTTTCTTAAAGAGACAGGATCGTGTAAAAACAGTGTGTTGGTCCTTTCTGAGAGTCATTGTCGGGTCAGCCGCCGTCACAACGCGTCAGCAACCAGCGTGCTGAGAACGAGTCTGAAACATTCAGATCTCACAGTAAGAGGTGTGAAAGACGTGATGATGTTCAGGAGGAGCAGGAGAGCGTCAGCAGTGAACCAATCCACAGCAGCTCAGTGCTGTTGATGTCGGCGTGACTCTGTCGCTGTGAGCTCAGCTTCTCTGTTCACCTCCTCGCCTGCTTTGCAGTATCACCGTTTCTCCGTGTGTCCCTGGGGCCCTTTCCCAGCCAAAGTGAGGAGCCCGTGCCCAGATGCAAATGACTTTCCAAGGTCCTTGTGATTGCTCATTAACTTTCCGCGGGCATAAGTCCTAACTTTATTATTGACTGCACAGAATACACAATCCACCGACCTCTGCCACCTGCAACTAAATCTCTCCCCTCCGATCCATCGCACTGATTTCTGCAGCCGGCCAGAAAACTCGAGCCAGCAGTTTAGTCACCTTAAGTGTTTACACGCCTCCCCCTCCTCCCCCGCCTCCCCCTCCTCCCCCTCCATCACCTCCACCTCCCCCCCGCCCTGCCTGCAGCTGACATCACTGCAGACACACATGTCAGACTATTGTCAATCTGAACTGAGATAATTATCAATGTTGTGATATGAAAACACCAGAGAGTCGCTGTGCTGCTCCATGCAGTGAGCGGGGGGTCTGTTAGGGCTGTAGGGGGGTCTGTTAGGGCTGTAGGGGGGTCTGTTAGGGCTGTAGGGGGTCTGTTAGGGCTGTAGGGGGGTTGTTGGGGGTTGTTGGGGTTGTTGGGCTTTGTTGGGGGGGTTGTTGGGGGGTTACTAGTATTGTTGGTGGTTTTGGGGGTAGTTGGGCTTTTTGGGGGGTTTTGGGAGTTGTTGGGGGGGTTGTTTGGAGGTTGTTGGGGGATTATTAGTGTTGTTGGTGGTTGTTGGGGGTTGTTGGGGGGTTACTAGTGTTGTTGGTGGTTGTTGGGGGTTTTTGGGGGATTATTAGTGTTGTTGGTGGTTTGTTGGGGGTTTTGGGAGTTGTTGGGGTCGTTGGGGGCTGTTGTTGCCTCTGCATGAAATATGACTTGAAAGCTGTCAGAGTTCCCTCTCATGGTTCCAGGAGACCTGCAGCAGCTGATGTTTGTCCTGATATACCGAATCGTTAGTGCGACAGAGTCACTGAAGCCGGATCCACTAACATCAAGTTTCCTCTGGGTATTGACCCTGGCGGGCCGGGCCTGACAGGTGGAACTGCAGCAAAGTTCATTAATAATGTTAAATAAATCAATTTGCCTGCAGATGGCCATCTGCAGCAGATCCTCCTGTTTCACCTCCATCATTCGCTCAGCCAGAACCGGATTCTGCTGAGACGCTGCAGGACGGCGACGCGACTCCACCTTCCAACTCATATTTACTGTCTGTCACTCAGTTAAAGGTGGAGGTGTCTCTGCTGCCTTATCTCCCTCCACACCTGCAGCTCGTGTCGCCATCAGACTGTTGCAGTCGTTTTCTCTCCACCTGCAGCTCAGCCGCTCGTTAGTTCAGTATTTAAGTCCAGTCTCTGGTTCAGTCTTCAGTCGGGCCTGCTGTGTGTTTGGTTCTGCTCATTGTGACATTTTCTGCTCAATGACTGTCCTTAAAGAAAAACAGCAACATTTCCTGATGTTGAAGTTAAAGTAAAATTCACGAACAACACCCTAAATGTTTCTTGTATTTCTTGCAAACAACATTTGTTTACAATCCTTCTGATGGTTGTTGACCAGCTGAGACCAGAACAGAACAGACCCAAACAGACCAGAACAGAACAGACAGAACAGAACAGACAGACCAGAACAGACCAGAACAGAAAACTCAGCGTTAAGTTACGCTACATTAGTGATGTAACAGCATGATGTTACATATACAACATAAAGTAAATATAGTTACAGTTCTGACGGTTCTGACGGTTCTGACAGTTCTAACCCTGTTGGATCAAACTGGACCGTGATTTTGCGCTTCAGGCTGCAGAAGACAGACTTTTCTTCTTCCTGTTCCCACTCGGACCAGCGGCACCGGGCTGCTCCGAGATGAGCAGAACTTCATATTTGTGCTCTTCCTGGTGGGCCGGGTCAGTTCTCAGGACATGTGGTTCCTCCAGAGACCGAACGTAAACACAGACTCGGCCCGATATGAAGACAAATAAACCTCGAGCGTCTGGCAGCCGACCAGAGAGTTTAGGATTCCACACGTTCATCAATCATCTGCGCTTGTTGTTGTTCTGACTGTGTGAGAACGACCAGAACATCCAGCCCGTTAACGTCCCGCACACGGAACACGAGACGCTCTGTGTGTGTGACTCTATAATAACTTCATTAAAGCATTTTAATTAAGACCCGGATCACATTTGTTCTGAGCAGGAGGAGAAAACAGACCGCTGATTTGCTGCATCGATGCTGCTGCAGACGCACACATTGCTTCATCTCAGGTATTGATCTCCTCCACCTCCTCCTCCACCTCCTCCTCCACCTCCACCTCCACCTCCACCTCCTCCTCCACCTCCACCTCTTCCTCCTCCTCCTCCACCTCCTCCTCCTCCTCCTTCACCTCCACCTCCTCCACCTCCACCTCTTCCACCTCCACCTCCTCCACCTCCACCTCTTCCTTCACCTCCTCCTCCACCTCTTCCTCCACCTCTTCCTCTACCTCTTCCTCCACCTCTTCCTCCTCCTCCACCTCTTCCTCCTCCTCCACCTCTTCCTCCACCTCCTCCTCCTCCTCCTCCTCCTCCTCCTCCACCTCTTCCTCCACCTCTTCCTCCTCCTCCACCTCTTCCTCCTCCTCCACCTCTTCCTCCACCTCTTCCTCCTCCTCCTCCTCCACCTCTTCCTCCTCCTCCTCCTCCTCCTCCTCCCTCTTCCTCCACCTCTTCCTCCTCCACCTCCTCCTCCACCTCCTCCACCTCCTCCACCTCCTCCTCCTCTCACCGTGTTGTAGTTTGAGGTTTCATCCTTCTACAAAATGTGACACACTCATTTTAGCATCCTGTCCGTCTCCGCCTCTCATTTCTTCATCATTCCTCGCTCCATCGATTCCTCTGCTTCATCAAGTTCCGGCGCCGCAGCCGGACCTCTCACACCTTGGCAGCCGTCGGCGCTGACGGCCGGCAAGAAGTGCAGCGTCAGCCGATCGGCGCCCTTCAGCAGCCGCTGTCACGGCGAGAGAGAAGGTCAAAGCTGCTGACAGAGGAGGAACAAACAGAACTTCATTTACCATCCGCACCTGAGGAGGCGGAGCCACACACCAGTGAGTGATGGAGGAGAGTCCGCCTCCACCTCCACCTGTCAGCTCACCTGACCACACCCAACAGAACCAACAGAACATTAACAGTCATGTGACCTGAGAGAAATTCAACTGACACAGCCCTCCTCTCCCTGCTGAGTTCTGGTTCTGTTCCCTCCTCTCCCAGCTGAGTTCTGGTTCTGTTCCCTCCTCTCCCTGCTGAGTTCTGGTTCTGTTCCCTCCTCTCCCTGCTGAGTTCTGGTTCTGTTCTCCTCCTCTCCCTGCTGAGTTCTGGTTCTGTTCTCTCCTCTGCCTGCTGAGTTCTGGTTCTGTTCCCTCCTCTCCCTGCTGAGTTCTGGTTCTGTTCTGCCCTCCTCTCCCTGCTGAGTTCTGGTTCTGTTCCCTCCTCTCCCTGCTGAGTTCTGGTTCTGTTCTGCCCTCCTCTCCCTGCTGAGTTCTGGTTCTGTTCTCTCCTCTCCCTGCTGAGTTCTGGTTCTGTTCCCTCCTCTCCCTGCTGAGTTCTGGTTCTGTTCTGCCCTCCTCTCCCTGCTGAGTTCTGGTTCTGTTCTCTCCTCTCCCTGCTGAGTTCTGGTTCTGTTCTGCCCTCCTCTCCCTGCTGAGTTCTGGTTCTGTTCTGCCCTCCTCTCCCTCCTGAGTTCTGGTTCTGTTCTGCCCTCCTCTCCCTCCTGAGTTCTGGTTCTGTTCCTACCTCTCCCTGCTGAGTTCTGGTTCTGTTCTGCCCTCCTCTCCCTTCTGAGTTCTGGTTCTGTTCTCTCCTCTCCCTCCTGAGTTCTGGTTCTGTTCCCTCCTCTGCCTGCTGAGTTCTGGTTCTGTTCCCTCCTCTCTTCGTGGCCTCTCAGTGGCCCGACTTTAAAGAGGTCCATTTGATGAATGGCATGATGGTAATTATATTATATTCAGTTAATGTCATTGCCGTGTGGTTACTGCTGGCTCAGCTCTCCTCCGTCCTACCTCAGCTCTTCCAGCCCGTGATTGAACCGGTTCTGACCCGGAGCTAGCTCGGCCCTGCAGCTCATTTGCTAATAGAAAAGTGATCGACGGATCGGGAGCTCCATGACCGGGAATCCCCTCAGCCAATTTCCAGCCTCCTGATCCCACATGACAGTCGAACAGCGACGAAGGAGAGGTGAGGATGATGTGATGAATGATGATGGAGCGGGTCGAGGCTCACAGAACCTGGAACAGAAGCCGGATCCTTCACTGTGATTCCCGGCGGAGCAGGCGTCCAGCAGCTGGAACGCTTCTGTCACTGCCTTTAAAAGTGAGCAATAACAAATCAGCAGGCTAATGGTCAGTGAATTAAGCCGCCAGCCCGGATCGACAGCGCGGAGGAGAGAGGAGGCCCGGCTTCACCTCCCCCACCGACCCATTACCTGTCACTGCCACCGGCCCGCGATTAACCCAGACAAGTCCTTTCTGTGCTCGCAGCTCCCCGGAGAGCCGTTCTGATCGCTGTCAGCAGCAGCTCCAGTCGCTAAGAGGAGCTGGACTTTAATGGCAGAACACCAGCAGAGCCACCAGCAATCATTCAAAAGGCCCGGGATAATGGACCGGGCCGACACAGAACCGCACGATGGTGGACCTCTAATCTCTGTGAACACGTGAAGGTGAAGCAGGACGAGAGAAGAGAAGTTAGAGCTGCACATTTATATTTAGACTTTATGTTATTTTATTATTTATATTGATAAAGACACAACGAGACAAACTGCTGCATGTTTCTGTTACTGAGCAACCGGGCCGAACCGCCGACCTGCTTCCTGTGGCGCCGGTTCACGTGTTCGTATGTAAACACGTGTGACGGAGAGTTTTTCTGAAACGGGGCTGAAACAAGCTGAACATGTGGACGAGTAATCGGACCGGTACTTAAAAGAAAGAACCAGAAGAACCAACAACACCGATGTTCTGCTGTGTTCTGATGAGGCGGAGTCAGAATCAGCTTCATGAGTCCTGAACAGAACAATCTGCAATAAGACGGTACCAGGACAGAACAGTTCTGTCAGCGACTCTGTTCTTAAATAATAATGATCTGCAGAGTCTGGTCTGGTCCAGTCGGGTCTGCAGAGAACTTCTCTGATGCTGCTCGGATTGAAGTGTCACTCAGCGACTGTCTCGCTCATTATTCTGATGTTTGTACCTCTGTTATTAGAGGTTCTGACCCAGAACATACCATCTGTCCCCCAGAATCTGTGAGTGTCCCTGTGGTCATCACGGCAGTAATGAGGTGAGTAAACCAGCTGTTCTCAGAGGAACATACAGAGAGGTGGCAGGGTCCGCCACATGTAAACACAGTAGAACTCCTTTAAGGTCAGAATAAATCTACAGAATGCTCCTTTAATAAATGCCTAATATGGTTCATTAAGGTCACTTTAATTATTTACTGACAAAGTTTCTCTGCTGTTATAAATCTACGTATCTCTCTTTTTCACAGCCGACCTTTGTGTCCACGGGGGTAAAACCCATGAACGCCCGGCGCTGCTCGGTGCTGCTCGCCGCTGCTCGGCGCTGCTCGCCGCTGCTCGGTGCTGCTCGGTGCTGCTCGGTGCTGCTCGCCACTGCTCGGTGCTGCTCGGCGCTGCCCGGTGCTGCCCGGTGCTGCTCGGTGCTGCTCGGCGCTGCCCGGCGCTGCTCGGTGCTGCTCGGTGCTGCCCGGTGCTGCCCGGTGCTGCTCGGTGCTGCCCGGCGCTGCCCGGTGCTGCTCGGTGCTGCCCGGTGCTGCTCGGTGCTGCTCGGTGCTGCTCGGGTCTTTGAAGAGTTCATGTTTAAATAATTCATGAAACACAGGAACACAAATGTAACTCTGTCTTTGCTGTGAGTGCTTTCATCTCTTCTTGACTTCACCGGGCTTCCGTAGTTTCCGTAGTGTCTCCAGGACGTCGCCTGTTCTGAACACCTGTTGGTTCTGACCCGTTGTCGCTGCTCTGTGTGAAACATCCAAACGACCTTTTGTTTACAGCCCTCCCCTCCCCCGACAGTTAACCCCGACACACAACAACCGACCGCTCGCAGCGCAGTTAAAGACAGAGCTGCTATCTACCCAGCATGCACGCTGCCCCGCCATCACTCTTCCTTAACAGTCTTTAATTAATCCTGATTACCACTACAGGGGGTCATTGTCCCTGAATGAATGGCAGCATCACACGGTCCATTTAGCGCTGTGTTCTTATCAAAGCCCGCCTCACGTCACCTCCCATTTAAAGGAGCTAATTAGCTGGAAAACACATGACAAGTCAATTGTGGCGCCGGAGACGACAGAATGAAGCGCCGCTCCGACAAATGTCTGCTGCACGCTGATACTGTTGTCCTGCTGCCGGGCTGTCAGCAGATAACGGGCGGTACCGGACCGCTCGAGGCCGGTTAGTGATTGATCCGACGGCACTCGGGATGTTTTAACTGTTGTCGTATGAATCACACGAGCAGTCGACACACTCAGAGTTCTGATCAATGACTCTGATCACTGCAACTTATCTATTTATCTATTTATCTGTTTATGTATTTTTACTGTGCTGGATGTTTTTGATCACTTTGGTTCTGATCCAGTTTGTCTTCACACAGACAGTCTGCTTCATATCAGACTTCAAACATGAACTGATTTAGAATAAAGCAGACTGATCAATCACTCTTCAATCGACTGTATTCTACAGAGACAATCTGCAGCCAATCAGGTGATGCAGTCATCTTCCTGTGGACAGAACCAGCAGCACCATCACACCACTGGCTGCCGGGACAGAACCAGCAGCACCATCACGCCGCTGGCTGCCGGGACAGAACCAGCAGCACCATCACGCCGCTGGCTGCCGGGACAGAACCAGCAGCACCATCACGCCGCTGGCTGCCGGGACAGAACCAGCAGCACCATCACACTGCTGGCTGCCAGGCCGGGTTCTGCAGAGCGGCGGCGACAGACTCAACACATGTGTCAAACATTCACAGTTCAAACGACTTCAGGTGTAAAACTAAAGAGCAGCAGCTGCTCTACATGTCCAGCTGATTAACGGCTGTGATTAAATCTGTGGTTCTGTTCTGGTCCAGGACAAAGAGGGACACGCGGCACATCTGCAGTCTAACGACGTGTTCAGTGAGCAGTAAGTGCTTTCTGTTGGTTTCAGTAATACTAATGAGAGGTAACATCTGAATCTATCCCTCAAATGTCTGAACAGGGAAAAAGCCTGAACTGTTTCTGTTGGCAGCGGGTCCGGACCCGCCATAACACGCTGTTAGTGCTGTTTCTGCGCTGGCTTTTGATGGCAGCGGGGAATTTATGTGGCAGTGGATCTATCTTAGCGAGCGGCCCATCTGCCCGGCGCTGCCTGCACTGGCAGCGGCTCCCACACGCTGCAGATTGCTAATGTGGCATTAAACAATAAATGGACGAAACGCTGCTCCTTCACTATTTCCTTCAAGCCGTCAGAGTCCACAGCTGCAGCGTCCTGGTTCTGCTGTGTTCACCTCTATAAACCACAAACTGCTCTCTGGTTCCACCAGCTTTATTTACCCAGAGTGCTTTGCCTTAAAGGACGAGGTCGACGTTTTGGGAGTCAAACCTCGTGTTCCTTCAGGTGGACGGCTGTCGGCTGCGCTGCATCGTCACATTCTCTGCTGGTTTCAAACATTTTCAGCTTCTTGGCACAAAACTCAGTCAGTCACACATGAAGGCCAGGTGAGCACAGGTGAGCACAGGAGAGCACAGGAGAGCACAGGAGAGTACAGATGAACACAGGAGAGCACAGGTGAGCACAGGAGAGCACAGGAGAGCACAGGTGAGCACAGGAGAGCACAGGAGAGCACAGGTGAGCACAGGAGAGCACAGGTGAGCACAGGTGAGTACAGGAGAGCACAGGTGAGCACAGGTGAGCACAGGAGAGCACAGGAGAGCACAGGAGAGCACAGGTGAGCACAGGTGAGTACAGGAGAGCACAGGTGAGCACAGGTGAGTACAGGAGAGCACAGGTGAGCACAGGTGAGTACAGGAGAGCACAGGAGAGCACAGGTGAACACAGGAGAGCACAGGAGAGCACAGGAGAGCACAGGTGAGTACAGGAGAGCACAGGAGAGCACAGGTGAGTACAGGAGAGCACAGGTGAGCACAGGAGAGCACAGGTGAGTACAGGAGAGCACAGGTGAGCACAGGTGAGTACAGGAGAGCACAGGAGAGCACAGGTGAGTACAGGAGAGCACAGGTGAGCACAGGTGAGTACAGGAGAGCACAGGTGAGCACAGGTGAGCACAGGTGAGCACAGGTGAACCACACCTGCTGCCACAAACAGGATCTCCACGATGTTTGAGGCCGACGTGTTCAGAAAGGTTCTGATGTCACGACAGATTTAGAAAAGGTTCTGATCCATGTTGAGATGTTCAGGTGTGATTGTGATGAACATTTAAAGATCTGTCTGAACTTCAGTGTTTATTTTCTCCACAGAGTTTGCAGTGTACTCATGGAGGTAATCGATTACTTTGACAGTGAAGTACACTTAAAGACACGGTGATTCAGAGGTGCTGCAGTCGTTCTCTCAGTTCTAAGTGGATTTATGGACGTGATTATAAAGTATTGATAACAAAGTTGCATGTGGAAGGATCTATAACTGTCTGTGAGACATTATGAAAGAATCATCTGCTGACTTTGGAAGCAGCGACACTCGCTGCCATCAAAAGCTCTGCAAAGCAAACATGAGTAAGTCTTTGGATGCTCAGAAGGAAAAAGCAGCAGAGGTCTGCGGTGGATGCGTGGGCGGCGGGGGTGTCCTGTGGAGGCGGCTGTTTTCTCTCCACACACTGAGCGCCGACACGCCTCCGCCGCTCGCCGCTCTGACGTCAGCTCGCTGCGAGACGTTTATTTATGCTGCGTCGTGTGCGGCAGCCAGAACCGCTCTTTCATCCAGAGTGTTGTCGAAGGCCTGCAGACAGATCTCCTGCCGAAGAGCCGTAAAGAGAGATTCTGGACTGTTTGAGGGTCCACATGCTGTCACATCACATCACAGACGGATCAGAACACAGAAACAGGAACAAATGTCAGAAACACTGAAACTTTAGATGCGATCAGCTGACGGTGTTCAGACTTGTGACTGAAGTACAAGAAGCGACAACAGACGAGAAGCATGACGAGTGGCTCTGTTAATCAGAAGGTACTTTACTCCGTGAACGTGACATTACAGAGAGGAGACAGAGAACCAGAACCAGAACCAGAGTCTCTGCTCAGCGCTTATGAAAAAGTGTGAATAAAAACAAAGGACCTGACTGAGTGACAGGATGTAGGCCATCAGAGGAGGATGTGGGTGATGACATCATCCAGAGGGGACAAAAATACGCTGAGTCCACGAGGAAGAAACCGGGCCAGATTCTGCTGCTGTGGACAGAATGATGTTTAATGTGAGATACCAGAATCATCCAGCTGACAGTACACAGGCCCGTGAAGTCCTGCCGGGTCCAGGATGAGCTGCCGGGCCGTGTCTTTGAGTTCTCCTTGTTTCAGCGGCAGCGCTGTGGGTCGGCAGGTCAGAGGTCAGCGGGTCGTCATCATCCTCTACTTTGCCTAATTACAGGCGGGATGAGAGTTTGTCCGGCTGCAGCAGGCTGAAGCGTGGCAGCGGTTCAAAGTCCTGCTCTGGAAATCTTTAATATTTAATACATCGATTAACATTAACAACTCAGGCAGAACTGTTTCAACAATTCCATTATTATTTGATCTCACTCCATAGAGCCATGATGGGTGGTATAATGAAAGGTGGATCTCTATTTCAACCTTGAAGGGGTTGGGCAGAGTGCCAGTAATGAAGACGTATTAAAGCTTAATGTAGCTTAATGTAGCAGGTGTCATATATATAATGTACAGAAGCTCTTTCTAAAGCATTATATTCATCGCTACTACCTTAAAAGCCACTAAATCTTCTGGGCTAAGTTAGTCTGGCTATGATTCTCTTCCAATTAATCAATAGAAAAATTGTTAACACACCTTAACTGGGATCCATTAGAGTGTCCCGGGTAATAAATGTTCCCGCGGGGGCAAACTGCCTGCTGCACTCAGGTTAATGGGCAAAGTTGAGAGAAGTGACCACTAAATCTGCAAGGACACCACATTCACACTGCCGAGCCTCCGTCAGCCTCCGTCAGCCTCCGTCACAGCCTTCATCACAGCCTTCATCACAGCCTCCATCAGAGCCTCCATCGGGAGCCCCCGTCACCGGCAGATGAGCGTAAGAGCTCAGCACTAATCAATTGTTTTTGTAAGCGAGGAGGGAGAGCAGCCTGGCTCCATAGAAGGCAGCCTGGCTCCACAGAGTGCAGCCTGGCTCCACGGAGGGCAGCCTGGCTCCACAGAGTGCAGCCTGGCTCCACGGTTGGCAGCCTGGCTCCACAGAGGGCAGCCGGGCTCCACAGAGGGCAGACTGGCTTGACAGAGAGCAGGCTGCCTCCACGGAAGGCAGCTGGAGTCCACGGAGAGCAGCCTAGTTCCATGGAGGGCAGTCTGGCTCCACAGAGTGCAGCCTGGCTCCACAGTTAGCAGCCAGTCTCCACGGAGAGCAGCCTAGTTCCACGGAGGGCAGTCTGGCTCCACGGAGAGCAGCCTAGTTCCATGGACTGCAGAATGGCCCCACAGTTGGCAGCCTGGCACCACAGAGAGCAGCCTGGCTCCATGGAGGGCAGGCTGGCTCTACAGAGGGCAGCCTGGCTCCACAGTTGGCAGCCTGGCTCCACAGTTGGCAGCCTGGCTCCACAGAGGGCAGCCTAGCTCCACAGTGGCAGCCTGGCTCCACAGTTGGCAGCCTGGCTCCACAGAGGGCAGCCTAGCTCCACAGAGTGCAGCCTGGCTCCACAGTTAGCAGCCAGTCTCCACGGAGAGCAGCCTAGTTCTACGGAGGGCAGTCTGGCTCCACGGAGAGCAGCCTAGTTCCATGGACTGCAGAATGGCCCCACAGTTGGCAGCCTGGCACCACAGAGAGCAGCCTGGCTCCATGGAGGGCAGGCTGGCTCCACAGTTGGCAGTCTGGCTCCACAGAGGGCAGTCTGGTTCCACAGTTGGCAGCCTGGCTCCACAGTTGGCAGCCTGGCTCCACAGTTGGCAGCCTGGCTCCACAGAGGGCATCCTGGCTCCACAGAGAGCAGCCTAGCTCCACAATTGGCAGCCTGGCTCCACAGTATGCAGCCTGGCTCCACGAGGGCAGCCTGACCAGAAGGACTTCCACAGCAACATCTCCTGATGTTCACCTTCTCTTATTAAATTATCATGATTCTCACATTTCTAACTATCAGACAAAAGCGGATCATGTCTCTGATCTTAACATGTAAAGTGACGGAGGAAGTTATTGATCTCTGACTTCTGTTCCATCAAAAGTTATGTTTGAAATTAACACAGAAACATGACACGATTAAAAGAAAAGTAAATAATCATCATATTATTCATTATTACAGAAAGAAGAACTGGAATTATAAACATTGTAACTGTTTAATGAAGCCACAAACAGATAATCAATCAGATCATATTGATCATGAACGCTTCAGAGAAATTAATTCTGTGGTAAGTTCTAAAGTTCTAAAGCAGCTCGGTCACAGGTGGATCTCCGGTCCAGCAGTCTGAACTCCGAGCCGCTGTTATTCTTCTGATTATCGGGATGAGTCAGCGCCGATGCATCACGCAGTAAAAGGGCCCGGGAACGTCGATGTGGAGGCAGACGGCGAGGCCCGGCCCGGCCCGGCCCGGCTGCAGCTCCACTCTGAGCTGTCAGAGAATTAGATCAGGAGGAAAGTGTATGTGACAAGAGCTAATTAAGTCACATCAGGCAGCTAAACCTGACAGGAGGAGAGGGAGACGCCGCGGCTAATTGCATTTACTTCATCTTGTAATGTGGGCCATCATAACTGCTAATTCAATTGTACAATCATTCTGCCAACTCCTGGCCATTAAGCACACATTTAATTGCTTCCATAAAGCTTTTAATATGCAGCACACAGAGCGGGGGACGTGACACGGACCCTCGCCACCAGCCAACATGCAGATGTCCCTCCGTCACCACGGAGACGCGGGCCGGGCCGAGTGTTATTGGACGGTCCTGTTTCCAATACATCATCATTAGACGAGTGTTTAGGGCCCATTTCATGTCGTAACTCAGAGGCTGGATGGAGAGATATCAGCTGCCCTGCTATTGTTGTGATCGCACACACACACACACACTCACACACACACACATACACACTCACACACACACACACACACTCAGTGTCTTATCTTGTAAGGCCTCTTTATCTGATGCTCGGCGCTCCACACAGGACGTGAACACATGAAGCAGAGATATTACAGAAACAAAACAAGCATTCAAAGAAACGCGTCAGGATAAATAGATGTCAGATTTTGATCTCAGTTGGACATCTTTGTAAATTAAAGGTGAAATAAATAAAATCAGACAGACGCTGACCTGCTCAGTGTGACAGAGAGAATAAATAACTGTGATGTGTCCAATTTATTCTTCTTTCTTTGTTTTTATCAGAAGAAATGATTAGCTTAGCTTCGCTGTGTGCTGGAGGATCAGTGTGATCAGTGTGCTGCTGCTTCTGTCTGCACCGACAGACGACGTGTCGACAGAGAGGAGGATGGAAACACGACGTGGAGACGCAGGAAATAATCAGGAGAAACATGGTGACAAGTTTTACAACATTTACTTTGTGTTGCATCTGATTCACTGCAGTGACCCGACGTGTCATGACGTGTGTCGGCTGTGACTGTCGGTGTCCTCGGCCTCCTCCTCCTCCTCTTCCTCGTCCTCCTCCTCCTCTTCCTCCTCCTCTTCCTCTTCCTCCTCCTCTTCCTCCTCCTCGTCCTCCTCCTCCTCTTCCTCCTCCTCTTCCTCGTCCTCCTCCTCCTCCTTCAGACAGCTGTGGAGCTGTATGAGGGCCACACCGAGACATGCAGCGATAAGCAGACTGTGAGTGCGAGGAGACGAGGGAGGAGGAGGAGGAGCAGGTCTGATAACATCCTGACGAGCAGAGACATGTATAAGAGGCAAACAAAGCCCAGAGGAGCCGGCCCATCAGTACCCGACATGTCCCCCATCATTACTGTCCTCACACAAAGCCCGTGTCGTCCCAGCGTGTTATGAAACAGTCTCTCAAATTAAAATCTTGTATCAAACTGCATCTGATGGCAACAACTATTTAGTGGTCATATTTTATGTGCGAGCCAATGAAAAGCAATAACAGTTTTATTTAATGTATCTGCTCCTGCCAGCTGCCGGAGAGAGCCTCTTAATAGGAGCTGTCCATCACTGTCAGCGCCGGGCGGCCCAACAACAGCCCGCTGTAATAAACATGAGGGGAGATAACAGCTCGCCACCTCGCTCCTGTTCACCTCCTGCTCCTGTTCACCTCCTGCTCCTGTTCACCTCCTGCTCCTGTTCACCTCCTGCTCCTGTTCACCTCCTGCTCCTGTTCACCTCCTGCTCAGCTTGTTCCTCTCAGCTTGTTTCTGCTTTTATCAGCCACTAATTCATCTGCAGACGCGGCGAGCAGTGGTGGCGAGCAGCGGTGGCGAGCAGCGGTGGCGAGCAGCGGTGGCGAGTGACAGCCGGACACGTGTTTCAGTACCGAGGTTCAGAACAGGAACATTTATCTGCTGAAACGAACAGAAACACCTTCACCATGAATCAGTGGTGAGAATATAGAGAGAAGAGAGAAGTCTCCTCATCAAGTCAGCTTCATACAAACTGTTAGCATTAAAATCAACATCAGGACGGATTCATTTAATATTTTTGATACTTTAAAAGAGTATTTTATTACTAAACCAACTATAAAGTAGTTTATCTGATGTTTATTCTCCAGCCGGAGGTCGATGATCTGCAGTTCTATATTTTATAGACGTCCACATCAGGAGGTCGAGGAGACGATGGAGACAAGGTGGACTAACAGATGACTAACACACCTGCTGACATCACAGGAAGTGAACCACCTGCGTCTGTCACCATGACGACCAAACAGGCCACCCCAACAGGGCGTGCTACTCATGGACATGAATTAAACTCTTCTTAGTTACAGAAAGTATAACTCAGGATCATACTTCACATTCCAGGAATTCTCATTCCCATTTTCTGGGCTCCAGAGCTGTAACATAACGTCAGCACACAGGAACAATACTTATCAAAATCACTTCATTACTGAGTACCAGGCAGAAATCATTACTTGTGAACATGTTGCTTTCCTTTAGGAAACCAGAAGTCAAACATACTCTGCGCACACGCAGGTTTTAACTCATCAGCAATGTGAAAATTCTCTTCTTTTTCTTTAAATCACTTGAGAACAGAGTCAGACAATCTCCTGGCTGTTCGCTGGACCCTCTGCAGCCCGGATGCTTTTATCTGTGTGTCACCGTCATTCCTGCTTTGTTGACTCTGAGTGTCAGTGGTGGGAGTGTGTGTGTGTGCGTGTGCGTGTGCGTGCGTGCGTGCGTGCGTGCATGTGTGTGTGTGTGTGTGTCATCCCATCCTCGTCGCCAATGTTGTGTCTCTACTTTATTACTGAATTAATTGAGGTTGCAGAATTTAATCTGAATAACATGGACCACTCAGAGACACGTCCGTCTTCCTACCCATAATACCTTTCAACATCCTAACAGGGCGTGTTACTCATGGGGAGCATCAGCACGGCGACGTGACGACACAGAGCTCAACCTGAACAACGTAAAGCTGCGACATGAAGACGTTCAGAGACGTCCTGCAGCGTCTGTGGAGACGCCAACACGACACGTTCAGGAACACAGAACACAGGACGTTTATCTAAAGAACTACATATGTAACATAGTATAAAATAATGAAATGTTTCCAGTCTGGACACCGTTCAGCTCAGTCAGATCAGGCGCCACATGTACAGAGGCTTTGTCCTCCATGTGGTCGAGTCCCCTGCTGCCTGGCAGTCACTCAGCTCTCAGCCCGGCAGTGCAGACAGAGTCAAGAAATCATAATAATTATAACAAAGATTTCATCAAACTTGTTTGTATTAAACTGATTTTACAGACAACATTTTTAATTTATAATGATGTTAGAATGATAGTAGTAAATAATAATAATAATAATAATGATAATAATAATGATAATAATGATGATGATAATAATATAATAATAATAAAAATAATAATTATAATAATAACAATTATTATTGTTGTTGTTGTTGTTGTTACAACCATAATAATTATTATAACTTTATTTATCATCTAATAGAGTTACAAAGTGATTTCATGCAACAAGATGATAAAGAGTCCGATAAATCAGAAGTGGATCAATAACACCATCTCACTCTTTATATACGGTGTTTTAAGAGCGACTTCAACTGGGCCTCTGGATCAGCACGCCTGGTTCTTCAGACAGGGCCCGGCCCACATCTGGAGGTTCTGACTGTCTGGATGATGTCCGACTGCAGCTCTGCAACTCAACACGATGTCACAGAACCTGATCACACGGTCTGTAGCAGGTTCTGGTTCTTTGGAGGTTCTGGTCCTTCATATCTGAGGCTAACGTCCTCCGTGCTGTGTGTGTGTGTGTGTGTGTGTGTGTGTGTGTGTGTGCCACATGTCCAGTGTGTGTGAGCGTTACCCAGCATGCAGTGCGGCGGCCTCAGTGTGGGTAATAGCAGCGTGCAGGTTTAATCTGTGCGTCCTGCAGCAGGAGATTAAAAGCTTCTTCACATTAGTAACGTCTCCGCAGAACGATTATCTTCTCTGAATAATTTATTCTTCAGCCGCTGTAATTTTCTTATCGCTCCCTTTTTGCCTCTTTTACTGGGCAGCAGACAGTAAATGGCTGTTAGTCTCCAGAAACCTATGGATCGCTGTTTCCATCAATCAATTAAAAAACACTTACCTCACACTCAACATGATTTATATCTTGTTAATAGAATTGTCTCACTATATCCGATATTATTATAGCCTTAATTCCATTAGCTGTTTGCTTAATGCTTTCTCTGCGGCTGACCTCCAGCAGCCGGCAGATAGGCGGGATTAGTCCAGGACACACAGCCTCTTTCTGGGAATGTTGGAGGTCAGGGCAGCCGCAGGACTCTGGACGCCGGCTCCTGATTGGCTGCTGTGGTCCCGCAGACCTCTTCCCTCCATTATGACCCGTTTACTGCTGAGGAGGCCAGTGGAGCGATGGAGGACGGCGGCGGCGAGCGACCGCCGGGACACGTGACGTCTCGCTGCGAGTCGTCACCGCGAGGTTTCTTCACACTGACAACTACGAGAAGACGTTTTAATGTTTCAGAACCAGCAGAATCACGGCTCGGTACCAGACCACCACACAGACCCAGTGAGAACGCCGACCGGCACGTGTTCCTGTACCAGAACAAACATGGCCTCCAACCAGCTGAAACGACTGAAACTAAAGCTGTGTGAGGTCCTCCAGCTGCAGGTGCGTCTCCCTCGGCAACGCACAGGTGATGTCATCGACCGCCGAGGTCAGGCGCAGATATCAACGTGTTCTTTAAATGTTTAAAAGACTTCAGACTGGAACAGACGTGGTCCAACAGACCCGGACTGCTGTTCCATCTGACCCTCACCAGGCACCGTTTCAGCTGCTACTGGACCTTCATCTGCTCGACCCAGTACGTCACAAACAGAACAAGAAGAGACAACAGCATGAACCGTCTGCTTGTCGGTCCGGTCGGGAGTGTTTCTTGTTCTGAGCCTCCACCTGTTGACCTGCGTCCTCTGTTCCTTTGTTGCTTCCTGAAATGGATTTGTGCCGTGAACGGGCCCGTTCTAACATCACGTACAGAACAGAACAGAAGATGTTCTGACTGTGTTCTGTTCCCACAAACTCATTTAGAGTCATAAAGTTTCACTCTGAATAAAAATGAATGTTAAAT
Source organism: Diplodus puntazzo (assembly GCA_963678695.2). NCBI lineage: Eukaryota > Metazoa > Chordata > Actinopteri > Spariformes > Sparidae > Diplodus > Diplodus puntazzo. The sequence continues at coordinate 28,994,781 of OZ023173.1, forward strand.
GAAGAAGCTCGAAGGAAACAACCTGATCATGTTTTGTTCTGGTTCTTCTGTCGGGTCCGGACCGTCCATCACACAGTTCAGGTTCTGTTCATCATGTGAACCAGTTTAATGTTTTATTCTAATATTTCCTGCGAGTGATTTACAGTCAACAGGACAAACAATCATTTCAAACTCGTCCTGACAAACACGTTTGTTTATAGACTCGTCGTCACGGCGCCGACTGATGCTAAGCTAATAATGTAGTCGGTGTCCTTCAGAACCACGTTAGTTACATCTTAAATATTCATCACACGTGACCCCGTGAACCCATTACTGTGTTCTGTGTCCAATACCCAGGAGAACACACACACACACACACACACACACACACACACACACACACACACACGGGGGAAGTTAAAAACCAGCAGAAAGTGTCATCAGATAATCAATCACGGCCCGACTGTGATGGGCCCGGCTGTGATCGGGCTCATCTATTACTGAAGCATGTTGCATATTATTTCAATACATTAGCAGAACCGGACCAGATGAATCCGGCTGTGGGAGATAATGAGGATCATATCTGCCAACCTTTGATACCAAACTTCCTCCAGGTCCATTTCAAACTAGAGGGTCTCCGCTGCTCAAGGTCACTGGAGGATGTACCAGCATCTGATCGGACCAGGACCAGACCCGTCCTGTGGATTATTGCATCTGTGACATGTTTTGTTAACAACCATCTTTTTAAAGACTTTAAAATTCAAACGATTTTCACGTCACAGAACCGAACGTGAAGCTTCAACCACAGATTTGATTTCAGCTTTTAGAATCTCAGTGAAGAGACGGACCTCAGAACCTCGGGTCAACCACAGATTGGATTTCAGGCGTCTTCTAAACATTTTCAGGTTGTTTTCTGGGTCTGAGGATTCATTTCTCATCTTTAACATTTCTGTTTTTCATGCACAGACTTCATGAGAACCAGAACTTCATGAGAACCAGAACTTCATGAGAACCAGAACTTCATGAGAACCAGAACTTCATGAGAACCAGAACTTTATAAATACTGTTGTAAAGAGTTAAATGTGTTTCTGTCTGTGGTTTAAAGGCTCCAGAACTTCAGCTCTCTGTCCCGGTCTCATGGTTCAGAACCTCTATGAGGCGACCTCACGCTCTCTCTCACACTCTCCAGCAGACTCAGATCACCTGTTCAGGTGTGACACTGACTCACACAGCTTGTCTCGTTCCCCTCACAGCCAATCAGAGCGTGAGGACGGCCTCTCCTGAAGGCTGAAGACAGATGGAGAATGTTCTGATTCCTCCAACTGAACAGAACCGACTGTTGGATACAGACTCTGAGGACGGTTTGTTAGATCTGAGATTCACAGTCAAATTATTTCATTTGTATGAGGTTTGGATCTGGTTCTGGTTTCTTCCTGCCAGTACCACCACATCTCTGCACGCTGAATATTAAACTAGAGCCTGCATCCATGCTAACAGCTAGATGCTAACAGCTAGATGCTAACAGCGGCATGCTATCAGCTAGATGCTAACAGCAAGATGCTAACAGCTAGATGCTAACAGCGGCATGCTATCGGCTAGATGCTAGCAGCAAGATGCTAACAGCTGGATGCTAACAGCTAGATGCTAACAGCGGCATGCTATCAGCTAGATGCTAACAGCAAGATGCAAACAGCTGGATGCTAACAGCAAGATGCTAACAGTGGCATGCTATCAGTGGCATGCTAACAGTAGGACATAGACTCAGTCCTGCGAAGCGTTTCGTCCTAACGAGCCTCTTTAAGTCTCTAACGACCGACACAGAACAAACACAGAGAGATTGATCCTCACATGAAGTAATTTATTGATCCTCACATGAAGTAATTTATTGATCCTCACATGAAGTAATGTATTGATCCTCACATGAAGTAATTTATTGATCCTCACATGAAGTAATTTACTGATCCTCACATGAAGTAATTTATTGATCCTCACATGAAGCTTCAAGTCATTTAATAAACCTGGTCTGAGCTTCAGCTGCTGTGTGGTTACCCTCCACCCACACACCCACCTCCATCTTGTGACTGTTGCATTATGGGACATTCAAACCACACAGGAGGAGAAGCAGCGAGTGGCTTCTGTCCTGTACGACGTGTGTGTGTTGCTCAAACCAGAAGACTTCGACCTTTTTATCAAAAGAGTTATATTTCTTATTATATCAAAACTAAATTCTGAACAGAACCGAGGCCTTAAATTGGATCAGCTGGTGTTGTCAGTGTGATGGATCTTTATATTTGATATTTATTTCCTCTCCTGTTTTTATTTTGTTCATCCAGACAAGCTGCTGCAACAGTTCAGTGACATGATGCCAGTTTAAAATAAGATAATTATGACATCATCAGGTGTGTGTGTGTGTGTGTGTGTGTGTGTGTGTGTGTGTGTGTGTGTGTGCAGTTATCACATCAGGTCTACGTGACGTTCAGACGGAGCCTCACATAATTCAGCCTAATTGAATGAGGGCCCTCGGGCCGCGTCTCACCAGGATATGGAGCATTAATTGACATTTGCTGAAGCCAAACAAAGGACAGTGGAGCCGTAACGCTCGTTCAAACGTATTAATCCCGGGAATAAATCGTCCTCTTCAATCTGTTATTGATTTGAAAACGAGTTAAACAGAAAATCAATCCAGAAAATATAAAAAGGAACTCGCAGCAGCGCTCCTCCAGATTTATGTGAATTTATTTAAAGCGGTAGCATTTCATTAGGAGAGCTGCTGGCACACACACACACACACACACACACACACACACACACACACACTTTAGAAAGTGGAGAGGCTCTTATTGTGGCGGGGCCTCTCTATCCCCTCTCCAGTCTCCATCACCAGGCGATAGATAATAAGAGATCTCTGCTCCGGCTTCACACACGGCTGATGGGGGTTTTGGATGAGGGGTTAAACTGGTGAGAGCATGTTTGCTAAGCTGTTTGAGGAGCCCGAGCAGTGATGGGTGGGTGGAGGTGGGTGGGGGCGGCGGGTGATGGAGGGGGAGGGTGTTTTTCTCCTCCTGCCTTTCCATCTCAGTGCACCGGAGTGCAATGATGGAATGACCTGGACTTGATCTTTGAGGGCAACATGGCTGATGGCTGCTGCAGATTGATAAATTGATTCTAAACTATTACCATGGTAAAAAAGCAATAAGGTCATAAAAATTGCATCGGTCCGGCCGGCTAAGTAAATCCGAGGCATTTCCAGGAGCGGCGGCGGCGAGCAGGAGGCGGCGAGCATGAGGTGGAATGAGAGAGCGAGAAATGACTTTGAAGAGCTCATCATCTTCAATCTATTTTTCCTGCCGGGCTCCATGTCGCTGCATAGCGGCACTTCATTACAGCCAACAACTGTACACAGGCAGAGCCGGGCCAGCAACCCGGCCCCCGCGGGGCCCCGGGGGTCCCAGCTGCTTAATACCTCATCACTGGCTCCATTGAACGCTTTAATCCGGCTGCTGTGATCAATACGGCCGCTGTGGACTCAAAGGGCCATTCCGTGTAATCAGCCTGTTAATGCTCCTCTGAAGCCGAGAGGGGGGACCAGGCTGACAGGAGGCCCCGCCCACCTCCACCCGCACCTCCACCTCCACCTCCACCTCCACCCGCACCTCCACCTCCACCCACACCTCCACCCGCACCTCCACCTCCACACGCACCAGACCACCTCCACCTGCACCTCCACCTCCACCCACACCTCCACCCGCACCAGACCACCTCCACCTACATCAGACCACCTCCACCCGCACCAGACCACCTCCACCTGCACCTCCACCTCCACCCACACCTCCACCTCCACCTGCACCTCCACCTCCACCCACACCTCCACCTCCACCCACACCTCCACCCGCACCTCCACCCGCACCAGACCACCTCCACCTGCATCAGACCACCTCCACCTGCATCAGACCACCTCCACCCGTACCTCCACCCGCACCAGACCACCTCCACCCGCACCAGACCACCTCCACCTGCATCAGACCACCTCCACCTGCATCAGACCACCTCCACCCGTACCTCCACCCGCACCAGACCACCTCCACCCGCACCAGACCACCTCCACCCGCACCAGACCACCTCCACCTGCATCAGACCACCTCCACCTGCATCAGACCACCTCCACCCGTACCTCCACCCGCACCAGACCACCTCCACCCGCACCAGACCACCTCCACCCACACCAGACCACCTCCACCTGCATCAGACCACCTCCACCCGCACCAGACCACCTCCACCCGCACCTCCATCCGCACCTGACTACCTCCACCCGCACTTCCACCTCCACTCAGACCCAATAATGTTGAATCCTCACGTTGGTGGTTGTTCAGGCATCCAAAACTGTGATTAATGTTGAGAAAAAGAAAAAGAAGAAAAAGAAGAAGAAGAAGAAGAAGAAGAAGAAGGAGAAGAAGAGGAAGAAGAAGAACCCGGACAGGTCCAATAGGTTCTGGCACTGGTCAGAGCTGGTGTAGCTGTGTCAATATGTCATAGAATATAATATCATCTATTTTATTTCTACTCTTGAGTTCGTGAACCTCCTTTAGATCCTCAACCATTTCTGTAAAATCAGTGTTAAATCCAATCAAGTGTTTTAATGGTTCCGCGTGACCTGTTGTGGGGGGACTTTAATTAACGGAACACAGCAACATGTAGTGACGTAGCTCCTCCTTCGCTACACGTGGAGCTGTATCTCAGGTGTTTCTGTTCTCTGCAGGTGAATATGAACATTGTTTCTGACTCACTGCTGAAGAGATTTACGGTGTTTAGAGACGGAGACGTTTATTTAGTTCAAACTGACGGAGATGTTCCCTCATTAGCATATTTAATGAGCCGCTGCAGGAGACTGAGACAGCCTGTGTGTGTGTGTGTGTGTGTGTGTGTGTGTGTGTGTGTGTGTGTGTGTGCGTGTTCCTGTGTTCACACTGTGTGTAATATTCTGTTGTTAACTAACACTCAGTGTTTGTTTGTGATTTCAGTTTCAAATATGTTTTCTATCACTATAATGGAACACATTCATTTGGTGTTTACATTTTATTTACAGAAATATTTATTTTATTTATATTATGGCAAAACACTTTGGAAGCTTTTGTGTGTGTGTGTGTGTGTGTGTGTGTGTGTGTGTGTGTGTGTGTTCTGTTCAAAGCTGTTACACCTGGGCCTGATTATAATAATAATTATTATTATTATCGCTGCTGTTATAATAATAATAATAATAATATTATATTATATTATATTATAATATGTTATTACTATTATTATCTTAACAATAACAACAAAAATAATTATTGTTGTTATTACTATTATAATTATTATTATGATATTAATTATTGTAATTATTACTATTGTAATTATTATAATAATTATTATTATTATTGTCATTATTATAACAGCAATGGTAATAATAATAATAATAATAATAATAGTAATAATAACAACAGACCAGCAGAGTTTTCCGGTCCAGATGTGTGTGATGTGTTTGCGGAAACAGAACCGGACCGGATGTGATTTCTGAAAATAACTAATGAGATCAGGTCCGTTACAAACACTTTGAATGCACGTCGACACTGAAATCAAACATTTTGGATTCAGTTATTATTTCTGGATTCAGTTTGTCTTTAGCTCCAGTCTGAACCGGGTCCAGCGAACCTCAGCTCAAGTTCACACCGAACCTTCACAGGAACGACTCATCAGTTCGATTGGACCGCGGTCCTGACCGGTTCAGACAACAGAAACACATTCATGAGGCTACAGATCAGAAAGAGTAAAAACACGAGCAGCAGCAGCAGCGCGTCGTTTGTCTTCAGCTGTTCTGTAAAATGTCCAAAGACTCTAAAAGAGAGAAAAACAGAAACATGTCCAGCAGCCTGGAGTCCGTCTGTGGTTCCGTCTGACTGAAGCTCAGCTGATGTCACACAGCTCGTCTGACAGGACGGAGGCGTCACAGCAGCACAGGTGGATGAAGACGAGGCAGGTGAGTCTGTCGGGTGGAGGAGCGGCTGTCTGAGGGAGGTGGAGGAGGGATCAGACACACACACACACACACACACACACACACACACACACACACGTCCTCCGGGAGTGAAATGAAATCTTCCAGGCGATATTTCTGCAGCAGATTCAATTACTGCTCTTGTTGTAGAGGAGCTGAGACTTCCCTGATGCTGAGATTGGAACAGGCTGACGGCTGCACACACTGAATAACAGGACGCGGCCCGCGTGTCTGCAGAGGGCCCGGCCCGGCCGGTACCAGCACAGAAACAATAAGACTGATCTGGACAGGTGAGGGGGGTGATGAAGGTTCTATCACATTATCTTCCTCCTCTATACAGAGAGAGAACAGATTCTACTGACCTGAGAGCTGCAGCCGTCAGCACACATGAGTCAGCACACACCTGAGGTGATGGATGGAGCCAGACAGGCAGGATATGAACCTCACACACCTGGACACACACACACACACACACACACACACACACCTGGACACACACACACACACACACACACACACACACACACCTGGACACACACACACACACACACACACACACACCTGGACACACACACACACACACACACACACACACACACACACACACACACACACACCTGGACACACACACACACACACACACACACACACACACATATCAATTTAAAACAGGTAAATAAAAAAAGAATCTGTTCAGTTTGTTGTTAAATCATAAATATTTAAAAAATCATTTTCTAGTTTTATTATTTACAATTTCAATTCAAACAAGTAGAAAAATGTAAAAACACCTTTTTAATCATTTCATAGTTTTATTAGTTCAGTTTAATATTATTATAATTTCTTTATTCTGATCTGCTGTGCTGGAGTTTAATCAGTCAATCAGTTCTGATCAGGTTTAACTGATCAGGTTTTCTGCGGCTCAGAAACAAGTGATGACTAAATGATTCACAATGTTTAATTTTTACATTCTTAATTTTTGTGTTGTGAGAAAAATGAAATAAATATTCACGACTCACTGAGGCGTAAAACATTTAAGCAGAACAATGAATCCAAAGACAGAACCAACGTTTAAACTTAATATTTGTTCTCATATTTCCGTCTGTCAGGTTTTATGTGAAGAACAGGATGAAGGAACGCAGCGAGCGCCTGCGACACCAGCGGCTTCATTTAACCTCTCTGTCTTCTTAATGTTATTTATTGAATCTTGTCCCTCCTGCCGTGCCGTCCGTCTGCTCGTCACAGTAAACACGATGCATCAGTCTCGGTGTCGGGCTCGGCGGGCTCGGCGGGCTCGGCGGGCCTCTCAGCGTCCTGTGTGGTAATCCTGATCGCCTGCTCCTCATTCTCACTGTGTGCTTTTCCTTTAATTTCTCCTTTCTCTGCCACAAAGCCGGTCGGCATTACCTGCGAGGAGGAAGGATCTAAAGTATTTGATTCCAATTCCAGTCAAACCCTGAGGGGGACTTCATCAGCCGGCGGCCCGGTGCTGCTCAGCCGGGCCGACAGAGAGGCCGCGCAAAAGCTATTAAAGTTGTATCTTAAAAGGTCAATAACGCTGGCTGTAACGACTCTGACTGTTTAATCCAAACGTGTGTCTGAGACGCTCACACGCTGCTGACATGATGAACCTGAGTGGCAACACGAGGATCCCACTGTCAAAACATCCCGGAGAGCCAGGTAATGAGAAACACCAGCCCAGTGTCAGCGGCACGCAGAGACACGCATGTCCTCCTCTTCAGGGAGGAGGAAGTGTCCCTGTGGGGAAGTGTCTCAGGAAGTGTCCTGTGAGGAAGTGTCTCAGGAAGTGTCTCAGGAAGTGTCCTGTGAGGACGTGACACCTGTGGGGAAGTGTCTCAGGAAGTGTCCTGTGAGGAAGTGTCTCAGGAAGTGTCTCAGGAAGTGTCCTGTGAGGACGTGTCCCTGTGAGGAAGTGTCCCTGTGAGGACGTGTCCCTGTGAGGACGTGTCCCTGTGAGGAAGTGTCCCTGTGAGGACGTGTCCCTGTGAGGACGTGTCTCAGGAAGTGTCCCTGTGAGGACGTGTCTCAGGAAGTGTCCATGTGAGGACGTGTCCCTGTGAGGAAGTGTCCCTGTGAGGACGTGTCCCTGTGAGGAAGTGTCCCTGTGAGAGCGTGTCTCAGGACGTGTCCCTGTGAGGAAGTGTCCCTGTGAGGACGTGTCCCTGTGAGGACGTGTCCCTGTGAGGAAGTGTCCCTGTGAGGACGTGTCCCTGTGAGGAAGTGTCCCTGTGAGGACGTGTCCCTGTGAGGACGTGTCCCTGTGAGGAAGTGTCCCTGTGAGGACGTGTCCCTGTGAGGAAGTGTCCCTGTGAGGACGTGTCCCTGTGAGGAAGTGTCCCTGTGAGGACGTGTCCCTGTGAGGAAGTGTCCCTGTGAGGACGTGTCCCTGTGAGGAAGTGTCCCTGTGAGAGCGTGTCTCAGGACGTGTCCCTGTGAGGAAGTGTCCCTGTGAGGAAGTGTCCCTGTGAGGACGTGTCCCTGTGAGGACGTGTCCCTGTGAGGAAGTGTCCCTGTGAGGACGTGTCCCTGTGAGGAAGTGTCCCTGTGAGGACGTGTCCCTGTGAGGACGTGTCCCTGTGAGGAAGTGTCCCTGTGAGGACGTGTCCCTGTGAGGAAGTGTCCCTGTGAGGACGTGTCCCTGTGAGGACGTGTCCCTGCGGGGAAGTGTCTCAGGAAGTGTCCTGTGAGGAAGTGTCCCTGCGGGGAAGTGTCTCAGGAAGTGTCCTGTGAGGACGTGTCCCTGTGAGGAAGTGTCCCTGTGAGGATGTGTCCCTGTGAGGACGTGTCCCTGTGAGGACGTGTCCCTGTGAGGACGTGTCCTGTGAGAAAGTGTCTCTGTGAGGATGTGTCCCTGTGAGGAAGTGACTCTGTGAGGACGTGTCCCTGTGAGGACGTGTCCCTGTGAGGAAATGTCCCTGTGAGGAAGTGTCTCTGTGAGGACGTGTCTCAGGAAGTGTCCCTGTGAGGACGTGTCCCTGTGAGGACGTGTCTCAGGAAGTGTCCCTGTGAGGACGTGTCCCTGTGAGGACGTGTCTCAGGAAGTGTCCCTGTGAGGACGTGTCTCAGGAAGTGTCCCTGTGAGGACGTGTCTCAGGAAGTGTCCATGTGAGGACGTGTCTCAGGAAGTGTCCCTGTGAGGACGTGTCTCAGGAAGTGTCCCTGTGAGGACGTGTCCCTGTGAGGACGTGTCTCAGGAAGTGTCCCTGTGAGGACGTGTCCCTGTGAGGACGTGTCTCAGGAAGTGTCCCTGTGAGGACGTGTCCCTGTGAGGACGTGTCTCAGGAAGTGTCCCTGTGAGGACGTGTCTCAGGAAGTGTCCATGTGAGGAAGTGTCCCTGTGAGGACCAGCAGGGGGCAGCATATCACCACAATAAATGCTAACTGTAGCCATCGTTAGCTAGTTGGCTCAGTAGCTGTGCAGCTAGTGGTCCAGTCCAGGAGTTCTGGGTCCAGGGTAGTGTTGGTGTTTGGAACGCTGGTGCAGGAGCTTTGGACCAGACGAGCAGGCTAACAGGCTTACTCCAGTAGACACAACCGGACTTCATCGGGTCAGAACTGTTTCTTCATGTTCGTTCATACATTTAGAAATTCTTTAACCGGTCTGACATATTTCACCTTCTAACTCACTGATGTGACTTTAAAACAGATCAGACGTGAATCCTTTTTTTTTTTTTTAAAGATTTTTTTGAGGCATAGACACCTTTATTTGACAGTGGATAGATCAGAAAGGGGAGAGAGATGGAGGTGTGACATGCAGTACAGGTCCTCCGGCCAGATTCGAACCAGGTCCACTGCGTTTGTGGCATGCGCGCTAACCACTCGACTACCTGCGCGCCCAGACGTGAATCCTGTTCAGAGGGTGAAGTCCAGTCTTTGACCCGAACCAGCTGACGCTGACCGTCCTCACCCTTTCTACTGCCGCAGCAGAGGACGCTTCAACTGGCGACGCTAGAGGATAAACGACAGCGTCAGACTGAGAAGCGTTGGACCAGCAGCGCTGCTGTTTACTTTGGGGTGAGACCGGCCGAGTAGCAGCTCGGGCACCTAAGGCCCGGCTCACACTTCAGCACCGAGCTTATTTAACCCTGATTCGCTCCTCCAGATGATCAGATTCTCTGGTGATGTCACAAAATAGAGGTAAACATGTTGCGTGAGGCCCCTGACGGTCCTGGTTCTCTGATTCATGTGATGGTTCTCGGGCCGGTGCTTCAGGAGTTCTGTCCGAAACGGTTCGGCTCCCCTGCTGGTTTAATGACAAGGTCAGCGTTAATTACAGGAACGTTATTAGACGTGGACCCAGACAGGAACCGAGATCTCCATAACGTACTCCCCGCTACACAACACACACACCGTACACAACACACACACCGTACACACCGCTACACACACACCGTACACACCGTGCGTGCGTGCGTGCGTGTGTGAGATGGGATGATACGTGCTTGTGTTTGTCCGGAGCTGAAACACTGTCTGATATCATCTGTGTGGCTCCGAGCAGCTAATGTGATATTTGCTGTGGCGCTGGCCTGCAGATCCGGAGTCAAGCGGCAGATCTCATCTGCAATGTAAGACAATTTCCGCAGATGTGAAAAGACAGTTTCTCCAGTCAATAGACTATAAATTGCAGCCGGAGAATGAAATCATCTTAACTAAAGGTGAGTGTCTCTCCTGCGGGGTCCAGAGGCCGACCCCGCCTTTTTTAATAATTTGTATGTTTAGTTGTTTGGTGGTTCGACGCTGCTGCAGCGACGTCTCATCACAGAGCCCATCAATCAGCCGGGCTCGGACCTGCTGCCTCCATATCAGGTTATTAAACGGACCGTCAGAAGGCAGCTGGCCTCCGAGTGCACACACACACACACACACACACACACTCTCATACACACCTGCTGTGAAACCCTGTTTTCATGTCATCACAGCCGCAGAGTCTCAGGTATTATCTCACCTGCTCGTGTCGCTTCACCACGTTAACACATTTTATTTACAGTAACTTGTATAAACATGTATTAATGTATTAATGTGACTACTGACTGTTACTGTAGTTAACATCCATCACAACTTCACCAGGAAATAAACTGAATTCATGTTTTATAAACAATTTCAACATTTGTTGACATTAAAAACATTAACTCAAGTTTAATTAACCTCATGAAGCATTTATTAAAGGAGCAGTCTGTAGTTCAGGTTTATTCTATTTAAAACAGCTGATCAGAAGGTTCAGTGACACAAAAATCCTTCAAACAAAACAATATATGATCCATAGAAGAAAATCTGTCATCGTGTTGAGCTTCATCTGAGATCGTGTTTGTGTTCCACACAGGCTTGTTTACCACGTTAAATATGTCACGTTAAATATGTTAAGTGAAATACGACATTTAATACATCACGTTAAGTACATCACGTTAAATACGACATTTAATATGTCACGTTAAATACATCACGTTAAATACGTCACGTTAAATACATCACGTTAAATACGTCCGTTAAATACGTCACGTTAAATACGTCGCGTTAAATACATCACGTTAAATACGTCATGTTAAATACGTCACGTTAAATACGTCACGTTAAATACGACATTTAATACGTCATGTTAAATATGTCACGTTAAATACAACATTTAATACTTCGAGTTTGATAAGACATTTAATACGTCACGTTAAATACGTCACGTTAAATACGTCACGTTAAATACGTCACGTTAAATACATCACGTTAAATACGTCACGTTAAATACGTCACGTTAAATACGTCACGTTAAATACGACATTTAATACGTCATGTTAAATACATCACGTTAAATACGACATTTAATATGTCACGTTAAATAAGTCACGTTAAATACGTTGCGTTAAATACGTCACGTTAAATACATCACGTTAAATACGCACATTTGAATAATAAAGTTCTTCCGTGTTCATAGCTCGAGCTGACAAGTTTCTGCATGGCGGCTGTCGTTAAAGGAGCAGTGTGTAGTTTGTAGAAGACAGTCAAACTCAGAATTGTAATATTTACGACATCAATGATGTGAAGAAAACTAAACTTGGGGGTTAAACTTTCTCTGAAGATGATTTTAGTGTTCATGAAGTGTCAAATAAACAATGTTTCACATGTTTGTTAAGGGACGGCAGATCAATTGAAACGCTTGATGTGTAAATCAGCTGCTCTCTGTCGCCATGACGACTGATAAAAACGATTCATACCCGGGAATCCCTGAAAAGATTTATGATGCATCTAACAAGCTTCTCCGTTAAACTGCTAAATATTGCTTTGATTACTCAGCATTACAGAAATTAATGTCTGTATTTAAATTAAAATAAAACCTTATCACCGCACTGCTTAAATAAGACAAACGATGACAGGACTTAAATAATGACTCTGTCTTTATGTTGGCCTTACATTAATATTACTTTTTATCTCTATCCAGGATATTAATAATGGAAAACTGTGGGAATTAATACTTTTGATCATTAAGAGTTCAGAGCTGTGTGAGTGGGAGAAGTAACGATCAGGTCGTCATTAATAACCATCATAAAACATAAAACATAGTGGCTCTTCGCTGCCTCATTGCTGATGATTGATCATGAATATTAATAACACCAAATGGCAAATAAATGGCGCCATTTAAATCCTCGTGGCCTCGTCCATATACGTCTTGTCAGGAGGAGCTGCGCCAAGAGAGGCGCCATCTTTCATCCAGCAGGCTGTCAGAGCCGTGATTCACCGAGGACGAGGAGGGACGAAGACGAGGAGGGACGAAGAGGAGGAGGGGCGACATGTCCTGCAGACGAGCTAATCAATACGTTCATACGCTCGTCATCATGAGCTACGTCAGCTGCTTCTTGTTCACCTGCCTCCACCCGTTGTTCAGGTATATAATACAGTTTTAATATCATCAGAATGAAGTTGTGTAAAAATACTCGCAGCTTAATTTTACAGGAATAAAGTCGTAATTTTAAGGTAAAACAACATTAAATTACAACTAAATTCTCATATTTTGACATGTTCTTGTAAATTCAAGACTTTATTTTATTTTACTTTATTTTAACTTCTTCCTTGAAAAAATGAGATTTTTTTATACTATACTAGGATAATACTTAATTTACGACTATTGTCTTTAATTTTTTTTCTTAAAAGTTTGTAACTTTATTTCTGACGTCGTTTCTGACGTTTTCCGCTCACTGTGGCGCCGACACCTCCACTGCTCTGTTACTGATCGATGTGTTACTGATCGATCTGTTACTGATTGATCTGTTACTGATCTGTTACCGACAAACCGAGCAGCACCGGCAGAAGTAATGTGGGTCGGTTCAGCCGGTGGAGCGAGACGAGGTGTCAGAACTGAGACGGACATCTGAGCCTCCTGTCGTGAAGACAATTCTCCGTCCCACGTCATGATGTGTTTGATGACCTCACAGCGTTCGGACTCTGAGCTGGGCGAACGGCTCAACATGCAACTGTTAGCAGTTAGCATTTAGCCTCTTTCAGGAGACAGCAGACGGACCGTGACCTTCCTGTCGACCTTGGATCCACCCTGGCTGGTCACTTTCTGGGCTGATATGCAGGAATGAATTCTTTCCTTCAGTCTGCGCCTCCTCTAACTGAACCCTCGCCGCTGCTCTCCAGACCTCTGAATGATAAACGAAGCTAAACAGTAAAGTCCTCGGGGACATCAGCTCTCTAATAGAGCACATTGCTGCTGCGGCGTGTTCTGTAGTAAAGCTGCGAGCGGAGCTGCAGCTGCACACAGATTTATTTGAAACGAGCAGCCGGGGCGGTGCCACGGCGCTGCGATGACCCCATACATCACGCCTCGTGTGAGCACATATTAAGTGCTTTTCTCATCCCACCGCCCATTAAAAGTAAATAATCCGCAGAGAATGAGGCATTTGTTACGGCGCCATCCTATTCTTCAAACGTGACAGGTATCTGTTTGTACAAAGCTGGGAAGGTGTGCGAGGAGGAAGAGGAGGCCGGGCGGAATGATGATGTGAGAGGCTGTTAGATCCTCGTTTAACAGGAAGTGAAGATTTACAGGCGAGCGGCGGCGATGCGCCTCCTGTTTGAACACGGCGCCCGCAGGAGGAACACCTTCAGCCCGCCTGTGAGCAGAACCACAGCGAAAAGGTAAAACGCTCAGTTCATTAAGACGTTAACGAGCGAGAGCTGAGAGAGAAACAAGAAACCAATTAATGATTAAGTCCCAGCATCATATGAGAATAAATTAAAACCTCGCAGCTGCAATACTTTCATGTTTTTGCATATTTATGATGCAGGATTCATTTTCCATACGCTGCGTATAAATCATGCAAATTTATGAAGTGAAGGTGGTTTTATTACAGCGTATTATGTCATGTTCAATGTCTGAGGTGTCGCACGAGGGAAGTAAAGGCCGAGCCGCTCCCGTTATTTATGACCACTTCCTGTCAGCCTGTGTGTGTGTGTGTGTGTGAGCGTGTGTGCGTGTGTGTGTGTGTGTGTGTGTGATGTCACCGCTGGTCGTGTCTTTATGTTGTAACGTGACGTCTGTTTCGGGTCGGAACACATCATCATCACACAGACAGGACAAACAAGCTGCTGACACGTCGCTGGTTCTGATTGACAGATACTGAACATTAGCAAACATTAAAGGAGCAGTCTGTAGTTTAGTGCAAGAAATTCAATCTGAGTTTTAATATTTACAATATTAACGAGGTAGTAACACAAACTGTGTCCGTCAGTGAATAAACCACTATAATAATCACTGTGCGGAGGTAGCAAGGTGGCAGGGTCCGCCACATGTAAACACAGTAAAACTCCTTTAAGGTCAGGTTGTTTAGTGAATTGTAATGAGTTATGAAGCATTTCTATCTGTATCTATATATCTATATGTTTGTTATATAAAGCTCATCACTGCTGGAGTGAAGCGGACCGGCTCTGACCCGCGGCGCTGCAGGTTTCCTCTGATTCTTTCAATCACTGAGATGATTCGCAGGATAAATAATGGATGTGTCCGCTGAGAGCAGCTCTCGTGTTAAATGATGTGAGCCGGATGAAAAGCACACAATGAGGAGGAGGAGGAGCCGTCCAGGGTTAAATGAAACCCTCGGACCGTTCGGGTCCCCTCGGTCGGTACCGGGAGCTTGGAAACATGAGACGGTTCTTCAGAAGCTTCACCTTAAACTGGCGGGCTGCAGAGCGCCGCCCTCTGACCCGCCGCCGCGCTCCCGACATGATTGCTTTTGTTCTGTGGAGAATATTTAAATGGGGCTTTATAAAAGCGGGTCGTAACACGGCGATTCTTCCAAACTGGTACAGATGCTGCGTGTGTGCAGGGTCACAGCTCGGCGGTTAACAAAGCCCGGCAGCGCCACAATGATCCACACTGCACATTCACTGCAATTTAGCTTGAGTAATAGATGAGGGTCACGCTGGGTCACTTTCAATTTCCACTTCCAGGAGGGAAAAATGAAAACAACTCATTTGCACAAATCTGAATAATTCAGTCAGTCAAAAACGGGAGAGATGAAAATATGTGTTGAAGAAAGAGGAGCGACGCGCGGCATCTCGTGTGTTAATGACGGCCGGCCTCTTAGTCCTCCTGCATAAAGGCTAATGATGAGTCTGACGGAGGATATGAATCCAGATGTAAGAAGAAAGCGTCTCTTTCTCTCGGCAGCCTCGCTCGGGAGGCTCCGCTGCCTCTGGTGAGCTTTTAAACTTATCATAAATGTATTAAGATTGCAGCGGGCCATGAAACAGCTGTAGACAATTAATCTTCTGCAAATCTTATCCGAGGAATTGGTTTCTGCAAAGTAACATCTGCTGCGAGAGGCGATTATTCATGGGCAACGCACAGCCGCCGCGCTTTTATGCATAGGGCACAATCATTGCCAATGAAGTAAAAATTTATAGTTTTCCCTGTTCAGTAAAAATAACATTCAGCAGCATTAAAACATCATCCATCAACATTGTCCTGGGGCCCGGGGCCATCGCAGCCACGCAAATTAAAAAGTATTCATTTCGCAGGAAGTTGCAGAGCGTGCTGCTCCGCTGAGCCGAGCTTTTATTTCTTTATTTATTTCCTGCTGCTCAGGATGAAATTGGAGACGCGGGGTTGCCGGCGCTGCTCTCGCTCTGGTTGGTGGAAGAGGAGAGATGAACCTCGTCCCCCCGAGACGCCCATCACAAGGTGCAGGTCGTGATGGATGACGTTCAGCATGGACTTGCCAAATATGAACTTGGAATCAAATCAAGATGTGTGATTTTCTTTGAAAGTTGTTTCTGTGAGTCGGCTCAGAGCAGCTCAGACTGAATACTGACACGCGACTCAGCAGGAGATCGAAACACTGAGCCCAGAACAAAATGTCCCCCGAAGACAGTAAAGTTCATCGGGCCGTAAATCTGAGCTTCTAAATGAAACGGACCGGACACCAGAACATGAGACCGTGATGAAGCATCGCGGTGCGTCACGGCACGGCACCACCTGCTGGTGTTTAGCTAGTAGCGCCTGATGGTTACCATGTAAAGGGTGTTAGCATGCTAGCATTAGCTGATCATCAGGCCCAACCCGTCTCCACCCTCGTGGGCACATGCAGTCTCACAGGTCCTCCTCAGGCGGTTTGGAGACTGAACTGTTCAGAGGTCAGATCTTCTGTGTCTTCTGCGACGTCCACCGTGTGTCTCTGACAGTCAGAACTCATTCTCTACACACAGGAGACCGCGAGGAGGACCGATCATCAGAACAGTTCTTACGTTATAGGAACCAGTGACAGACGGCCAAAGTTCCAGCTGATCAAACTGGTTTTAAAGGCAGCGTGGCGCCGATCCAGCTGACAGCCTCGGTTCTGAATGATGTCACCATCTGTGAGCTTACAACAGCTGGAGGACAAAGAAGAGCTTCTCCACCGATTTACTGCAGTCCAAGTGATGTCACTGCTGCACTGCACCACCAGCACTAGCACCAACACCAACACCAACACCAACACCAACAACACCAACACCAACACCACCAACACCACCAACACCAACATCAACACCAGCACCAACACCACCACCAACACCAACAACACCAACACCACCAACACCAACACCAACACCAACAACACCAACACCAACACCACCAACACCAACAACACCAACACCAACACCAACACCACCAACACCACCAACACCAACACCAACAACACCAACACCAACACCAACAACACCAACACCAACACCACCAACACCACCACCAACACCACCAACACCAACACCAACACCAACAACACCAACACCAACACCACCAACACCACCAGCACCAGCACCAGCACCAACACCAACAACACCAACAACACCAACATCAACACCAGCACCACCAACACCAGCACCAACACCAACACCAACAACACCAACAACACCAACATCAACACCAGCACCACCAACACCAGCACCACCACCAACACCAGCACCACCGACAACACCAACAACACCAACATCAACATCAACACCAACACCACCACCACCAGCACCAACACCAACACCAACAACACCACCAACACCAACATCAACACCAGCACCACCAGCACCAATAACAATACCAGCACCAATGAGAACATCAACTAACCTTCTGACTCACTAATATCACACATATTTCTGTGCTGGACGACCCGGACTGTCAGTTTCTCAGTTGAGACGATGGTAACATGTGATTCTGAACAACCTTCAGTACCAACCATGTGATGCTAGTCTGTCAGATGGATGAATACCGCTGCACAGTTCAGGTACAGGTGAGGGAAAAACCAGCGTTCCTCCAGATGTGTAAAGAACCTGTGACAGGACACGACCACAGTCTGCGTGTTAGCAGTTCAACGTGTCCACTGAGTATTTAAGGAGACTCAGGAACATCTCCAGCTGGGGTCATGGAACCAGAAACTCACTGTTTTCAAGCGACCTCTGGGAGGTCCAGACGGGTCTGTGGCGACCAGAACTGGACATTTAAACCAAGATGTTTCCCTCATCCTCAGTCCAACGTCTCTCCTGCATCCTGTTAACTACACCTGGGAGGTTTAAACCTGAACAGGATATAATCACAGAGTTGTGACAGGAGAGAAACTGAACCTGAACATTTCTTAAGTTTGAATTCTTCTCTTTACATTTTGTTATTCTGATGACCGGTTGGTGTTTCACATTATCTGAACCGCTGCTGGAGCCAGCGAGGAGGTCGAGGTGTGTTTGGAGGTGTAGCTCCTAAAACATAATGTATAAGCTGTTTAATAATGTTGATCAGACCCAACATGATTCACAGAAACACAGCTGGAGTGAAATCAGTCTGTTTGTTACCTGAAGTCACCCTGAGAGGTTTTAGCCTCTGATGATAATTAGCGATAACCTGATGAAGTAAATATTGACGGCTGTTTTCCCGCCCGGCAGCAGCAGCAGCTACGCAGTCGCTCTGTGTTTAAAACTCAACATGTATTGTTCGACGTGACACGCTCAATTTATCATAAGTTGTGAGGGAAGAACGGATGAGTACACTTTCAATTTAGTTCCGCTGCTTTCTCCATTCATCACGCCTCGCTCATCATCCATCATTTCCCCGCGCAGATCCATACCCAAACACACTCTCATAAGTTTAACGCAATTAATCTTCATGCTAAGATAATTTCATA
Source organism: Diplodus puntazzo (assembly GCA_963678695.2). Lineage (NCBI taxonomy): Eukaryota > Metazoa > Chordata > Actinopteri > Spariformes > Sparidae > Diplodus > Diplodus puntazzo. The sequence continues at coordinate 29,013,441 of OZ023173.1, forward strand.
TTAATGAAGCGAGACGTTTATTTGATTATTCATTTGATGAAGTTGCATCAGGATCTGTGAGCGTGACACTGAGAAGATCTCCACGCGTTTCTTTTGTTCGCAGCTTTATGTACATTTCCCACAGAGCCGCAGCTTTCTGTCTTCATACAACGAGCCCTGAGAAATTGGAAAAGTTGCAGCAATAGATAGGAGGTGACCTGGAAACAAAAGCAATCAGGGCTGGAGGAGGACGTGGTGCAGCAGCAGCAGCAGCCATCAGCCTGAGATTCAGCTGCTCTGTCAATAAAAGAAGAAATACCTTCTGAGGCACAGGGCCGAGGGCAAAGAGGAGTCTGCAATTTCACACCTTCATGTACCTCGCTGCAGGACATTTTTCATGTGACTCCACCTTCTCCCCGAGTGAAACACCGCGAGCTGTGGGACGGATGGAGGACGGCAGCAGAAATGATTCCTCTCATAACAAACTGAGGGGAGAGGGGGGATTGGACGAGGAGGTCAGCGGCGCCGTCTGCACGTCCAATCGCTGCACGACAACATGATTATTGTCTAAACTGAATAAAGTGGAATTCAAGCACAGATCAATCAGGAACGACGTCAGACTCGATCAAAAACATCTGACCAGTGACAGCTGCTTCCATCAGTGGATGCTAATGATGCTAATGATGCTAATGATGCTAATGAGCGCTCTGAAATCTGTTGTCTCATATTTCCCAGAGTCACTTCTGGACCTGTGACTCCGGGTCCAGATGTGACTCCGGGTCCAGATATTACTCCGGGTCCAGATGTGACTCCGGGTCCAGATGTGACTCTAGGTCCAGATGTGACTCTAGGTCCAGATGTGACTCCGGGTCCAGATGTGACACCAGGTCCAGATGTGACTCCTGGTCCAGATGTGACTCCTGGTCCAGATGTGACACCGGGTCCGGTACATCACATCTGTTTCGTTGGTTTGTTGGCAGCTGGCTTTGCGTCTCTGATCAGGTGTCGCTGCCGTCACACAGTTCTGTGTTCCTACACAGCGCAGCATCAACATACTGTGAAAATACAGTATGTTGATGTAAAATGACAGAACTGTGATCTTCTGTCATCATTGTACATTTACAACATCCTCTGTTAACCACAGCTTTAATCTTTTTAATCAGTATTTACATGTGACTTACCGTCTTCACTGTTTCATTACTGTAACTTCACAGGAAATACTGTCATTTTATATTTAAACTGTTTCTGACATTTCCTGTAGATTTAAAGAAAACATGCAAACTGAGTAAAATCATAAAGTAACTAGAGTGTAAATACTCAACTGCCTCTGTTATTTTAAATGTGTACAGTAACAACAGCTGTCAGTTAAATAAAGTTCATGATAAACGACGGTTGCAGATTCACGTGACGTCTTCTCTCCTCTGGTGACACAACGTGACGTGAAAATACAGGATTTCACCGTAAAATCATAAAATGATACCAAACTAATCCTTTGTGATTATTAGAAATGTACATTAAATCACAGTTATATTACAGCAACATACTGTGTTTCAGCATTAACCACTGAATTACTGTCTGATGCTGAACGCTGAGTATTACTTGTAACTAACCACGTAATACTCTGTTGTACTCTATCACAGCCAGTAACTGACAGTATTCTACTGTAAAATACCGTCATTTACATGTAAACTGTGCACGTATCTTTCTGTGCATTATAAATTGAGTAGAAGCAGAAAGTAGAATGTGAATTACTCGAGTACGTGTACTCAGTTACACTGCAGTGCTGCTGAGGACTATTTAAACATGGAGGCTGTTTGCTGAATGTGATGCTGCTGGTCTCTGAATGTGGACCGTGCGGTCGGTCCTCCCCCCGCCGGTATTGATCCATGTGTCTCTGAGCTGTATCGGACCTCCTCAGCATCACATACATTACAGCAGCAGCACAGAACAGATGGCGGAACAATGTTTTTAAAGGCATTAGCCTGCAGCTAATGGCCGGGCTGAGAGAGAGCCTCAGTCATTTAGCCCAGTGAGTGGTCCGAGCCCGGTTCCCAGCACAGCGTCATTTAAAATGATGTCCTCTGTGGACTACATTCACTGGGATTCAATTTGGAAATGTATTCATATTTACTTAGTGTACCTGCATTGCATTTGTATAGATCAGTGGAGGGTAAGAGTAAAATTGAGCAAATCGAATCAGCGTATTGGGCCATACGGGCCGGTGGTACGGAGCGGGCCGGGGTCAGTCCAATGCCTTTTATGATGTCCCTCTGAAATCTATCTGAATCACATTAAATTGGATATAAAGATGTGCAGACACATACATCACAGTAAATGGTGTGGTGCAGCATCGCTCGCCAAGAATCCCACCTCAACAATCGGGTTATAGAATCGGCTTTAGATCCTATTAATAATTCACAATCTTGTTAGCAGAGAACAAACATTTCTGTTGGAGCAATTTGAGTTGTGGGATTGTTGCAGCTGGAGAGAGAGACGCTGCGAGCGCTGAGCGGCTGTGTGTGGAACAATAACTCTGCTATTTCACAGTGTCTGCTTTCTTTATTAAAGCACCGTCACAGTAAACATGTCTCCACGCCGCCGCTCAGCTGTGCAGCTCCGGCTCCTCCGCCGCCTCCATCACGGCACACGGGAGGAGCCGAGAGCTTCCATCATCATCCCGACAGTCGGACAGCGTTCTGTTAATGAGCAGAGAATAAAGAGCGCCGGGCGCTGCGATGCAAACAGGAACGTGACATTCTGTGTGCAGCCTGCAGCATTTAATGTGCGATTAATGATATTAAACATAAAAACATGATGCACATTCTAATACAGTCAAACTGTAAAAATGCATTTTATTAGCTGACTTTCATTTCATGTTTAAAATGAATAAATAATAAATGTTTTTACAGCTTTAACCTGGAACAAAAACTGCTGAAGTATTTTATGTGTTATGTTATGTGAAGTGTTATTTTACATTAAACATATAAATCCTCAGTGAATGTTTGTAATTTATTCAAATTAATGTTTTAGAAAATTCAAAAAGTCTAGAAAAAATAAAATTCTGTGAAATATTTTTTTTTTTCTGTGCAGTATTTTAGGGGAGCAATCAGTCAGAACATGTTCTGATCCTGAAACATGTTCTGATCCAGAAACATGTTCTGATCCAGAAACATGTTCTGATTTAGCTTCAGGCAGCCGGCGTCAGAATAAAGAAAAAAGGAAATAAATCTCATAAAAACAAATTTTCTGTCATATAAATTTAATCTAACGTGACATTTTACAAAACTGTTTGTAATTACACTGTTTATACTTTTACATATTATGATTCTATTTCTTATTAATATATTGCTTATTTTTTTTATTATTATTCATGTTTATTGTAATATTTCTGTCCTTCAGCTGCTGTGACGCACAAATGTTCATGTTTGCGAGATGAATAAAGAAATTCTGATTCTGATTTAGTGTTTTAATGTTTCATTTAGTAAATTTTCACATATTAAAACTGATATAACGACATAAATATAATATTATCAAACTGGTCAAATACAAATAAATACATAACTGTATTAATTTTACTGTAACTGTATTAATCAAATGCAAATAACATCAAAATACAAATATAGAAACAATAAAATAATAAAATAAAATACGAGGAAGTCAAATAAAATAAAACAACACAATGATGCTTTATTGTGAAAGAGTCTGTTGTTAGTCACTTCAGCCCAGAACAGAAAGGACAGTTATTAATATGCAGCACAATGTATGATGGGAAAACCAGGCTGTCTTTCTCTCTGATCGGCTGTCAGTGACTCAACAGATCAATAATATTACTACACAATAAAACACAATCAATAGTTCACTGACTGTAAACTGTTTTTAATTTGAGGAAACTGTCAAAGTGTTTTTATTTGTTACGAGACAGAAACTAAAATTCTGTCGTAATTTTATGGATCTTAAAAAAACAGGAAATGTCTGTAAAATAATGAGAAGCGTTTTATTATATTATTATTATTATTATTATTATTATATTTCACTCGACAACAGATTTACAGACGTGAAACAACGACGTGTGGAAACGTCCAGCAGCAGATTCACAGTTCAGTTTGCAGCGCGGAGCAGAGAGGACCTGAAACAGCACCGATGTTCAGAACTCCACCTGGTATCAGTCCAGAGAGTTCTGAACCCAAACAGAACTCCACCTGGTATCAGTCCAGAGAGTTCTGAACCCAAACAGAACTCCACCTGGTATCAGTCCAGAGAGTTCTGAACCCAAACACGGCTGAATATATAATAATGTTACCGACAGGAACTCGAGCTCGTCGCCACTCCACTGCTCGCTCAGTTTCAGGGCGGAGAAAGATTTGTGGTGTTTCAGGGTTTTTAGAGCCGCTTCACACAAAGTGACAGATTCTAGATTCAGTGGAGAGAAAACAAACGTTGATCTCATGATGAGGAAACAGTTTTTATTGGCCTGTAATTGATTCTGCTGACATCACATCCTGTTTCTGTGTTCAGCAGCTGATGATGAGCGTCAACAACACATCGACACCTTCCATCAGGAGCCGCCTGACCAGGTCGTCCCTCTGTGTGCTCACAGGTTCTGACCCAAACACACCCTGATCCAAACACAACCTGTGTGCTCACAGAACCTGATCCAAACAGAACCTGTGTGTTCACTGTCGGCCTCTGATTGTTTTATAAATGATAATAAAAGACGTGACGGACTCAGTCGGTCCTCCAGGAGACGTAGTCAACTACTTCACTCAGTGAAAGTAATAGAGTACTGGCTCTGAAATGTAATCAGAGTATCACAGTAAAGATAATCCAAAATTCATCTTGAATGCATCAAACTGAGGGAACAAGCCTGTTGTGAAGCTGCGATGAGGAGAAAGTTCAGATGTTTGTGTCACAGACACTCGAGTACAGTCGCTGAGGACTTCCTGTGTGTTGGAGCTTTTCTTTCTTGTTTCTTCGTCTCTGTTTTGTGCATTTTGTGAATATTTGGACAAAAAATCAAACAAACAGAAAAAACATCAAATATTGATGTTCTTCTCGTTGCTGTTAGTGAGATGATGTTTTGATGAGAATCAGTTTGAATCTGATTTAATAACGAGCATTGTGTTCAGTAAATTCAACAGTGATTTATGAAGAAGTACATTAAAACGAGCTGCAGCATGAAGTGATCAGCAGGTGATGTAACGAGCGACAGGCGGCCCGCTGACGACTCTCCTGGTGTTAAACACATCTGGACTGATCCGGGCTCTCTGAAGCAGAACTTGGACCTGTCACCTGGACCTGTCACCTGGACCTGTCACCTGGACCTGTCTCAGAACTGCTGAACCTTCATGGTTTCATGTCTGAACTCTGCAGGAGAGAGCAGCGCTCATATCACAGTATTGATTATGATGACATCACATCCTCCTTTACAATAATATCTATAGATTTATCTTTATGATGTACTGAAGGAGACGTTCTGATTGGCTGATGATTCCCCCGTTTGTTCCCGTCCGATCCGTTTGATTAGTCTTTTCTTTGAGAAGGCAATGAAGACGTTTCTGCCTCCTGTGATGAGTCCTGCCGGCCCCTCAGCCCGATCCCCCTGACCCCCGCTGGGCCCGACCCCCGCTGAGCCCGACCCCCGCTGGGCCCGACCCCCGCTGGGCCCGACCCGCAGGTTGGTACCGCTGCTGTCAATCATGTTGGAAAATATGAGAAATATGTGGAGTTTAAAAGGAAAACGTATATTTCCACGTTTCTACATTTGTCCGTCAACTTTCCACTTTATCAGTTTGTATGAATATATTTTATCATATTATATATTATTTTTTATAAAATATTAAGTTTTATATTAAGTTTGCTGTTTTGAATAAAAACGACTGCATGTGTTTTTTCAGATTCACGTATTTAATGATGAATCTCATGAATAGTTTTTCTCTTCAGACTGTTTGTCTGAACACAGACGCTGTAACGACCCTGAAGTCGCTTCAATCTATATAAAATAAAATGTGACGTCTGCTGACTGAAATGTTGGACAGTAAACGTCACTGCAGGAGTAAAGAACAGATGTTTCTTCTCCTCCGACAACGTTTTCAGATTCATCTGTATCTCTGATGTCACAACGGAACGTAAACAGAGTCAACAGAAATGTGAATGAAGAGGATTTTTTTGCAGTCATTAACATTTTGTTTCAGTCATCAGATCCACACAGCAGCTGGTTTAAAACACAGGGACATTTAAAACAACACAGGAAGAGGAAGAGGAAGAGGAAGAGGAAGAGGAGGACTGCTGTGTTGTCCTGCGCTGCCTCCTGCTGGTGGACACACACTCCTACACACACACAACTTTAAAAAAGATCAAAATATAGAGTTGATTTCGTTTTAAACCGTAAAATAAGACTTTGAGAGTTTAAAAGAGTCGATCAGAGTTCATCCAGTCCATATGTGGCTGGGTATCGATTGTCCAGTACCACCAGTAGGACCGGTGTCACTGCTGCTCCGGGCCGGCGCTGCACGGTGCCGCTGAGCTGAAGCCGTTCTGTCCCACGATGATGCTGCTGTACATCTTCTGCTGCTCCTCTTTATAACAATCCTTCACTTTCCCTCTCTTCAGTCCTCCGTCCCTGAAACACACAACGGATATTCTGTTCAGACCAGAGCGATCCAATCACAGCTGGACAGCTCAAAGTACATGTGTGAACGAGACTCAGCAGAGGTCCGATCACTCAGACCACATTCAGAGCTCTGTGTGTTTCACTGTCATGTAAAAGACGTGTTTGTCTCTTAACCTGTCAATGTTAGCAGGAGACACACCGTCTGTTTCAGCTGATCCACCACTGAACCAGCAACACAACACCACCAGACTCCATTAACAAATGTGGTGATTTTAAGAGTTGTTGAGTTAAAACAAACTTTCTAACGTAGTGAAACTGTGTCTCTGACAGATTGTAACTCATTGTGTCCTTGTTGTAAATTCAGCATTAAATCTTTCAGCTGCAGTTGTTTGTCTCCTTGTAAAAAGTGTCAGTTTGTGGCAGCATGTCTGTACCAGCCTGTCTGCTTCTGTGTCTAAAGTGCTAAAGTCTTACCTGCCAACATTGATCAGCTGTTTGAACACACTGTTTACACTGATTTCACCATTTACACTCCATTTATGAAAGAAGAAACATGTTATTGATCTAAACATGTCACATGTTACAAAGACACTAAACAGGAACAATATAGGCTCCTTCTTTGTCCCCGTGGAGAAAGTCCCCAGACTCCCTTAACAAATGTGTCAGTTTAGTGAGTTGTTGAGTTGGAGACACTTTATAAACTCTGTGAAACTCTGTCTCTGACTCATTCTGCATTATTTGGACCTTCTTGTTCATTCAGCAGATGTTCTACATGAACTTCTTTCTGTCTTTGAGTAGAAACATGGAGTCTGTTTGTCTCAGTGACGGACGGGTTTGTTTCATACAGAGCAGGAAGTGACATCACACCAGATCACATGTTTATATCAGGTGTGGACTGACGAGCTGAAAGCTGTTGACTTGTGATTGGATCCCTCAGAACAAAAGGTAAAACAGAACATGAACAGCCTCAAACTTTTACGTTTAGTAGTTATAATATCAACTTCTTGTACTTGAAGTATCTGTGAAGGGAAAGTACCACAGAACCGTTCTGCTCACCATGCCAGGTCCAGCAGTCCTCCCTGATCAGCGATGGCAGATTTCACTCTGTTTGCAAACTGAGCTGCATCTTCACCGTCCTGCAACATACACACACACACACACACACACACAACATATCAATACACATTCAGACATACATTATCATCACATCAAGTCTTGACAGAATCTACAGGATCTACAGGATCTACAGAATCTACAGGATCTACAGGATCTACAGAATCTACAGGATCTACAGGATCTACAGGATCTACTCGTCATCAACCCCAGCAGTGATTCTCAGTGTGGCTGGGCCCTCTGGTGGGCTGCGACGGTACTGCAGGTGGACATTTACAATAAATAAAGTTTTTGATAGATTTAGATTGAACAAGTGATCCGAGCTGATAAAACAAACGGGCTGGATGATGGTTCTTCAGTGTCGGACCTGGTTCTGTGTTGCTGTGTTGTTGTGTTGACTGTGACATCACGTGGAGGATGATTCTTCGTCACTGCTCTTATTGAATTGTCCTTTTTTTAGTTTAAGAATAATACTTGATGTTCCTCTCATGTGTCGATCGGCGCTGTGGTTACGTTTCCGTGTCTCTTAAGATTTTAAACGTGTGATTCTGAAGCGTTTTGACTCTGCAGGCAGAACAGCTGGACCAGATGTTTGCCAGAGAGAAGCTCTCAGGTCACTGCAGTCCAGCTGCTGTTTCACTTGTTCGGCCACAAGTCTGGACAGAAACAGTTTTAAACCACCGTTTGGTTTTGACGTCTCCAGTCAGCTGATCATATTCTCTCTGTTCGAGTTAATTATTCTGTGGAACAGAAACAGAGGACAAACTACAAACATGTGGCGGGGACAGAGTGTCACGCTGTACCTGCATGGTCATTGGAGGGAGGTACCACACGTTGACCACGATGGCCCAGCTGGTCATCATGCGCAGCAGGTAGCTGACCATGTTGTATTTACTGCTGTTCCAGAACGCATCACCGAAGCGCGGGTCGTACTGCGGCACAGAGCAGACTGCAGGTCAGACACAGCGACACACACACACACACACACACACACACACACACTGCTGCTTCAGCCTGACTCAGGTCAGATCATCTGTGCTGCTCAAGACAAACAGATTGTATAACAATTAAATAAAATTGACTTTTCTTAACAAAGTTTATGGAAGAAAATAGCTCCAGGTACGTAATCCTTCGACTGTGACGTGACAGTTTGTCTCTGACTGTCGTTATTCTTCCTGACAGACGTCTCGCTCTCAAACCTCCAGAGGTGTCAGTTTAAATTTCTTCTATAAAACTACACAGAACCCCTTTTGAATAAAGTTGGTCCCTTGTGAAAACACATGTTGAATTATAAGAGTTCATGTGAAAACAGTCAACTGCAAGAAAATGTGGAAAAGGAACATTTGACATAAAACATTTTCATGAAGGTTTATAAAGATAAAATGTATTTTTAATACATATCATGATATTCTTCAGTATGTGTGATTATACTCGCGCTGCTTCGCTCCTTTAAAGGTGGAACTGTGAACTTTTACACAACATCATCTGCTGGACTCACTTTGATTGTGACCGGGTAAATCGTCCCTCCGATCTCAAAGCTTCCCTTCTTGAACATCATGACGGACGTGTTGTTGATGCAGGTTCCTGTTACAGACGGACACACAGGCTGGAGTCATCCACCCATAAAACCATCACCACCATCACCACCATCACCACCATCACCACCATCATCACATGACTCTGACCTTCAGGAAATATCAGGATGGGAAGTTTGGTCTTGGCTGCAACGTGAGCTCTGAGCCTGCAGACAGAGAGCAGACTGTGGTTAGTCATGAGGAGAAGTTCTCAGTGTTCATCAGGATGGAAACCATCCAGCTCTCAGACGTGCTGTCTCCTGCTGAATATCCTCTTTCACTTTGATTTTTAGGACATTTGTCTCAGTTCTGGATCCTCCACTGAGTCTCTCTCATGATACTCCAGCCGTGTTGATCTTTGTGTCGCCTGGTGAATCTGCAATTGTCACAAAGCGTCAGAGCGACCTGTGAACGCTCGACGTCACATCTGCAACAGAAGTTTAGGGTTCGAAGAGACGGCTATTTCATAATCAATAATAATAATAATCTGAAAATTATTTTCACAAATACTTAAAAATGAAAAGAAAAACTCTGACAGACTCTCTACAAACCTTTATTGTCACAGCGTGGTCCTGTTGGACCTTCACCAGGGAGCCAGTTTGTTCTTAAGGTCTAACAGGATCATGGCGTGACAAGAAAAGAGAGTGCCGTCTACGTCTATGCTTAAATGTGAACCTTTAGTGATGTGTTCACACCAAACGCAACACAAATTATGTGCGGGACTAGATGACATACAAAGTCAATGATGAGACGCGATTTGAGGTTCATGTCGCTGATGTACATTCATGAACCGTAATGAAGGAGAGGAAAATAATCAGTAACCTGTGCGAGTCGTCCAATGACGGGAAAAACAAGCTGAGGTGGAGGAAAGTGAGCTAGAAAGTCAGACTGCCTGGTAAGTTCTGGAAAAATATCTCAGCACAGCTCTGATTGATCTGAACTCCACTCAGGGAACAAACATTTAAAAGTTGTCTGCTTGTCGTCTGGCCGACTTATCTCAGTGAAGACTTAATAAAGAGTTAAATCTGGTCTGAGATCAGGTTGTGCAGAACGCTGTAACTGTTTCACTGTGAAGCTCCAGAACTGTTCTGTGGACTACAACACTTCACCTGACTTTATATCCTCAGGAGGAGGAGAGGAGGACTTTATATCATCAGGAGGAGGAGAGGAGGACTTTATATCATCAGGAGGAGAGGAGGACTTTATATCCTCAGGAGGAGGTGAGGAGGACTTTATATCATCAGGAGGAGGAGAGGAGGACTTTATATCATCAGGAGGAGGAGAGGAGGACTTTATATCCTCAGGAGGAGGAGAGGAGGACTTTATATCATCAGGAGGAGGAGAGGAGGACTTTATATCATCAGGAGGAGAGGAGGACTTTATATCATCAGGAGGAGGAGAGGAGGACTTTATATCATCAGGAGGAGGAGAGGAGGACTTTATATCATCAGGAGGAGGAGAAGAGGACTTTATATCATCAGGAGGAGGAGAGGAGGACTTTATATCATCAGGAGGAGGAGAGGAGGACTTTATATCCTCAGGAGGAGGAGAGGAGGACTTTATATCATCAGGAGGAGGAGAGGAGGACTTTATATCATCAGGAGGAGGAGAGGAGGACTTTATATCATCAGGAGGAGGAGAGGAGGACTTTATATCATCAGGAGGAGGAGAGGAGGACTTTATATCATCAGGAGGAGGAGAGGAGGACTTTATATCATCAGGAGGAGGAGAGGAGGACTTTATATCAGGAGGAGGAGAGGAGGACTTTATATCATCAGGAGGAGGAGAGGAGGACTTTATATCATCAGGAGGAGAGGAGGACTTTATATCATCAGGAGGAGGAGAGGAGGACTTTATATCATCAGGAGGAGGAGAGGAGGACTTTATATCATCAGGAGGAGGAGAGGAGGACTTTATATCATCAGGAGGAGGAGAGGAGGACTTTATATCATCAGGAGGAGGAGAGGAGGACTTTATATCATCAGGAGGAGGAGAGGAGGACTTTATATCATCAGGAGGAGGAGAGGAGGACTTTATATCATCAGGAGGAGGAGAGGAGGACTTTATATCATCAGGAGGAGAGGAGGACTTTATATCATCAGGAGGAGGAGAGGAGGACTTTATATCATCAGGAGGAGGAGAGGAGGACTTTATATCATCAGGAGGAGGAGAGGAGGACTTTATATCATCAGGAGGAGGAGAGGAGGACTTTATATCATCAGGAGGAGGAGAGGAGGACTTTATATCATCAGGAGGAGGAGAGGAGGACTTTATATCATCAGGAGGAGGAGAGGAGGACTTTATATCATCAGGAGGAGGAGAGGAGGACTTTATATCATCAGGAGGAGAGGAGGACTTTATATCATCAGGAGGAGGAGAGGAGGACTTTATATCATCAGGAGGAGGAGAGGAGGACTTTATATCATCAGGAGGAGGAGAGGAGGACTTTATATCATCAGCAGGAGGAGAGGAGGACTTTATATCATCAGGAGGAGGAGAGGAGGACTTTATATCATCAGGAGGAGGAGAGGAGGACTTTATATCATCAGGAGGAGAGGAGGACTTTATATCATCAGGAGGAGGAGAGGAGGACTTTATATCATCAGAAGGAGGAGAGGAGGACTGGGTTTGGGTGAACTGTTGCTTTAATGTGTGATCACTTGATGAGGCAGGAGTGAATAACTTCTACGATTTTAAAGAACTGTCGGCTGCTGTTAGCGTCCTCTCACCTGCTGGTCACAGCGTGTCGGTCTTTCATCTCCGACCTCTCAAACCAAACATGCGGACACGACTTCACCATCGACCTCTGGATGACCCCCATCAGACCTCCGTGGATCTGACCCACCTGTGGACGACATTACCACATCCAAACATGAGGAGTAAGAGCTGACCCCACCCCCCCCGATGAAGACACTCACCATGGCGTAGCAGCCGTCATTGGCCAGGATCACAATGTCTATCGGAGAGGTGTGATTGGCTACACAGATTCCCCCCTTCTGAGGCTTATTCTCTCTGTAGAAACAAGACAGAGATGCATGTGACGATCAGTCTGATGATGGCGATCACTGAGCAAACAGCTGCACACACTGAGCTGGATCAGACCTGTTGTGGTACTGGATGGTGGCGGACAGTCCTCTGGCACAGATCCTGTAGCAGGTCAGATGGACGAGCTCGCTCAGCCAGTTCTTCACACTGAGACAGACACAGGAGACATTCAGTGTCATCGTCCCACATCACGTAACACAGAAACGTAATCTTTCAAGTGTTGCTGTGGTTTGTTGCTGTGGTTTGTTGCTGTGTTGCTGTGGTTTGTTGCTGTGGTTTGTTGCTGTGGTGTTGTGGTTTGTTGCTGTGGTTTGTTGCTGTGTTGTTGTGGTTTGTTGCTGTGGTTTGTTGCTGTGGTTTGTTGTGGTTTGTTGCTGTGGTTCGTTGCTGTGTTTTGTTGCTGTGGTTTGTTGCTGTGGTTTGTTGCTGTGGTTTGTTGCTGTGTTGTTGTGGTTTGTTGCTGTGGTTTGTTGCTGTGGTTTGTTGCTGTGTTGTTGTGGTTTGTTGCTGTGGTTTGTTGCTGTGTTGCTGTGGTTTGTTGCTGTGGTTTGTTGCTGTGGTTTGTTGCTGTGGTTTGTTGCTGTGTTGCTGTGGTTTGTTGCTGTGGTTTGTTGCTGTGTTGCTGTGGTTTGTTGCTGTGGTTTGTTGCTGTGGTTTGTTGCTGTGTTGCTGTGGTTTGTTGCTGTGTTGCTGTGGTTTGTTGCTGTGGTTTGTTGCTGTGTTGCTGTGGTTTGTTGCTGTGTTGCTGTGGTTTGTTGCTGTGTTGCTGTGGTTTGTTGCTGTGGTGCTGTGGTTTGTTGCTGTGGTTTGTTGCTGTGTTGTTGTGGTTTGTTGCTGTGGTTTGTTGCTGTGGTTTGTTGCTGTGTTGTTGTGGTTTGTTGCTGTGGTTTGTTGCTGTGGTTTGTTGCTATGTTGTTGTGCTGTGTTGTTGTGGTTTGTTGCTGTGGTTTGTTGCTGTGTTGTTGTGGTTTGTTGCTGTGGTTTGTTGCTGTGTTGTTGTGGTTTGTTGCTGTGGTTTGTTGCTGTGTTGCTGTGGTTTGTTGCTGTGGTTTGTTGCTGTGTTGCTGTGGTTTGTTGCTGTGGTTTGTTGCTGTGTTGCTGTGGTTTGTTGCTGTGGTTTGTTGCTGTGGTTTGTTACTGTGTTGCTGTGGTTTGTTGCTGTGTTGCTGTGGTTTGTTGCTGTGGTTTGTTGCTGTGGTTTGTTGCTGTGTTGCTGTGGTTTGTTGCTGTGGTTTGTTGCTGTGTTGCTGTGGTTTGTTGCTGTGTTGCTGTGGTTTGTTGCTGTGTTGCTGTGGTGCTGTGGTTTGTTGCTGTGTTGCTGTGGTACTGTGGTTTGTTGCTGTGTTGCTGTGGTGCTGTGGTTTGTTGCTGTGTTGCTGTGGTTTGTTGCTGTGGTTTGTTGCTGTGTTGCTGTGGTTTGTTGCTGTGTTGCTGTGGTTTGTTGCTGTGTTGCTGTGGTGCTGTGGTTTGTTGCTGTGTTGCTGTGGTACTGTGGTTTGTTGCTGTGTTGCTGTGGTTTGTTGCTGTGTTGCTGTGGTTTGTTGCTGTGGTGCTGTGGTTTGTTGCTGTGTTGTGCTGTGGTTTGTTGCTGTGTTGCTGTGGTTTGCTGCTGTGTTGCTGTGGTTAGTTGCTGTGGTGCTGTGGTTTGTTGCTGTGGTTTGTTGCTGTGTTGCTGTGGTTTGTTGCTGTGTTGCTGTGGTTTGTTGCCGTGTTGCTGTGGTTTGTTGCTGTGGTTTGTTGCTGTGTTGCTGTGGTTTGTTGCTGTGTTGCTGTGGTTTGTTGCTGTGGTTTGTTGCTGTGTTGCTGTGGTTTGTTGCTGTGTTGCTGTGGTTTGTTGCTGTGTTGCTGTGGTTTGTTGCTGTGTTGCTGTGGTTTGTTGCTGTGTTGCTGTGGTTTGTTGCTGTGGTTTGTTGCTGTGTTGCTGTGGTTTGTTGCTGTGTTGCTGTGGTTTGTTGCTGTGGTTTGTTGCTGTGTTGCTGTGGTTTGTTGCTGTGGTTTGTTGCTGTGGTTTGTTGCTGTGTTGCTGTGGTTTGTTGCTGTGGTTTGTTGCTGTGGTTTGTTGCTGTGGTTTGTTGCTGTGGTGCTGTGGTTTGTTGCTGTGTTGCTGTGGTTTGTTGCTGTGTTGCTGTGGTTTGTTGCTGTGGTTTGTTGCTGTGTTGCTGTGGTTTGTTGCTGTGGTTTGTTGCTGTGTTGCTGTGGTTTGTTGCTGTGGTGCTGTGGTTTGTTGCTGTGTGTTGCTGTGGTTTGTTGCTGTGGTGCTGTGGTTTGTTGCTGTGGTTTGTTGCTGTGGTTTGTTGCTGTGGTGCTGTGGTTTGTTGCTGTGTTGCTGTGGTTTGTTGCTGTGTTGCTGTGGTTTGTTGCTGTGTTGCTGTGGTTTGTTGCTGTGGTTTGTTGCTGTGTTGCTGTGGTTTGTTGCTGTGTTGCTGTGGTTTGTTGCTGTGGTTTGTTGCTGTGTTGCTGTGGTTTGTTGCTGTGTTGCTGTGGTTTGTTGCTGTGGTTTGTTGCTGTGGTTTGTTGCTGTGGTGCTGTGGTTTGTTGCTGTGGTGCTGTGGTTTGTTGCTATGTTGCTGTGGTTTGTTGCTGTGTTGCTGTGGTTTGTTGCTGTGTTGCTGTGGTTTGTTGCTGTGGTTTGTTGCTGTGGTGCTGTGGTTTGTTGCTGTGGTGCTGTGGTTTGTTGCTGTGGTGCTGTGGTTTGTTGCTGTGGTGCTGTGGTTTGTTGCTGTGGTTTGTTGCTGTGGTGCTGTGGTTTGTTGCTGTGGTTTGTTGCTGTGTTGCTGTGGTTTGTTGCTGTGTTGCTGTGGTTTGTTGCTGTGGTGCTGTGGTTTGTTGCTGTGGTTTGTTGCTGTGGTTTGTTGCTGTACCTGCTCTCAGGCAGAAATCCGACCAGAACTGTTCCAATCACGAGCCATGAGAGGCCAATGATGGCCAAGGTAATCCTGCAGGAACACAAGTCTGGTTTATTGAATAAATGTAATAAAACAGTTTTCAGCAGGAGGGCCAGAGGAGAACCAGATTCACTGTCAGGTTGTTCTACTAACATCAGGAGTGAAACTGACTGAGGAGACTCTTTGCTTGATCAGAATTCAACCGTTCTGGTCCAATAACATTTGATCAGTCTAGAAGCGTCATATGATACAATTAGTTTATCCTGTTCATGTTCGTGGGGAGCCAACAGGAAGTTAGCTAGCTCCACCTATAGCAGACGTGCATGACGTCTCTGCTGAGCACGCTCAGTGAGCCCAGAGTCCATGAAAGTGTGGAGAATGTTTGCATCCTGACAGCAGCTTTCATTGGAATCAATGGTGGTGCAGCTCAGTTAGCCGTGGAGCTAAGTGTTCCTGTTAGCTGACAGACTTTGATTCAGTTTGTGTTTAGTCTGAATGAAATGTGTTTGATGAGGAGTTAACGAGCAGATTAAACTGGTCTGAGTTCAGTCAGAGACACAAACTTGAGTTCAGACTGTGGATGGTTGGATTTTTCTGTTTATAATGAAAATAGGAGTCAAAATATTTCCTTAGATATTTAGTGAGTTTATGCTGTTGACTTATGAGCATGCTAACCTCAGCAGACTGTTGTCTCTTCACATTCTGGTAATTACATTCAATTCTGGCTGCATCTTACAGATTGTACCTTTGAAACATTTAGATGTAAAGTGTTGAACTGAACTCCAGCAGACTGCAGCACCTCAGCTGAGGTAGCACTGGTTCTGGTTCTGGTTCTCCTCTGAGCCCTTCACTCTGTCTGTCGAGCTGCACTCAGACGCCGTGCAGAGGAAACTCATTATGGCTGCTGTTATTTGTGAATTCATTTAGAGAACCACACAGACCTGTCAGACACAAGTGCTGTGAGCGCGTCCATCTCCCAGAGGAGCTGACTGACCTGAGAGGGAAGAGGACGCAGTATCGGACGAAGACCCCGAAGCCCCAGATGACGGTGAGGCGGAGGCTGATGTAGCGGAAGTTCTGGTTGGTTCTGGTGAGGAGGTTCCAGGAGGCCAGCTCCTCGGAGGAAAAGCGCTGCGTCACCTGGTCGTCCACGATGCTCTCCAAACCCTTCTTGCAGAAGTAGAAGGCGTCGCTCAGAGCAAACTCCCTGCCGGACAGAGAGCGAGAGCTCCGCAGCGGCCCCATCTCCTCCTGCATCGAGCCCCCCGCTCGCTCAATGATCCCTGGGACACAATCAGAACACGTCAGCTCACAGCAGGTGAGAAGAATCCAGGAAGGCAGGTTTACTGTGAATTTAACGTTAATTTAGGGCTGAAAAAGCAGATTATTTTCTCAATGTATCCATTAATGGTTCAGTGTCTTTTAGTTTAAAAGAGAAATGAATTGGCTGTATTGTTGTTCTGGTGGGTTAGAGTTGTCCACAAACATATTAAACATTTCGTGACTAACTACACCTCTGTGTGTGTTTCACCAGTACACATACATCAGTCTGGTTCACTGTGTTGTGTAACATTAAATATGTGGTTCATTAACCAACTCTGAAATCACTCTGTGTGTTTAAACACAGGAAGAGAAAACGTTCGTCCTGTAATCTGAATCAGGTTCATTACCAAACAGGATTTCACTCAGCAGGAATGTTCCTGGGTTTTCATTCAGAGAGTAAGGTCACAATATGACTAAATACAATCTGGACTAAGTGTTTTGTGTTATTAAGTTCTGACTGGTAATAGTAATAACACGCTGCTGGACGGTTGTATTCCTGAACAACGAGGTGTAGCTGCTGTTTCTAACATGGGAACTCGTTCTAAAGCTTGAAATGAGATTAAAAGCAGCTGCAGCAGAGGAACAGTGTGCGTTATGTTGAGAGGAGGATCACGAGGACGCTGACCTCCCACAAACGCTTAACCCTTTAACGTCCAGCTCTGCTTCCCCTGAACAGTGTCGATGACTGTGATCTCTGCAGGGAAGGAGGCTCTGTGGTTTGATACATGAGCTGGATCTCAAATCACTGAGAGCGTCTGAATATGAACCATCAGGCATGTGGTGGAGAGTTTTCTGATGCGTGAGCTTCCTCAGTTTGTAGACTGACTGTTAGTGTTGCACAGGAAACTGATGTCAGTCTATTTGACTAAAGTTATGCAACTTTCTGTTGCATCATCATCCTGAGACGAGCCATGAGTGTTTCACGCTGCTCTCCATCACACACACACACACACACACACATACATACATACACACACACAGCGTCACATGATCTCTGTGTGCAGCTGAAACAAATCCCTCATACAGCAGAACACAATGTCCTGAGAGCACGCAGGAGGAACTGCTGCTGCTCATGACTGACTCGTGAAGTCTCCAATAAAGCTTCAGTCTGAGTTAAAGTCCCGGCTGAACCTCAGCTGCAGGCGGGTGGAGTGTGGAGGGGTGGAGGATGTTTTCAGATCCTCATTAACACCACGCTGTGAAGACGCTCCTCACAAGCTCAAGTCCTGCAATCAAACTGGATTTGGGATTCACCTCAAAGAGGAAGTGAAGCAGGCGTACACAGTAGTATAACACGGACATACTCATGTAAAGTACATAAGTACACAAGAGTGTAATGTAATTTAAATGCTGGCTCATCGTCCACACGCACAGACACAAACGTGCTGACGGTCACCAGGCAGAGAGCTTCTGATGGTGGGACTGTAGTCTGATTACAGTGTGAGGAACTGACTATAACACATTCATGTATCTGACAACATCCTGATGTATTAACTCACACACACGTTTCTAATTAAAGGGTCAAGTTAAGGGATTAACTGAGCGCATGTCATCAGGATAAAAGGTAACTATATTCTAGTTAAGTTACAGGAAGAAAAGATGTAATCAGATTACAGATACATTCATTAATCAGTTTCTATGATGTCACTTGGATCACAGTAACTGTGTCAGTCACAGATTTACCTACGACCAACAGAAAGTAGCTTTGATTATTTATTGGATGGTTTATTTCATCAGTATTTATTTGCTGTGAGGCATTTCTTCTTTGTTTCTCAGCTAATCATGGTTAACTACCAGTCCTGGATGGGGCTCGGTGTTGACTCACCGTTGGGCAGAGGCACCGGCACGCTGGGCTGCTGCTGCCGTCCTCTCTGGATCCGTAACGTGGCCCACTGCAAACAGAGTTATTCTCAGATGACCTCTGACCTCGTGACTCCTGCTGCACATTTCACAACTGAACAAACATCTGAAGTAAGAGCTGAAGTTCTGCTGAGGACGCACAACTACGCTCCAACAGTTTGAGTTACCTCCAGGATTCTGACGAGGATCTGGATGTAGACCCCCGTGACCCCCAGAGAGAGGCCAAACATGGCGGGCAGCATGATGAGAAACACCACCACAAACATCCACACCTGGAAAACACCTGCAGC
This sequence comes from Diplodus puntazzo, assembly GCA_963678695.2. Taxonomy (NCBI): domain Eukaryota; kingdom Metazoa; phylum Chordata; class Actinopteri; order Spariformes; family Sparidae; genus Diplodus; species Diplodus puntazzo. Next base: position 29,032,120 of record OZ023173.1, read on the forward strand.
CACACACCACAGGTCCTCCATCACTGACAGCTGAGGCAGCCGCACCTGTGCAGGTGTCAGGTCACGTCATCACCTGGAGACAGACAGACAGACACACAGACACACAGACACACAGACAGACACACAGACAGACACACAGACAGACACACAGACAGACACACAGACACACAGACAGACAGACAGACAGACAGACAGACACACAGACAGACAGCACCAGAGTCCCTTTAATTTTCAGCCAGTTTAACAGAGATCCCTCAGTGTGTCCTGCGATTCAGTCCAGACTGAAGCGTCATCGACTCTGTGATGAAACACGGTTCAGATGTTCATGTTCCTCTCAGGATGATCCGTCATCAGGTCAACATGTGTTCAATACTTTATTTATTCATGATCACTAACCTGCAGACCTGATGACATCACACCAGCCTCAGCTGGATGAAGCTCAAACAGTCAACAGATAAATTATGAAATGTATTTATTTTGAAAACTTTCATAGTTTTTAGTAATTAAAGAAATTCTACAAAATAAAATGAGCTGACTGACTCAGATTTTCTGGTTTATCACAGTTTCACTGTTTAAAGATATTTTCTTCACCAAAATAGAAACAATTAATTAAGAAAAGTGGTGATCATTTGTTTCAGTACTTACTGAGTGAGAAACTGTAAATCTTTACACATTCTGTGGACTCACAAGTTCACGAGTGTGTGAACAAACAGGTGTTTGTGTGAATAAACCTTTAAGCAGGTAGCTGGAACTCTCTGTGACACTGCGGTCAGCTCACACACCTGCTGACACACGACGTCCACAAAGTGTTTCATCGTTTAAACTTTCACGACACGTTCAACTTTTAGAGTTTATCAAACGTTTGTAACTAAAATATTAAAAACCATCAAAAAACAAAGAAGTCAAATCAGCAGCAGAACTGAAGAAACAATGTTTTTATAATCGATTCGTCATAAAGACAAAAATGACGTTCGTTCAAGATTCTGTTTATTTCTTCTGATATCAAAGTGAAGATCAATACATTGATTAATCAAGAGAATAATCAGTTGCAATCCTGCCAGAAGTTATTGATTGTTTTTATTATTTAATCGGCCAATTGTTTTATCGATTAACATCGATCATGAGATGAATGCAATGACAACAGTAATAATCCATTAATCAAATATTAAATGAGATGAGATAATAAACATCTGATCAGTAAAATACTTTCACTTTGATTCTGAATACAATGATTTTACTTGTAATGCAGTATTTTATACTGGTGTATTTCTACTTTTACTGCATTACTTACATTTCAGGAAACTCAGTGAAAAAAGTATTCAGATCCTTTAATTAAAGTACGATTACCACACTGTCCTCTGTTACAGGGGAAAGTAACTTAAAGTAGAGCAAATAGTCAAAGTAAAAAATATCTATGATAATAATAGTGTTTTTACTTTCCATACTTAAATTACATTTTGATGATAATACTGTATTTCTTCTTTAACTGAAGTAAAGGATCTGATTACTTCCCCCAGTATTTAGAGTATTTACGTATTTAGTGAAGGAAGTATTGAGTTACTGTAATTACTAAATACCACACTCTACAAATACTTTATTACAAGTAAAAGTAAGTATGTGTAATCAGGAAAATTATTCAAAGTCAAAGCACTGAGTGAAGTAGTTGGTTGAGATTAAGCTCATATTGATTTATTGAGTTTTTGTTTCTTATTTGAGCAGAAATGCAGAGAAGCGTAAAAAGAAATGACAGTAAATAAATACTTCCTTCAACTTCTACTCAAGTAACGTTACATGTACTCAGTTACATTCCAGCACTAGCTAACGGAAAAGCAGCGGCTGAGCCGTCAGTCCCACACACAGCAGGAGTCCGTAACAGCCAGTAACAGTAACAGTCAGTAACAGTCAGTAACGGTAACAGCCAGTAACAGTCAGTAACAGTAACAGTAAGTAACAGTCAGTAACAGTCAGTAACGTTCAGTAACGTTCAGTAACAGTCAGTAACAGTCAGTAACAGTCAGTAACACTAACAGTAAGTAACGTCCAGTAACAGCCGGTAACAGCCAGTAACAGTCAGTAACAGTAACAGTAAGTAACGTCCAGTAACGTCCAGTAACAGTCAGTAACGTTCAGTAACGTTCAGTAACGTTCAGTAGAAGGCAGTAACGTTCAGTAACAGTCAGTAACGTTCAGTGACAGTCAGTAACGTTCAGTAACAGTCAGTAACGTTCAGTAACAGTCAGTAACGTTCAGCAACGTTCAGTAACACACAGTAACAGTCAGTAACGTTCAGTAACAGTCAGTAACGTTCAGTGACAGTCAGTAACGTTCAGTAACAGTCAGTAACAGTCAGTAACGCTGACAGTAAATACCTGAGGCTCGGTGAGAGGTCCCGCGGTGCTCGCTGTGCTCCTCCGTCTCTCCGTCAGCTCGCCGCTGTCTCAACACTCCCTGCTCTCCGTTATTCGGCTTCTGACGGAGGGCTGCGCTGGAAACACGCAGGCTGTCACTGCGCATGCACTGCGCACACGATGCACGAGCTTCCGGTTCGACAGTTGAGGGGAAAGTTAAGGGAAACTCAACTCACTGCTGAGCGACACATACATATATACATAAACACACACACACACACACACACACACACACACACACACACATATATAGTTTTATGTATAAATATATATATATATATACACATAAATACATTGATATACATAGACATATGTAACTATATACATAGATTTACTGTATATACATATATACACAGACATACACATATATGGAGATATATATAGCCCCGTGACCTGATACAAGTCAATGGTGTAAACTTTATAAGTGCTATAACTTAATGTCGACCCGCTCAGTGAGGCGTCTATGAATACATGTCTACGTATATATGTGTATGTATTGTATGTAAATATAAAGACATGTGCACACATAAGGCAAAGGGGTGCTCGAGCCCTTTTTGCCTCGTGTTAAAAAGTGCCCTTTTTGTGAGTCTTTTTCATGAATAAATAAATTCTTGTTGTGCAAAGGGAAGTGAAAAAAGCGACGGTATAAAAACGCCACGGTTATCTACTGTACGCATTTCGTACGTAATATGGTGCCGTGAGTGCGTTGAGCTTAAAGTCGCTGTGGCTCCGTTCTGTCTCTCACAGAGGAGAGAGAAACAGAGAGAGACACAGAGAGAGACAGTAATTATAAAAAAAAAACGAAAAAGAGCAATTAACTTTTGGGCACATCTGAAACTAAGTGACCCCCTCTCGTATCATTATCAATGCCAAGACATGAGCAGTAGGAACCCCCTTACCCAACTGGTTCGGAGGCTGAGATCACAAACCTGCCCTTCTAACACAGCCCAGCAACAAACCACCTCACCAAAAAAAACACTGAGCAAAATGCAATGCTATCTGGCTCTAAATCGACCCTACACCACAGCAGATTATCTGAGCACGGTGACCGATCTTCAGCCAAAATGAACCTTGATAAAGTCCAGACTGAGTGAACACAGCCTTGCTATTGAAACAGGGAGGCTCCCTGCAGAGCAGAGGCTGTGCTGTCACTGCAGTCTAAATGAACCTGAAACGGAATTACACTTCCTCACCAAATGTGAAAAATTGAAGTATATTAGAGAAATACATTTCCCTAAATTTGAAATGCTAACAAAAGGTTCTTTCTCTAAACTATCTGATGAAGAAAAACTGCCTATCCTACTCGGGGAAGAATCATTTGTTCTTGTTAATGAGAGTTAATAATCTGACAGCTGTCTGTGTCGGCTGTTTGTCTTGCCACAAATCTTAAACTTCTTTCAAATATTTCAGATATAGAGTTTACTGTGACTTTGCTGTTGTAAACATTTCTGTTCCTACTAACAGTCATTTCTTGGTTTTGTCACATTTTTAGATGTGTAGCCTTTATTTCTAGTTTTGCACTTGTCCTTACCTCTCCAGGAACCATCACCTTATCGCGGTGGAAAGGTTTGTGTGTCCCAGTGAACCTGGGAGCTAGGTTGTCAGGAGCCATGTGCTCCCGGTAGGGTCTCCAAATTGGTCTCAGGTGAGTGGCCTGACTAAGTATGGTTCAAAATACCCCATGAAAAATAGAGGTGTGAGGCGAGAGACCCTGCCCAGAGGAAGCCCGGAGCGCACGTCGGGAGCCAGGCCCGGACGGAGGGCCCGAGAGCGAGCGCCTGGTGGCCGGGTCTGCCATGGGACCCGGCCGGGCACAGCCTGAAAGAGCAGTGTGGTACTTCTCCCTCCCGCATCCTGTGGACCCACCATCCGCACGAGAAACCGCTGGGGTCCGATGGGATCCACATGGGTGGCAGTGGTGGTGACGGGCCTCGGCAACCCAGACCTGGGTGGCAGAGGCTGACTCTGGAGACGTGGAATGTCACCTCTCTTGGGGGGAAGGAGCCGGAGCTGGTGCGGGAGGTTGAGCGTTACCGGTTGGATCTGGAGGGGGCTTACCTCCAAGCACAGCATTGGCTCAGGATCCAAACTCCTGGATAGGGGCTGGACACTATTCTTCTCCGGAGCTGCCAAAGGTGTGAGGTGCCGGGCGGGTGTGGGGATACTCACTCAAGTCCCCAGCTGAGCGCCACCTTGTTGGAGTTTACCCTGGTGGACGAGAGGGTCGCCTCCCTACGCCTAAGGGCTGGGGGGAAAACTTAGACTGTTGTCTGTGCATATGCACCGAACAGCAGTTCGGAGTATGTGGCCTTCTTGGAGGTCCTGGCTGGGTCCCTGTAAGGGCCCCAGTGGGGGACTCCGCGGTCTTACTGGAGGACTTCAGCGCGCACGTCGGCAATGACGGAGATACCTGGAGGGGCGTGATTGGGAGGAACGGCTAACCCCCGATCTGAACCTGAGTGGTGTTCTATTATTAGACTTCTGTGCTAGTCACAGTTTGTCTATAATGAACACCATGTTCGAACACAAGGATGCTCATAAGTGTACGTGGTACCAGAGCACCCTAGGTCAAAGGTCAATTATCGATTTTGTGATCGTATCATCTGATCTTCGACCGTGTGTTTTGGACACTCAGGTGAAGAGAGGGGCAGAGCTGTCAACTGGTCACCACCTGGTGTTGAGTTGGGTCCGGTGGCAGGGGAAATCCCTGGACAGACCTGGTAAGCCCAAACAAGTAGTGCGGGTAAGCTGGGAACGTCTGGGGGAGGCCCTTGTCCGAGAAACCTTCAACTCCCACCTCCGAAGAAGCTTCTCTAGCATCCCTGTGGAGGCTGGGGATATCGAACCTGAATGGACGATGTTCAAAGCTTCCATTGTTGAAGCTGCAGCTGGGTCCTGTGGCCATAAGGTGCATGTAGGTGCCTCAAGGGGCGGCAACCCTCCGACACCGTGGTGGACACCAGTGATCAGGGAAGCTGTCTGACTGAAGAAGGAGTCCTTTAGGAACATGTTGTCCCGGGGGAATCCTGTGGCGTTTTTGGGGTAGCAGCCGCAGCTGTGGCAGAGGCAAAGCAGCTGGTGTGGTAGGAGTTCGGCGAGGCCATGGAGAGGGACTTTCGGGCGGCGCCAAAGCGCTTTTGGAAAACCATCTGCCACCTCAGGAGGGTGTTGAGGGGTTTTCTTGGTCGACTCTTCAACATTGCGTAGGGGTCGGGGTCGGTGCCGAAGGTGTGGCAAACAGGTGTGGTGGTCCCTCTCTTTAAGAAGGGGGACCAGAAGGTGTGTGCCAATTACAGAGGTATCACACAACTCAGCCTGCCTGGGAAAGTCTACTCCAAGGTGCTGGAAAGGAGGATCCGGCCGATTGTCGAACCTCAGATTGAAGAGGAACAATGCAGATTCCGTCCAGGCCGTGGAACAACGGACCAGCTCTTTACTCTGGCAGGGGTCTTGGAGGGGGCCTGGGAGTACAATCTCCCAGTCCACATGTGTTTTGTGGATCTGGAGAAGGCGTACAACTGGGTCCCCCGGGATGTTCTGTGGGAGGTGCTGCGGGAGTATGGGGTGAGGGGGTCCCTTCTCAGGGCCATCCAATCCCTATATTCTCAAAGTGAGAGCTAAGTGCGTGTACTCGGAAGCAAGTCGGACTTCCAAGTGGGTGTTGGCCTCCGCCAGGGCTGTGCCTTGTCCTCAATCCTGATTGTGATATACATGGACAGGATTTCGAGGCGCAGTCGTGGTATGGAGGGGTTCCAGTTCGGTGACCTTAAGACCACATCACTGCTTTTTGCAGATGATGTGGTCTTGATGGCATCATCGGCTGTAGATCTACAACGCTCACTGGATCGGTTCACAGCTGAGTGTGAAGCGGTTATATCTCTTCTCTGGCCTGGGACCCCCTTTGGATTCCCCAGTCAGAGTTCGCTGATATGGCTGGAGAAAGGGAGGTCTGGGGCTCGCTGCTGAAGCTGCTGCCCCCATGACCCAATTTTGGTGTTTCCAGTGTTTTATTGCTTTTTAAGAATTGCAGCTGAATTGCATGTCTTCCAAACCTCAGTATTATTATAATTTGAATAAACTCAATAATTTGTTGACACAAAAGAAATGGCAATTGCATATCACTCACAGCTACACAGGACACAAAGCTAAGTAGTTAGCGTTCTATAAATACTTTGTTTGTTAATTTTACGTTAATTAATCTACATATTGTGTTAATAAGGCCTGACAAAATATTGTATATATGTGTGTATGTATATGTGTATGTATATATGTGATTGAACCAACCGTTTCCTCTGTGTGTTCACCTCTATACTGTTACTGAAGCCAGTTAGACATCAGCGTGCAGCCTCATGTCTGTCTGAGAGACACCTTTATTAAATACACACAAAGACTACGGTACCTAAACTTCACCATCACCATGTTTTATTTAATTATGGCTCTTAAAACCCTCCATAAGATATGTTTAAACACGTTCTGAAATGTTTTCAGCCTGAAGCGGAACTAAAAGCCTCCACACTTCCTCTGTCGGAGCTTTAGAGCGTGGCACCCAGCGGAAGTAAACAGTAGCAGCTAGCAGCATTAGCTGCTGTGTGTAATGAATGAAGTGAAGACGGTACTGAGTCACAGCGCAGCTCATTATTGAACGAGTAATTAAAGAACAATGAGTTCAGTTGAGAGTTTGAGAGAGTTTGTCAACGAGCGACTAACTGCTGCTGCTGAAGAAATATTCAGAGTTTTTAAAACAACTATCGTCCAGTACGAGGAAGAGATCGATCGGCAGCGCGTCCTGCTGGATATCTGCTGGAAACGCCAAGAAAAGTTTCGCAGGATAGGTGAGTAAAAGTTTGTTATTTTAATAGCACTAATTTTCACTAATGAGCATCGGTTTGGAGTCAGTGGGTCACATGACCTGGAAGCTGTTGAAACTTTCTGAGTTTTTCTACTTGTTGTTATTCGGCCTTTGTTCTGTGGGCCTCGGTGCCCTTGTAAATGGGTCCGTGTATCATCTGATCATTCAATTATTCTATTTCATCCAGCAAACGAAAAACGAATCAATATTTCGTTTTTCTGTTTTTTCTGTAAGCACCAAACATTGAAAACTGGTGTGTGTTTTTTTATTTTTAACCCAAAACAAAAGATATAATAAACAAGGAAACCAAAACGAAATAATGAATCTAATTTACATTTTCCGTTATTGTTTCCGACGGTACATTTCTGCTGTGTGGTCACGCTTTGCGCATGCTCAATGTGTAGTCTGGTACCTCTGTTTGCGAATTACGTTTTCAATAAAGCATTGGTGGGAAAAAAATCTCCGGTCGCTCAATATCCTGCGGTCAGCCGGCCGTGGTTCACGTTTGCTTGGTCAGATCAGCCGCATCTTTTTTCCAGAGCGCGAATCTATTAACATTTACGGTAATCGCACAGAACCCGCTCTGACTGGGTCAGCCTGCAGTCTCACATCAGAACCATGAAACATACGAGACTTTTACAGTCGGTATTCCTGGTAATAAACTGGAGGTATCATGAAGGACTCTTCCGGATTTCAAAGTAAAGGACGACGTGAGAAAAGAAAAATACATTTGTTTCCATAAGTCGTTCCAGATTCATGTGCACATCTGAAACTTGGATTCATGAGTAGCAAGTCATTCAAAATTGACATTGCTCTTCATCATCATATCATGTTGTGAAGTCATTATTAATAATATCTAATGGTTGCATAGTGATAGATTTACAAGATTATCTAAAAGTATATGTTATTATTGGCGTGTTATGAATGTGAAAGCTTGAATTTGAGGGTTCTGCCCTGATGTTGCACCTGTAACCTGCTGGAGCTTCTCTCCTACAGCTCCCAGTGCTCCTGTCACCGCCGGGAGCTTTTTGGTCTTCACCTTCTGCATCTGTTCAAGTTGTTCCTTCAACTCCTGGTGCTTATCCATCTAATTGTGCTCCGTCTTCCTGATGTCACTGTCAGCGAGTTTTGGCACATCTATCTCAACTGTTCTCTTCTGTTCCAAGTCAACCACAGTCAACGTCTGCTGGCTGACGGTCAGCTCACTTCTCAAGTTGTATCCACGGCCTGATATGCTTTGGGTGTTGTTATGAATTATCCAAGTTTCAGATTTGCACATTGTTGGAGGAAATACTCAGATCTTTCACTAACAAACAGGGAGCAACACCACAGTCTGATACAAGTACATTTCTATATCAAATCTGGGCAAACATGCCTAATCTTGTTCTCTGTTAAGGATTTTGACACAAGATTACTCGAAAAGTACAGAATAAAAGTACTTCATATTATGCATGCAAGCAGGAAGTACTAAGTTCAGCAGAATATGAATCTTGGACAACTTATTGAAACTGTTTTTTTTTGTTGTTGTTGTTTTTTTCTTTTCTCACGTCGTCCTTTACTTTGAAATCCGGAAGAGTCCTTCATGATACCTCCAGTTTATTACCGGGAATACCGACTGTAAAGTCTTGTATGTTTCATTGATTAAATATTGTCTGTCTTTTGTTCTGTGTCCCTCCAGAGCTCCCACAGCAACATGTCTGTAAGGAGGAGGAGGTTCTGGCTGACCAGCAGCTCTGTAACCAGGAGAGGAACTCCAGTCTGGACCAAGAGGACCCAGAGCCTCCAGAGATTAAAGAGGAACAGGAGGAACTCTGCACCAGTCGGGAGGGAGAGCAGCTTGTACTGAAGGTGGAGACGGATACCGTCATGTTGACTCCAGCTTATGAGGAAAGTGACCAGAGTGAAGCAGAACCAACAAGTGACCACCAGCTCCTCTCTAGCAACTCTCATGTAGCTGAGAGCCGAGACCAGAAAGGAGGAAAACATGGAGACTCAGGATCAGCTGGAGATGGAGAGCAGAAGATAAAGAAAAGACATCACAGAAAAAATAGAAACTCATCAGACATTCAACATAACACTCACCCAGGTGAAAAGACTATCAACTGTGACACATGTGGAAAGACTTTTAAGTTTATGTCACAATTGAATTCACACCTGAGAATCCACACAGGTGAGAAACCGTATTCTTGCCAAACATGTGGGAAGACTTTCACACTGAACAGTAACCTAACGGCTCACATGAGAACTCACACAGGTGAGAAGCTGTTTACTTGTAAAACATGTGGGAAAGCTTTCGGACATCGTAAAAACTTAATAGTTCACATGAGAATTCACACAGATGAGAGGCCGTATTCTTGCAAATTATGTGGGAGAACCTTTAAGCAAACCAGTGCCTTAACAACTCACATGAGAACTCACAGGTGAGAAACCGTAATGTTGCCTGGGGAAAGTTTGTCTGATCTGCTGTGACGAGACATTTGATGACACGTACCGGCGAGTAGCCTTGTGTTTACAAAATATGTTGGAGGTGGTTCAGTTCTAGTGTTTCATGCATAATTGTAGAACTTTAACTTTAAATGAGCTACTTGAAGAATCCTCAGAGGATCAATATACAGTTGTGTTCAAAATAATAACAGTCCACAATCACTGTTTTTGGTAGAAATTATATTTTTACATGGCAAATAATTTACCAGTAGGTGTAGTAGAGTAACAGAAAACCAACAGACCCATCAGTCATGACATGCATGCTGCTGAGTCTGTGTAATTGAATCATTAATTGGAAGAGGCGTGTTCAAAATAATAGCAGTGTGGAGTTCAATTAGTGAGGTCATTCACTCAAACAGGTGGCCCTTATTTAAGAACAAAGGCAGCACCTGTACCAGCTGGTTGTAGAGCATTTCTTTCTGAAAATCGGAGTAAAATGGGTCTTTCCATACATTGTTCAGAAGAACAGCGCACTTTGGTTAAAAAGTTGATTGGAGAGGGGAAAACATACAATGAAGTGCAGAAAATGAAAGGCTGCTCAGCTAAAATGATCTCCAATGCTTTAAAATGGCAACCAAAACCAGAAAGACGTGGAAGAAAACGGTAAACCACCATTCAAATGGATCGAAGAATAGCCAAAATGGCAAAGACTCAGCCAATGATCAGCTCCAGGGTGATCAGAGAAGATCTGAAGTTACCTGTGAGTACTGTAACAGTTAGAAGACGCCTATGTGAAGCCAAGTTATGGGCAAGAAGCCCCCGCAAAGTCCCATTGTTGAAAAAACTACATGTGCTGAAGAGACTACAATTTGTCAGACGACCCCCAAAAATTGAGTTCAAGCCACAGTACACTTTAAAGACATAAAGCATGGTGGCACAAGCATCATGATATGGGGATGTTTCTCTTACTATGGTGTTGGGCCTATTTATCGCATACCAGGGATCATGGATCAGTTTGAATACATCAAAATTCTTGAAGAGGTCATGTTGCCTTATGCCGAAGAGGAAATGCCCTTGAAATGGGTGTTTCAACAAGACAACGACCCCAAACACACCAGCAAGCGGGCAGCATCTTGGTTCCAGACCAACAGGATTAACGTTATGGAGTGGCCAGCTCAATCCCCGGACCTTAATCCAATAGAAAACTTGTGGGGTGACATCAAAAATGCTGTTTCTGATGCAAAACCAAGAAATGCAGAGGAATTGTGGAATGTAGTCCAATCGTCCTGGGCTGGAATACCTGTTCACAGGTGCCAGAAGTTGGTTGACTCCATGCAACACAGATGTAAAGCAGTTCTCAGAAACAGTGGTTATAAAACTAAATATTAGTTCAGTGATTCACAAGTAAGCTAAATCTTCAAGCATTTTTCAATTTATAAATATAATAAAAGTAAATAAATAAATAAAGTAAATGAGTTTGTAAAGAAAAATGCAGACACTGCTGTTTTTTTGAACAGCGTAATATATGATTTTTTTCCTCACTTTTGTAAAGTAACAACAATTCATGTTTTGATTCTGAATAGAATGTGCAGTGTTCCCAATGCATTTGCATGTAAGGAAATAAAAACTGTCATCAGGATTTTGAGCTTTACTCACTTATTTAAACACACTGCTATCATTTTGAACACAACTGTACACAGGAGAAATGATGAGCTGACGCTGAATGTGAACAATTTCCCCTTGAGAAGATGTTAAAATATGTTTGTGTGTCTATCTTCATGCTGATTTGCCATATTTGTTTGATTAAAAAGTCGAGTTAATCGCTCTCATGTGTCCCACTTATTATCGCTCCTCGTGTCCTGCTTTTATATAAACAGTTATATGTTAAATACTTGTAGTTTTTACAGTAGCTTCCATGTTTGTAACCAGAAAGTTAGCTGTTAGTTCAAAGTAGCAGTTTAGAAAAGAGTCCCACATTTCCTTGTGGAATTAAGCAGAGTAGATCTGCACCTTAATACAAGGAGCACACACACATAGTGTCAACACACTGTGTGGAAAGAGGATAAAAACTCAATACAAATAATACAAATAAAATGTAAGAAACAAGCATAAAGAATAATTAAGTCTTCACTTAACAACTCATTTTTTCAAGTTTAAAGCTGTCGTCAGATACGTTTTCACAAGTTCTGAATGACATGTCTTCAGTTGAATGTGCCGGTGGCGAGCTGGTGTGGACTTGCTTATCGCTCCCCAGCTCAGCCGTCATGTGTTGGAGTTCACCCCGGTGAATCTTCTTCTTTTCGTGTCTTTGAAGCTGGTTGGTTATATGACAGTTTCCCATTTCTTTACACAGTCTTTATTGCGTTTTTATTGAACACTGCGAGATCCTTTGAGCTGCACTGGTTTGGCAGTAGGGGGCAGACAAGGCAGTGCTGCATTGTATGGTCCTCTTCTCCACATTCACAGGTGGTTTGGCCAGTTTCATAGCCCCATCTGGCCATGGCAGCTTTTGATCGCCCTGTTCCTGTTCTCAGGCGGTTGAGCATCTTCCACTGGACCCATGGTGCTTCTGAGCCCAGAGGGAGGGATACCCATGTCAGTAGGAGGGGGGTCGTCCTTAAGCCGTTTTGTCCATGGCTGGAGTCCTATTTCTTCCTGTGACGTTGTTAGGGGCTGGACATGGCTGAGAAAGCTTCTCCTGGACTTCAGCCGTCGGCCGGTGGTACATGTACATAGAGGAGGTGGCGCTCATCACTGGTGGCCTTGGTTATCTCTACTCGGCTGGCGACTCCCCATCTCACATCAGCAGTGCGATGCCAGCGAGGAGGTGCAAGTTGTTGATGTTGGTGGGCTTCAAGCAGCCAGTGATTGATCCCAGTGTTGTTTCAGCTTTTGGGCCGAACAGCAGTGCAGAGTACCCGGCCTTCTTGGAAGCTCCAACAAGGGACTCCGTCATTCCACTGGAGGAAGTCAACGCTCACGTGGGCAGCGACAGTGTTACCTGGAGGAGTGTGATCCCTGATCTGAACCTGAGCGGTGTTCTGTTGCTTGACTTCTGTGCAAGCATAAGGGTGTCCATATGTGCACATGGCACCAGGACGCCCTAGACCATGTCAATGATCGACTTTTCTAGCCATGTCATCTGACCTCTGGCCATATGTCTTGGACACTCGGAACTTTAACCAGGTCCCGAGGGAGTCTGGGGACATTGAGTCCGAATGGACCATGTTCTCCACTTCCATTGTTGACGCGGCTGTCTGGAGCTGTGGCCGTAAGTTCTCTGGTGCTTGTCGTGGCGGCAATCCCTGAACTCGGTGGCGGACTCCGGAAGTAAGGGATGCTGTCAAGCTGAAGAAGTAAGTAAGTACATTTTATTTATATAGCACTTTTCACAGATAAAAATCCCAAAGTGCTTCACAATAAAATAGAATATAACAGTAAAAACATAAAAATACAATGAATAAAAAATGTAACTGACGATATTAACTAAAAGCATGCTTAAATAAGAGTTTTTTCAGCTGTTTCCTAAAAGAGTCCACAGAATCGGAGCATCTTAAGAGAGAGAGGCAGGGCATTCCAAAGTTTGGGTGTCACTGCCTGAACGGTCACCACCAAGTGGAGGAGTTTAAGTATCTTGGGGTCTTGTTCACGAGTGAGGGAAGGATGGAGCGTGAGATTGACAGGCGGATCGGTGCAGCGGCCGCAGTAATGCGGTCGTTGTATCGGTCTGTCGTGGTGAAGAGAGAGCTGAGCCGAAAGGCGAAGCTCTTGACTTACTGGTCAATCTACGTTCCTACCCTCACCTATGGCCATAAACTTTGGGTCGTGACCGAAAGAATAAGATCCCGGATACAGGCGGCCGAAATGAGTTTCCTCCGCAGGGTGGCAGGGCGCTCCCTTAGAGATAAGGTGAGGAGCTCTGTCACCCGGGAGGAGCTCGGAGTAGAGCCGCTGCTCCTCCACATCGAGAGGAGCCAGCTGAGGTGGCTCGGGCATCTGTTTCGGATCCACCCGAGACGCCTCCTGGTCTTCAGGAAACACAAGACAGATCCATCTCCCCTCTACATACACGGCGACTGCGTGGAGTCATTTGGAGTGTGTCATGTATATAATTAGCCATTAAGGTTGTGTTATCTGTTTCCTATTCTAAAGGTCGGATACATTATGCTTAATAACATGTTTATTTAATTGTGCTATTCCTGCATTGATCATTCATGTTGTATTTTAATGCAGATGCAGGGTGCGTTTTAATTATTGTGGAGCCGTCTGCCTCCCAACACTTCTCCACAAACACTGTCTGATCCTGAGCATGAAGACCAGTTTACCTCTGCTTCTCCCCAGCAAGACTCTTCAGGTGAGTCTGTGTGCACATATGTCTGCGTGTGTGTTTGTGCGCGTGTACACGCTTGTGTGTGTGTGTGTGTGCATCCCCACAAAGCACTTTGCAGACAGTTATAGTGTTGTCATTACTGGGTATGTGGGATTTTCCACCACTATAATCGCTGTGAATAACGTGTGTCTGCTCTCCATTAGAAACACCTGGAGCAGATCTCCTCCTGAGGATGAGCCTCTGTCCACTGACCTGCTAACTGGCCTTCAGTTCTGACTGTGAGAATTCGGACACAACTGGTTTCCAGGGGACCAAGTCAGGTACCATCTGGTTGCTGGAGGTGAGGTTCGCCCAGAGCGTCATGAAAGCTCGGACCGCCACTGACAGGTTGAGAAACATCTAAGATATGATCAGGAAATGGGAGGCACCTGAGCTAGATTTCAAGTGTCATAGCAGAGGTTCTGCATACTTGTTAATGTGATATTTCTGTTTTTTATTTTTAATACATTTGTAGAACTTCTATAATTCTGTTACCAATAACAGCTACTTCCTTGGAGAAAGGACAAAGTGGAGAAAGTCTCAGAATCCCCACAAATTATGCTTTCCTGAGACTTGCTGAGGAGAAACTGTCTGCACACTGACTTGCTTTGCGTCCTATAAAGTAATGTAATCATCTGAAAACAAGCAATAAGTGAGCACTGTGAGTATCATACGGTTTGGCTGTTCCTGCTCTGAAACAGGTCTGCAGAGAGGAACTGGGACTGTGTACTGTGTGTGACTGATCTTCAGTCCTCAGTTGTACAGCAGGTACTGAAGTAAGTCACAGGTCAGTCTGTTGGAGTTAAAGTTACCTTGTGAGAGATGTTTTACCTTCTCAACTCCCTCATGTATGAATATGTTCATAACATGAAGAGATGATTACAGAAATCACAAAATCCACCCTAATGAAAACAGACGATAGCAGGTCTTTGTGTTTGACTGAGTTATTGACAGCTTGGTGCACCTCGTTACCTCGTTACCTGGAGTCATGATTGTCTTTGTGTTTGAACATTATAAAATACTCTTCACCCAACACAAGAAAAACTAGGTTTCTTATACGTTGCCTCTTCTTCTGGAGTTATTCACATAAAGGTTCAAATGTCATATTTACTCCTCATGAAATGAACTTTTAGATATCAGACTGATTCATTTGATGTGATTAATTTTCCTGCTAATTAATCAGTTGATTAATCACCTAATGGAGGTGGTTCCCCTTCTAATGAGGGCTTCATAATGTTTCATACATGTTGTGTGAATGTTACATTTACACATAAACATGAAGCTCAATCTGATCATTAATCTCAGATAAGCAGAATCACACAGAGCTGTTTGAAATAAAACTTTATTTATTATTAAAGGTTTATTGTTGACACTGGAAATATAGTTTGAATTTTCTGTCAAACGTTTTCTATATAAAATATCATCAACATTTATCAAATCAGGTCTCTGATACGTGACTGTTGTTTTTTATAGTTCAGCAATTTATTCTGTCCAGTGTTTTGTTTGCTAACATTATTATAAAAAGCATCCAAACTAATGTAGTAATAATTGATGATTTATTTATTTGACACCAAACCTTCACTCTTGTATGAACCAGCATGTTTAAAAGGTGAAACGTTGTCATAGTAACTCCTCCTGAGGTGAACGTGTGAGGTCTCTGCTGTGTTGCCAGGTTTGTGTGTTTTCAGTAAAAAGTGGACTAGTTTAGTTCAGTAGAGTCTCGTCAGTCCACACAGCAGAATCCCTTCAGTAATGAGTGTTGGCTCCCTCTAGTGGTCACTACAGAAAGCATCTTTAATGAAACCTCAGTTATAACGGTGCTGTGTGAATCTGTGTCAGACTCAAAGTGTTTCAGTAACAAAGACAAACAGACGATTGTTGAAGAAAGTTCAGCAGAAGATTCAACAGAGTCAGAAAGCTGCTGATGATCCAGTGAAGACACTCTGAACAAACTGAGTTCATCAAGCACAGATTTTATTAATGATTCACTGAACACTGCATCAGTCAGGACATGACTTCATGTGGAATAACACAATATATTACAACCACTAAAAATATGGATCAACATGTTTCCACGTGGACTGAGTCATCTGAGATATTCTACAAGCATGAAGACACATGAAGGAACCAGAGAACCAATCACATCAAAGTATCACATGACTCAAAGTTAGATTAATGTCCAACACAGCAGAATATTTCCTCTTTACAAAGTGATTAACATGAGAAAACAACATCATGTTTAGCTGCTGTATGTGTGTATTATGTGTTTACTGAGGCCCGTCAACAGCAGAGTAACATCAGAATAAATTACAGCCTTGTTTCGACTGAAAAAACACATAAGAAAATCCTTAAAAACATTAAACTGGCACACAAAACAACAGAGAAATAAACATGTTTTCATTCAAAAGGATCCGACTGAGTTCAGTTTGTGATACAGGACAGGGAGCTGTCGTACCCGACATGAACCACCAGGAGGCGTCTGCAGTCCAGAACTGTTCTCAGCACCAGAACATGATGACTCAGCGCTCACTGCTGCTCATCTGACAGTGAAGTAACTATTGATTACTGAATCAGTCTACAAGAACAAACAGGTGACAGACCACAGAGGGCGCTGTCTCCATCAAGTACACATCTAACTAGTGATTACATGTTCATGTCTCATGTCATGAGTAACATCCCATTATAGAAACAGACTGACACAAATATATGTGCTGTTTAAACTTGTTATCAGCAGTGTACAGCTTGTTTCCTACACCGCTGTCTGCTTACAGTCATGATGTCACTCACTTCATCACTTTACCAACTACTGCTTTAATTTACCAAACCTGTATCGCAACACTGCAGCAAGTCTTCCATCTTTTTCTGCTCGACTCTTCATCTCTTCCAGTGTCTTCACCTTCTCTTTGTCTCCCTTCTCCTCCATCTTCTCAATCAGGAAGTCCAAATGGACCAGAGTGGACACTGAATCCAAATTCAGGGCGATCTGCTCCAGTTTGACCACATGTTGAAAGGTTTCCTCCAACATCTGATCTTTATCTTTCTGAAGTTCTTCCATGTCCTTCTCCAGATTCTCCAGAAGGCTCAACTTGCTCTCCTGCTCTGTCTTGTTCTCTTCATACTTCTTTTTCATATCATCTTGAGTCTTTTCAACTTTTCTTGTCTTGGTCACGTAGATTTTCTTTTCCTTCACATGATCTGATGCAGGACACTTCCCCCTACATGAAGTGCAGCGGCCATCTTTAATGACCTCACAGTGCTCTGGATACCAGGCCAGTGTGCAGGGATAGTGACAGTTCTCCTCACAGACTGAACAGCAGACGGCTCCTCCATAATTTAGCCATAACGCCCACCACCTCCTCTCACTGATCTCTTCTTGAACTTTGTAGACCTCATCAACTTCTAACGTGAAGTTCTCATTGTTCTTCATCTCTTCTTCATGTTTCTTCAGACCATCGTGAGTCTGTTGGATTTCTCTCTGTTTCAGTTCCGTCAGCTTGATCCTCTCCTGCAGGTTTTGGATGCAGGCCGTCAGTCTGATTCGTGTGTTCAACACTTCCACAGTTGTCATCAGCTTCTGAGGAGCAGCTTCGTCCAAAAAGTCAGTGAACTGACCCATTTCGTCTGTTGTTAAGTCCCATGAGCTTTTTAACTGGTCCTGATTTCTCTGTATTTTCTGTTCGGTCTGACAGTTATTAAACAGGAAGTGAACCGGCTGATTATTTTCATCTTTGGCACATTTAATGTTTGCAGCCTTGAGAGCTTTCAGAGTGTTTTCAGGTGTCAGACCATCTGAGTGTGTGATGAGGGCGACGATGTTCTGCTCCATGTCTTTTCCAAACAGAGACACCACTGAATCAAAGATGTACATCAGTCGATCATCCAGTCGATTCTCAGTGGCTTTCAGCACCAGACCCACTGCATTCATCTCATGAACTCCATCATCTGAGCGGAACCAGTCTAATAATCTTTGACTGACTGCAGCATCACGTTCAACCCCTCTGGTATCTCCGTATCCAGGAGTGTCGATGATGGTCAGAGAGTAGGGCAGAGTTTTACCTTCAAATCCAAAGATCTGGTACACGATCACATCTGATGTCTGACTCTCTGATTGGTTTCTCTTCTCCTTCTCCTTGACTATCTGAAACCAGACATCGTCCTCCCACTTCACTCCCATGGTGTAGTTGACCAGAGCGTTGATCAGAGTAGATTTTCCTGTTCCTGTTTCTCCCACAAGTAAGATGGTTCTGTTTGACTGGTTCAGATCTTTTTCACCAAGAGTCATTCTTCTTAGAGATCCAATCTCCTCTTTCTTTGGTCTCAGCTGGTAGACAGCAGGAGATCCTGAACGGATCAGAACACTTTTAGAGACGATGTCATCATATTTCATTGAGGCGTCAGTTTTGCTGTGGAAGAAGAAGATCACACAGACGTTAAATTTCAGGTAAAGATTTAAACCTTCCCTCCTTAAACATCTTTAGCATGTCAATGTCTGTTCATTGAAGCCACAGCAAATTGTTAACATTTACATTTACATTGAGTGCATTCAGCAGACCCGTTTGTCCAAAGTGACTTACAATAGGTAGATTTGTCACAAGAGAGAAACCACGACATTATCGTCGATGGAGTCCTGCTCTGTGCGGTCGAGGTGAAGTCTGAACAAATGATTCTGGAGTGTTTTGCTGCAGACAGAGTGACTCTGCTGTCCTGACGTTGGTCAGGAGTTCGTTCCTCCACTGAGGCTCCAGAACACAGAAGAGTCGTGACTTCTCTGAGCAGCTTTGTTTGCTCTCAGCGATGGCGGTACCAGCCGGCCTGCTGATGTAGAAGAGTGCAGTGCTCTCTCTGGGCCGTGTGGTCTGACCAGGGTTTGGAGGTAGACGGGTGCAGTTCTGTTGACGACCTTGAAGGCCAGCACCATTGTCTGGAATGTAGGCTGCAACAGGAAGCCAGTGGAGGTCACGGAGGAGGCGGGTCGCCTGGGAGAATTTGGGAATTTGTGTAGATTGTAAACGAGGCCCGCTGCAGCGTCCTGGATACACTGCAACGGTTTAGTTGCAGAGGCTGAGAATCCAGCCAAGAGGGAGCTGCAGTAGTCCTACTGTTGTTACAAAACTCTGATTCTGAGAAGGGATTACAACCAATCTGAAGGCAAACACACGTCGTTCAAAGAGATGTACAGAATAATAAAAAGATAAACTAAATATTTAGTTTAAAACACCAGTATCTCAACTAGAATGTGCATTTCCAGAGGCTGTTAACTGCTGCAGCTGCAACCGACTACTGTTCATATATTTATATATTACATATTAATATATTTCAATTCAATTCACCTCTCCTTGAACCACCACCTTATCGTGGTGGAGGGGTTTGAGTACCTGAATGATCCTAGGAGCTATGTTGTCCAGGGCTTGATGCCCCTGGTAGGGTCTCCGAAGGCAAACAGGTCCTAGGTGACGGGTCAGACTAAGTGTGGTTCCAAAGCCCCTAACGAAGGAGTCAAGATCGAGGAAGTGTACGTCACCCGGAATGGCGTCACTAAGGCCCCACCCTGGAGCCAGGCCTGAGGTTGGGGCACGCAGGCGTGTGCCTGGTGGCCGGGTCTTCGCCTGTAGGACAACTTCGGTCTTTTATTGACAGAGTGCTTTCTTAACACACGTCTCAGGCATAACGTAGACTGCCATAAAAGCCCTGCTTACCTAATACCGCTCCGACTGTTGCAACCCATCAAAAAATGCATGTCACAAAACACATTCTCTGACAACACAAATCTCTATTACTGGACAAGGTGAGATAACAAATTTAACAGAACAGAAGAAAGGGCTGCTGCCAAGTTTACTGTGAAAGATTTACTGATGTCAGGACGACAGATCACTTGCCATCTTCTGCAAAAGACTCGAAACTCTTTTGTTCAGACTTTACAACGATGCTCAGATGAGGGCTTGAAATCAGTTTATTTTTTGTTTCTTGCTTCATCCACAGTGAAATGTTGTGTTTTTTTGTGTAGAGTGTTGTTTTTTGAAGTGGGGTCATATAAAGTACATATCTATAGTCGGTCTGTTTCCTCCCGTGATCACCGATCAGCGCAGCCTCAGTTTGGAGGAGCAGAGAGCCTCCAGCCAGACGCTCAGCTTTGTACTGCAGTGAACGGAGTCCATAGAAAAGGCGAAATTAACCACCTAAAACAAGGCTCAGCTAAAAAAAATCTATAACAGTTCAAGTGTACGGTGTATAGAGTGAATTCATACTGCTTTACATCGCCATTTTTTAAGGTGAGCCCTGTTTTAGGTGGTTAATTTCGCCTTTTCTCTGGACTCCGTTCACTGCAGTACAAAGCTGAGCGTCTGGCTGGAGGCTCTCTGCTCCTCCAAACTGAGGCTGCGCTGATCGGTGATCACGGGAGGAAACAGACCGACTATAGATATGTACTTTATATGACCCCACTTCAAAAAACACAAACTATGCCTTTTAATGCCTCACGAGGAAGGAAAAAAAATGGTTGCCACCACCACGCCCACCAGGTATGACACAGCTGAAAGATTTTAATAACTTTTGTTCTTCAAGGCATGAAGATGATGCTCAGTGAATATGAAGACTGTGGCGTTTAAGCTCTAGGACAAGATAGTTTTCAAAGTAGGCTTGAATTGGACAAAAATGGCGCCACACATCAAAATGACGCTGACTTCCTGTTGGAGTGAAATGTACAGCAGAAGTGGGCGTGTCCTATGTCAGAAAACCCAGCTCTATTCAGGGAACATATGGATATAAGGTTTGTGAATGTGTTATTTAAAATGTAGAAGTTACAGGCAAAAACGGGATTGCATCCATTTTAGCGCCACCTAGTGGAGTACATGTGCAATTTTTGGTATGGAAGAACTGTGTCCTATTCCATCTGTACCATATAAACTTCATGGCTCTCAGCATAATAGTTTGGCTGAAATTAATGTTTGTTATTTATCTTGTAATAAGCCACGCCCACATTGAGCAGTCATGACCACCTTCAAGATATGGCCTCAGGATTGGCCCTGCATGATCCCGACCAAATTTCATAAAAATCGGTGTATCCGTTCAAGAGATATAAACTTCCCATATTTTTAGCGCCCCCTAGAGGCCAAACTTCGCCAAATTCGGCTCATCCCTTCCCAGTGTCATGGCAACGAAGGATCTAAAGTTTGGTGTTAATAGCATGTAGTTTGACCGAGACATCAAACAGTTTCCATTTTTATAGTTATCTACAGAAATGTGTTCGTGAATGATTTGCACATATTTTGACCGAGCAAAATTATTTTGATAACTTCAGATCAGGTCGAGCTGAAGAGTGCATGTGCCAAGTTTAAAGCAGATCGGACAAAATCCCAAGGAGGAGTTTGAAAAAGTAGGTTTTCCAGTTTTTGCGATTTTGCAAAAAAACTTTCAAACCGGAAGTGGGCGTGGCCAATCGCAAAGTGATTCAGCTCCATTCAGGGAATCTGGGGATACAAGGTTTTTGAATGTGCAACATACGGTTTGAGAGTTATAGGCAAAAACGTGTTGCAGGAGTCTGGACCAACCCTCCAAATTGCACCGCCCTCCCTTGCACGGTTTAGCCTGCAGCACCACTTTTAGCTGGAGAAAAATAAAAATAAAAATCTTTACAATTACAATAGGGTTCCTAGCATTCCTAGTGCGTTCCCTCTTCCCCTCGGGCTTGGCCCCCTAATAATAGTAATGCATTTTATTTGAGGGCGCCTTTCAAAGCACTAAAGGACACCGTACATAACATCAACAGTACAACAAAAAACAGGGGACAATTTAGTGCAAATAAAATAAATAAGTAATGGGATGCAATTACATGGTGCCGTCTCGGCACAGAGTTCAGACTCTGCAGTCCTCCTCATACAGAAAGTCAACCGGGCCGGGTTAGGCAGGGTCGAGCTTCCAGGGTGAGAATAGTGCCATCGAGTGGAATGGAGAATAGGCAGGAATATGATTATATGATTAGGCTGATACAGAGTAGGCCACACAGAATAGGTGTGTTTTCAGGTGAGATATAAAGGTGGAGACAGTGTCAGAAGTGCGAATGTCTGGTGGGAGGGAGTTCCAGAGGCTGGGGGCAGATCGGCTGAAAGCTCTTGACCCCATGGTGGTTAAGTTGGCAGATGGGGTAAAGAGCTGGATGGTCGAAGAGGATCGGAGGGTGCGGGAGGGATTGTGGGTATGGATCAGTTCAGCGAGATATGATGGTGCCAGGTTATAAAGGATCTTGAAAGTGAGGAGTAGAAACTTGAAATCGATGCAGAATTTGATAGAGAGCCAATAGAGTTGCTGCAGGGCTGGAGTGATGTGTTCAGCAAAGGGAGTTCTGGTGATGATATGCGCACCTGCGTTCTGGACCAGTTGGAGTTTATGGAGTGATTTCCGAGGAAGACCATGGAGGAGAGAATTACAGTAGTCCAGACGAGATGTAACCAGGGTGTTTACGAGGACAGCAGTACTGGCTGGTGTGAGTGAGGGACGGAGGCGGCTGATGTTGCGTAGATGGAAGTATGCAGACCGAGGAACATTATTGATGTGGGCTTCAAAGGTTAAGGTGCCGTCCAGGATGACACCCAGGCTCCTTACCTGGGGTGATGGTGGGACAGTGGAATTGTTGATGGACATGGAGAAGGGGTTGTGCTTTGCCAGGGTGGATCTGGTGCCAACGAGGAGGACCTCAGTTTTGTCACTGTTCACTTTAAAGAAGTTGAGTGAGAGCCCAGATTTAATCTCCAGTAGAAAATGACCAGTTCCATTAGAGAGGGCTGACAAGTCAATGTCTTTGATGTTTCGAAAAGAGATTGAGCGAGGCATGTTAGTCCTGGATAATCTTAGCATGATTAAAGGATATTAGCTTGTGGTCTGAGATGGGCAAATCTGAGGCACGACAGTTTACACCAGAGCAGCAGAATGTGTCCTTTGGAGTGTGTTGGAAAGTCAATATGTTGCTGTAGTCCAAAGCTGTCAAGGCATGATTGATGCTATCCCAGTGGATATATATACCGAGGCTGGTACATTTGAGTTTCTGATTTTTCGGAAACTCAAATGTACCAGCCTCAGTATTGTTTGCAAAGGTCCACAGGTATTGAACAATCTTGATAGAGACATGCAAATGTCTCCATCTATGTCTGTTTTTAAAAATAGACTAAGGAGGCACCTGTTGCTGAAATATTCTCAGTCATGATCCTGATATGGCAATTTCTCTTTCCTACACTGTAGTATAATTCTTCTTGGACTGTTGGTGATGTGACCACTTGGACCATGTTAGGAGTAGGGCTTAGGTTAGGTTAGCCTTAGGTCAGGGCATCTCTTGTTTGGGTGTGTATGGTGGAGATTGTTATATGTACATGTAACTGTATATATGTGAAAATGTATTCTATGTTATTTTCATTTTGTTTATTGCTTGTATCTACTTTGTTCCTGTGTGGGCCCCTCTTAATAAGCTTTTTAAGCTTCCTCGGGTGTCACATTTCACATAAGATTATTACAGATTTAAAAGAGTATGTTGTATATGGTTTTAACTGATGTGTGAATAAAGAAATGAAATGAAATGAAATATTAAAATCACCTTGCAATACTAGGTTTGGGGACACAGAACATAATTTTGTTAGGAAGGCTGAGTATTCCTGTAGGAAGGCATTATTCAGCTTCGGTGGTCGATAGTGGCTCGAATAGCGGGAGTTGGGCCCTTGATTTGTAGAGCACTGGACTCAAATGAGGGATAAACAGGCACTGTGATGGAGGACACTTTCCATATTTGATTGTATAATATCGTCAGGCCACCCCCTCTGCCAGAGGTACGAGGTTGTGATGAGTAGACAAAACCAGGAGGAATAGTTTGATTAAGGTGTGAAAAATCATTAGGCTGCTGCCATGTCTCAGTCAGGCAAAAGAAATCAAATTTACAGTCATTCAGTAGATCAAAGAGCAGAGGTCCCTCGTTGGTCAGTGTGAGGCCATGCCTCTGGTGCTGTTGGGCTGTGTGTTGTCTTCTCTATGTTGCAGATGCCCAGCAGGAGGGGTTTGGGCGTCGTTAGATGCTGGGAACACCTGGGCCCGGTGTTCCCAGTACTATAAGAGCACACCCTACTAGCCTCTGCGAGAGAGAGGGAGGACAAGGGAGAGATCCTGCTCTCTGCTCTCCATGCTCCTTATTGTTTTGTTCTCACATTGATATGTTAGTTTTTGAGTTAGTTTCAATAAATTATGATTTCCTTGCTTTAATTTCTTGTGTCCTCTCCTATTATGTGTCATGGTTTTGAGCCGGCCGTGACAGTCAGTGAGCGGATGTTAAATAACCCAAAGGTTAGATTACTGGTGTGAGGTTTGGTGTGAGCTGATCTGGCTGGAATAGCAAGCACACTGTGATCAATAGTTCAACTACACCTGTGCAGGTGTAATGATTTGCAATGTGAAATAACAACGGGAATTGGAATCGAGTTAATCACAGCAGTGGAAGTAGCTTTATGGCAGCCAGTAGGAGACAGTGGGCCATGGAGAGGGTCAGTACCTGGGTTGGCTCCCAGGGGGAGCTGGTGAGAGACACAGTGCTGTGAGCTGCATGAGTAGGTGGAGAAGAAGAAGAAGGCTCCAGGTGAGGGGCGGGGCATGTTAGCTGCGGTCTGGATAGCATGCTGGATGTTAGCTGCTAATACTGTGCTACAGGACTGTTCAGGTGAAGTCCGTTGGTACAGAAAAGGGAAGAACGGTTCCAGAACAGCACTTTGTTTTACTTTAGTTTGTAACATGCCACATGTAATTTCTGCCACCAGGTTCTCTCATACAAACACAATCACAGTGGAATCATGGGAGTTGTTGTCTTCACTGTTAAACATCTACCACTGCTGACATAAATCTGTGTTTGTGACTCAGAGGAGGTAATGTTTTACGTTCTTCACGTCTCCGACTTCTCTCTCCTGAAGTTACATTGACAGACGAGCAGATGAAACTCACCTTTTCTACCTATTTCTTTGGTTTGATCATTAATGTAAGTACACAACTCAACAACATATAGAACAATGGTCTAGTCAACATTTAAATGCAAATACATCACATTTTACATATTTTAAGGTTAATTGTGTTAATGACACTCACTTTGTTGCCGTGGCAATGCCTGGTTGTCCAGGTTCCACGCCGTGACCAGGAAGGAAGTTCCTTAAAGCTGAAAACAGATTCATGGTCCTCCCCAGAACCTCTATCAATAAAAGAAGGATTGAATCATTTTAGTGCTGTTGCTCTCATTAAAGATCATTAGAAGAAATTCACAAAGCAGGAGCGTCCTGAGCAGCAGCAGGAGATCTTCTCCAGCTCTCTTTAGGACTGACACCTTCTTTGTTTGGATATATTGTGTCTCTTTGATAGATTGTATAACAACTTGTACATCTTGTTACTGTCTCCTCATAAAAACATTTTCTTATTTCTTATTTTGTCATGTCGAGCAGATCGCAAAAAGAAAAACTGTGAAACCTCGTGAACTCTTAAAGAGGAAAGTTGAGGCTAAATGTTCTGTGTTTATTTCTGTTATACTCATTTTGACCACAGGAGGCTTTAGTTTACTGCTCATGTGAATAAAATGAAGCGTGTCCATGTTCCTCCAGGTGAGATTTAGTTTCTCTTTGCACTCCAAACACAAAATGTATCTTTCACAGGATGTTAACAGGTTATTCAACATGACTGTCATATTTCTTTGGGTGAGGAAAATGCCCTTTGTGTTGCAGGTGGAATACTGAGTCCTACCAGCCGTCTCATCAGTGGATTTCTACAGTGAACAATGAATCACCAGAACCGAGAGGAAAACCAAGAAAGTTTGTGTTTCTGTCACAGAAAACAAGTTATAAGAGTTCTTATCAATTCTTCCATCCATGTTGTCCTTTAGCAGCACGAGGACAGTCACATCCATCAGCATTGTGCCTCCACAGTGTTCCTGTTTACAGCGATCACACTGACTGATCACAGCCTGATATCACCTGAATGAGCTGCAGCGTCTCCAGCAGGACGCGGTGTCGTCCACTGCAGCGACTTCACACAGAAACTACATAAACACTAAAGTCACACCTGTTGGAATATTCACAGCGTTTTTTATTTAATGCTGTTTGATGTAATGTTGGATTTCTACCACGAATTCTGATAACTGGACAGAAAAACGAGTCTTACTGTCCTCTTGGAAAAAAACAACACATGAAAGAAAATATTTTTTTAAACTTAGTAAAAGGAGCAGGAGAAACAACCCGAGGCTTCCTACAGGCCGATGGTGACGTGAGTTTTGTGTACACATGAAGTCTATTGTATTCTGTGTCTGAATATCGAGTGACAAATATTTCATTAAAAAAGATTACAAACCTTGTAAAAGATAAGAAACACTATAAACTGCATGTATACATATGAGTTATATGCAAAGTGAATCTTTAATGGAGGTTAAAGTCCTGATTGTTACATCTGAAAGTATTTCGTCTGTCGTGTTTCGAAGTCTTTTACCTGCTGATGACTTCAGGAAGCTCTGTGATGCCGAGGAGGCAGAATGCAGCGATCACAGTGTTCACAGCTTTATATCAGCAGGGACGGACTGACACCTGGGAGGAGGATCAGACCTCCCTCTACCGGCTTCACCTCCCTCTGTCGGCTTCACCTCCCTCTACCGGCTTCACCTCCCTCTACCGGCTTCACCTCCCTCTATCGGCTTCACCTACTTTCTGTTTTCTTTTTAATGCTCTCACGTGATTACGGCAGACCAGAGGATTTACTGAATAAAACAATGTGTAGGTGAAAATATTCTGTTAACTGTTAGGAGAGACGCTGCAATACGTTTTGGAACATCCTATTTATGATCTTTTGTGACTGAATGAAATCTCTGAAGTTTGTCACAGCAGTAAAAACTCCTGACAGTATAACTTCTGTTAAAGTGCATCAGAAATACCATGTTTGGAGTTTCCACTCCCAATGAAATCAGGTCAGGTATCGATGCTTCGCTGGAATAACGCTGCACACACATCAGACAACAGAGGTGAAACCTCGAGGTCTGTGTGACATGTTGAATTAAAGGACTCTGTCATGCAGCACACAGCTTGTTGGATTCAGACTGACACAGATGAATTTTCATGCCCACATTGTGTCAGTAGCAAATGTACCTGTGCCCACCTGGTTGGTCTTAAAGTGAGGAGTCAGGTCACAGTGACACAGACCAACACAGAGCTGGTCTGAAGTCTGTTTCCTGCTGTTTAAAGAGCTCGTTATTCAGTCAGTAAGACGTGTTGACCTCATTATACACCCAGACTTTATGATCAGAGAGGCTGTTTTTAATTATCTTAGACATTTCCATGTCACTGTGACAAACATCCTTCAACCTCCACGTTTTAACGCCTCTGACCATCAGAGTCTCTGAGGTTCATAAGAACAGGAAGAGAAACTAATCGTCTGGGAACACAAATCATCTCCAGCTCAGGTGTGGCAGACAGGTGTGGGCTTTTAATGTGCCTGACTGCAGATGAATCAAATGCTTTGCTTTGTTGAAGAGAATTTGATCAGAAAGAAATCCTGCTCAGCTGGTCTCTCCACATTGTTCAACATGAGCTGTGGTTCTGAGAGCTGATGTGTCTCTGGACCTTCTGGTGAGGTCCAGTCTTCTCTCTCTTGTGGCTGTTTCTGGTCTCCAGCAGCTGCTGAGGAAACATCTGTCTGTTTATCTGCTGAACGCCGTCAGTGAGAAACACAAAGTCCTCAGTGAATCAGTCCGGTGTTGCAGTGTTTGGAGCTGATGCAGCTGAGGCAGTGACGGTCGGACCGGTCGGTGCAGATTTGAATTGTAATACAGGCAGCGCCGCTCCCATCACGCGCATCACACGCTGTGTAGGGCACCAAAAACATCATAATGAAAAATCATCATAGTCATAATAATTGTAATGCCGATATTATTTCAGTATAGAAATATTATACACATATGTATATATGTATATCACAACCCTGCTGGAAAAAACAGCACAGACCAGCATATGTTGTGTTTTTTTGCTGGGATGCTGGTGACCAGCAACAACTTATTTCATATTGCAGTGTGAAGAGGAGGGAACGTGGCTGTGAAAGTCCAACACAGAGTCAGTGAGGTCGTTACAGAACACCAAGTTTACTGAACACAAGATTCAAACCTGCAAGATTTTGGGCTCATTTGAGGAAACAAACTGTAAATACTGCACGAAATATACAGAAATATAAATGCAACACTTTGTTTGTTGCTCCTGTTTCTCTCACAAGTTTAAGTAAACTATTATACAAAGTTTTTCTTTTGTATGTTCACAAAATAATCACTTCTTTCAGATGTTGAGCACACATTTGTTAAAATCCAATAAGATAAGCCGTCCAGCTGACAGGTGTGGCAGCTCAAGATGCTGATTGAACAGGACTCAGGCTCAGGTGTTCCTGCCAGCGTGAGCAGGGAACTTCCCAAACTGGTGACCAGCTTCATCAGCAACATCACCAGCAAGACTGTGCTGGGAGGCCATCATACTTATCGGGACCTTGCTGGTGGACATTACTGTGTGAGCCAGCAGGTCTCAGGACACTCGGCTCTCTGAGAAGCGACGTTCAGGCCGGAGGTTACGTCTGATGACGTCACCCATCACAACGATCAGAACTAGACAGGCGTGATGGGTTCAGAGCCCAGCAGCAGCTCAGGGGTCATTCTACAGAGGCGTCCATGTTTCTGTCCCTCCTCTGACACCTGAACACACCTGAGACGTGAGGTTTATTAATATTTCATAATCAAAGAACAGTTTCATCAGTAACACCACAGAGCTGCTGTGTAGAGAACATTTACAGTGCAACAACGTGAACATCTCCATCTGATATATGATGGAAACAACACAAAACATGAGATATAAAATGACAGTAATCGCCCTGTGGACTCACTCTGATGACATCACTGTGCTTCCTGCAGACAGGACCTGGTTCTGTCCACTGACCCTGTTCAGTTAGAGGACATCTTCATTTATCTCCAGATTTCATATGAAGCCCTCAGTTGACGTCACTGGTGTGACGTCTTTATAACCAGTGGCAGTGAGAAAGTAGAATACAAATGTATTGATTGGCATGATTTAATGAGATTGACAACTGTGATCAACATTTGGTTTGATGCAGCAGCCACTTGTAAAATATATTTTTCATGAATATATTCACCTTATTGTTTCCTTCTTCATGAGTAAACTCTGTTAAAGATAAGAAGGCATTGAGCATTAATGTCTGTTTATTCATAGAGTGACTGAGTTCTGGAACAATGTGCTCCAAGCTGAAGTGTTAGAAAAGTTTCTGCAGAATGATCCTTTAATAAAGAGCCTGTGAGGAGGACAGGTGTGCCGGCAGCTGTATGAGGATCAGAGCAGAGACACGAGCTGGTCGACTCTGAGCAGCAGGAGACAGTGAGGAGCTGTCGACTGCTCATACATGTGACGTCTTTACAGCTCTGTGTGATCATAAGATCTGCTGTTAGACAGTGAAACAGGATTTCAAACACAGTGAGACTTTGGTTATTATTTTATATCAGGAACATCTGTGCTGATTAAAGTCTGGCCTGCGTTCAGAGAAGCCTACAGATCTCTTGCAGACAAACAGGTCTCAGAGTTTGACCTCTGTGTTGTCGCTGTGCTGACATCAGGAGCGATGTGGTTCTGTCCATCTGAAGTCGACCCAACAGAAACAGAACACTTCCTACTGTGGAGACGTTCTGCTGGAACTGTGTTTTAACATCGGCCACTTTTTAGGTTCACACTTTAGTTTCACGTTCATGGTAATGGTGTTCAGATCCTTCACTCATCAGAGAAAAGAGAAATGACCCGCGGATCATTGTCACAGAACCAAACAGCAGCACTGAGCAAACTGGCTGTTGTTTAGATGATCAGGTGGAAACCGGAGGAGCTGGCGCTGCTCGGTCCAGTCAATGTTAACAGCAACAACAACAGTTTAAAGGCTCCGTTGTGACGATGATGCAGAGTCTGTCTGTAAGAAGGGTTTGAGTTCTGCTGCAGAGTCGTGACAGTGTTCCTGCAACTGTGAGGTCCAGTTCACAGCGACAGACTGGCAGACTGACGTGGAGCTTTAATATTACACACAGGGATGACATAAACTTCTTATTATCACACAAACACTTAATGAAAGTGTTTCAGTGTGGCGTGTGACGTCGACAAATTACTCAGGTCCAGGACTTTAATATAATTCTAGAACACCTTGTACTTTAGTTGTTCCACTGCACATATTTGCTAACTTTAGTTACTCTGCAGATTACAGAGTACTCAGCCGACATGTACTAGTTACTTTACTTTGGATACTTCAGTACAGATATATCAGATTCTTTACTCAAGTGTGACTTTTTTACGACATGAACATTCATCTTCAGCACATCTGGAGAACGTGTTCTTCTGGACCGGCAGGTGATCTGAGCAGTAACAGTAACTATCAGATACATTCAGCTGGGTAGAAGAAGAAAGTACTGGTACTCCAGTGAAGTACAGTACCTGAGTAAATGTACTCAGTTACATTCCAGTGACGTCAGAGCAGCTGCCCGGAAACAGAGCCCCCCCTCACCGGAAGTGCTGTGTCCGCAGCGCTGAGTCAGCTGAACCAACCCGGAAGCAAAACAAACGGCCGGGAGCAGGCGCAGCAGCAGCAGGCGCGCGCTGCGGACACAAACTGACTTTATTTTAATTTAATTTCTTTATTTTTCTGTTTTGTTGAGCTGAAGACTGACAGCTACGTCACAGGACGGGCGAAACGTCACGGGACAGGCGAAACACACCGGAGCGCGAGACCTGCTGCAGTTTGTCCGAGGCGGAAGTGTTGAGCGGAAGGTCTGAATTTCAGTTTAAAGTGTAAAATTTATACATTTGATCTGGTGAAATTTTCGAGCTGCAGGAGTGACGAGCTCAGCTAGCAGAGGAGCTAACACTGAATACTAACAGCAGATGAAGTGTGTCCGCTCTTTAACCTCCGGCAGGAAATGAAGCCGGAACTGATGTTGTAGACACGACGGACACTTTACTGCAGACACGTTTTATTTGTCTTGTGTCCTGTGAAACACCTGAGTGATCACTGAGGACGCTGCTGCTGCTGCAGACATCATATACAACATGTTTGTTCTGCTCCTCAGAGGGAACGATGCTTCTGACTCCATCAGCTGTAGTTACTCGTTACTGCTCCTTCCTGTCCTGTTCAGTAGGAACATAAAACTCAACTAACACGTTCTGTGTAACTGAGGTGATGACAAACGCTTCACCTGTACTTGATTACATCATCATTTATCAGTGTGTTGAACCTGGAAAGTAACTAAGTACATTTACTTATTGAGGTGCTGAACCGGGACAGTGCGGGAGTCACTGTGTCATCAGGGTGTCCCAGGTGAAGTTTGTTTCTACGTGAGGCAGTTAAAGGGTTAATTAAATTTCAGGCTGGATATTGATTATTAGATTACTATCAGTGATCAATATGACTTCCAGGGTCGTGGCTGCAGGACGGCCTCAGTGTCTCTGCAGAACCGGTCGGTCCTGTTTGTCTGCAGTCCGACAGGAGAACAGAGAGAGTTTGTTTGTTTGGATTCACGTGTTTAAAACAATGAATCTGTGATGAAACTCAAATCTTATTGTGATAATATGAAAGTCTGCGAAGTTGAACTGGGACTGTTGATAGAATCAGACATGAGGATCTTCAGAGAGCCTGATAACTTTTAATCTGTTGATCAATAAATCTTCATGAAACTTTAACATTCAGTCTTTTTATGTCCAGAACTCAAATAAATTCAGTGTTAGTTTTTAGCGTCATTTCAAGATTTGGGGTTTTTTTGTTTTACGAATGAGAAAGACAACATTTCAATTGTCAGAAAAGTTGTAAATGACTTTTGAGCAGATCAGTTAACTGATAATAACTCCTCCTCACAGGTCTACTGGAGGTAACACTGCCTCCTACAGCTCCCATAATGCACCTGGGCAGTGTGTGTCGTCCAGGACTTGTTGCTGTTTTTATCGAAACGTTTTATTAATGACTTTTTATGATTTCATTGTTTAAACTCGTTGCTCAGTGATGAAGACGAGTCGGCTCCTGACCGTGCTGGTGGGCGGAGTCTTCTGCTTGGCTGTGATGTCACTGTACCGCATGCTGGAGCTGATGCAGGGGGCGGAGCTTCAGGAGCATCCGGACACACCTGGTGGACAGGTAGACAACGTGAGTCACAGCGAACTGGCCGGACAAATTCTAGTTTCTGATCTTTGAAAGTGTTTTATCACAAAAACATATTAAAACAATGCAACTTTAATTAATTATAATTCATTATTCATTATTAAATTATTAAGATTTTTGAGTCCAAGTTTGTGACGTTTCTTAAACCAATCACGGTCTCTGTCTGCAGGATTTGTCCCACCTCCAGCAGAAGATCGATGAGTTGGAGCGTCTCCTGAGCGACAACAACCGCCTGGTGGCTACGCTGCGGGACTCTCTCCTCCAACACAGGGCATCATGGGGGAAAGGAGGAGGGGCTAATGTGAGCTCAGACTCCGCCCACAGCCCAGCTGACACACTGCCTGGCTGCCGATTGGCCAATGAGATGAAGGACGAAACGGACAGCGTGCAGGTTAGCTTACCGTGCTAACAGCTATTAGCTCCATGTTGTCACTGAGTTCACTGAGGTCACTGAGGAGCTTCAGATGAAAACTGTGTGTAAAACAGACTTCAGTGTGTTCATGTTTGTCTGTGTTTCAGCTGCTGGACGTTTACGACCTCCTCCCGTTTGATAATCCCGATGGCGGCACCTGGAAACAAGGTTTTGAGATCAGTTACCACGGTAACGAGTGGGACGAGCAGCCTCTGGAACTTTTTCTGGTTCCTCACTCGCACAACGACCCAGGTGAGGAACAACACGACAACCAGACGGATCGAACCTGTCAGTGATCAATGCGATCAGATATTTAATGTGTGTGTGTGTGTGTGTGTGTGTGTGTGTGTGTGTGTGTGTGTGTGTGTGTCAGGTTGGCTGAAGACGTTCGACAGTTACTATCAGGATCAGACGAGACACATCCTGAACAACATGGTGATCAAGCTGAGTGAGGACAGCAGGTAACTGTAGCTCACCTGTAGGCGTCCCCCAGCAGGTAACTGTAGCTCACCTGTAGGCGTCCCCCAGCAGGTAATGTAGCTCACCTGTAGGCGTCCCCAGCAGGTAACTGTAGCTCACCTGTAGCCCAGCAGGTAACTGTAGCTCACCTGTAGGCGTCCCCAGCAGGTAACTGTAGCTCACCTGTAGGCGTCCCCCAGCAGGTAACTGTAGCTCACCTGTAGGCGTTCCCCAGCAGGTACTGTAGCTCACCTGTAGCCCAGCAGGTAACTGTAGCTCACCTGTAGGCGTCCCTCAGCAGGTAACTGTAGCTCACCTGTAGGCGTCACCCAGCAGGTAACTGTAGCTCACCTGTAGGCGTCCCCAGCAGGTAACTGTAGCTCACCTGTAGGCGTCCCCCAGCAGGTAACTGTAGCTCACCTGTAGCGTCCCCAGCAGGTAACTGTAGCTCACCTGTAGGCGTCCCCCAGCAGGTAACTGTAGCTCACCTGTAGGCGTCACCCAGCAGGTAACTGTAGCTCACCTGTAGGCGTCCCCCAGCAGGTAACTGTAGCTCACCTGTAGGCGTCCCCCAGCAGGTAACTGTAGCTCACCTGTAGGCGTCCCCCAGCAGGTAACTGTAGCTCACCTGTAGGCGTCCCCCAGCAGGTAACTGTAGCTCACCTGTAGGCGTCCCCCAGCAGGTAACTGTAGCTCACCTGTAGGCGTCCCCCAGCAGGTAACTGTAGCTCACCTGTAGGCGTCCCCCAGCAGGTAACTGTAGCTCACCTGTAGGCGTCCCCCAGCAGGTAACTGTAGTCACCTGTAGGTTCCCCAGCAGGTAACTGTAGCTCACCTGTAGGCATTCCCCAGCAGGTAGCTGTAGCTCACCTGTAGGCGTCCCCCAGCAGGTAACTGTAGCTCACCTGTAGGCGTCCCCCAGCAGGTAACTGTAGCTCACCTGTAGGCGTCCCCCAGCAGGTGTGTGTGTGACTGACGGCCTCGTGCTCTGTGCTCCTCAGGAGGAAGATGATCTGGGCAGAAATCAGTTATTTCTCTAAATGGTGGAACGACATCGACGAGCAGAAGAGAGAGATGGTCAAACGGTAAGTGTTCAAAATCTGAACCAACCAGGAAAGTTTAAAATTTAAAATTGTGTTCCAGCTTTCTGTTTGAGGTGCAAGACGAAGGAATGCAAGTTTAAAACAATCGTAACTTAATTAAAGTGATCAACAGGAAGTGAAGAAGCAACAGTGATGACATCATCACAAAGATCCATGTTTTCTGTCTATCCACTGAAGTTAGCATGCTAACAGCTAGCCCGGGCCTGAAACCTCTCCCAGCAGTCCAAAGCTCCTGTGGTAGTGGTGTAAAATCCAGCTGCACAGCTAACTCAGCTAACAAGCTAACAGTAGCTACAGTCATGAGGAGAGTACAGTTAGCAGCAGTTAGCAGCATTTAGTTACCTATAGTTGTTTGGAGTGTGAATTCAACAGGTGGTCAGTTTTTACATATTTACGATATGTTATTTCCCCTCGGGGATCAATAAAGTATTCTGATTCTGATTCTGATGGAGACAGTTTGTGTTATTACACCATTAATATTATGATGAATAAAACTCCTTCACTCTACAGACTGCTCCTTTAACGTGTCATATTCATTGTGTTGCTCCCTTGTTGTTGTTGTTGTTGTTGTTTTTTCTGTGTTTGATCATGTTCGTTAATATTTACATGTCGTCATTTGTTCCTCATCATGTGTGTTTCTGTTTTGCTCCTGCTCTGTGATTGGTCAGTCTGGTGAGGGCGGGGCAGCTGGAGCTGGTGACGGGCGGCTGGGTGATGGCCGACGAAGCGAACTCGCATTACTTCGCTCTGCTGGATCAGCTGATCGAGGGACACCAGTGGATCCAGCGACACCTCGGTTCATCTCGCTTCACTTCCTCTCTCTGACTCTGACATCATCTGACGCGTCATCGTTTTAAACTCCGCCTCTCTGTCCAGGTGTGAAGCCGAGCAGCGGTTGGGCTGTGGATCCGTTCGGCCACTCCCCCTCTATGGCTTACCTGTTGAAGGGGGCGGGGCTCCAGGACATGGTCATCCAGCGAGTTCACTACGCCGTCAAGAAGCACTTCGCCCGGCAACAGACGCTGGAGTTTCAGTGGCGACAGAGCTGGGGTGAGTTTGGACGAGACGAGAAACAACCACAAAGAACAAGAGAATAAAATACTGACCGCAAAAAAAAAAAGTTTAAGGAGCTGAAATAATGAATCAGGAAAAAATCTAAAACAGTGAAGAATAAAGTAATAAAAGAACTGACGAGGTTCTGTTCTGTTTGTTCTGCTTCTCTAACTCCGCCCACTTCCTGTGTGTCAGACCCCTCCCCCCGCAGTGACATCACGTGTCACATGATGCCGTTCTACAGCTATGATGTACCACACACGTGCGGTCCGAACCCGTCGGTCTGTTGTCAGTTCGATTTCCACCGCCTGCCAGGGGGGCGGGTCTACTGTCCATGGAGGATATCACCGCAGCCAATCACAGAGCAGAATGTCCAGGAAAGGTAAGCAGGGGGCGGGGCCAGATATTTGAGTGTCCAGGTGTGACTGTGGTTCAGGTGTGACTGTGGTCCAGGTGTGACAGGTCCAGGTGTGACTGTGGTCCAGGTCCAGGTGTGACTGTGGTTCAGGTGTGACTGTGGTTCAGGTGTGACTGTGGTTCAGGTGTGACTGTGGTTCAGGTGTGACTGTGGTCCAGGTCCAGGTGTGACTGATTCCAGGTGTGACTGTGGTTCAGGTGTGACTGTGGTTCAGGTGTGACAGGTCCAGGTGTGACTGTGGTCCAGGTCCAGGTGTGACAGGTCCAGGTGTGACAGGTCCAGGTGATGTGTGTAATGTGTCCCTGTGTGGTCTCAGAGCTCTCCTCCTGTTGGATCAGTACCGTCAGAAGTCTCGTCTCTTTCGCTCTCCGGTCCTTCTGGTTCCGCTCGGTGACGACTTTCGCTTCACGGACTCCTCTGAGTGGGACGCTCAGTTCAGCAACTACCAGAAACTCTTCGACTACTTTGAGCAGCACCCGGAGCTCCACGTCAAGGTGAACACCCGAGACACCTGTGAGGGGGCGGGGCCGAGGGGCGGAGTCAGCCACACTGATCATGTGATTTACTATAGAGACACTCAGTAGAGTGTATACCTCCGCCAAGGTCCGACAGCTCTCTTCTGTTCAGTCAGGCTCATCCTGATCCATCATTATTTCTCAGATATTCACCAAAATGTTGAAAAATGTCCAAAGTTCTTCCTGCTTCGTCTCTTCATCTGGATCAGCACCAGAGGTTCCGGGCCGAGACTCGTCCTCCATCTTAGCTTGTTCATAATAAGACATTTAGATTCTGAACGTGTCGTCATCACACAGCTGATCGATCCTTCGATCTTTCATCCTCAGCAGCTCTCATCACTTCTTCTTCTTCTCTCGTCTGTTTCCAGGCTCTCATCACTTCTTCTTCTTCTCTCATCTGTTTCCAGGCTCTCATCACTTCTTCTTCTTCTCTCATCTGTTTCCAGGCTCTCATCACTTCTTCTTCTTCTCTCGTCTGTTTCCAGGCTCTCATCACTTCTTCTTCTTCTCTCGTCTGTTTCCAGGCTCTCATCACTTCTTCGTCTTCTCTTGTCTGTTTCCAGGCTCTCATCACTTCTTCTTCTTCTCTCGTCTGTTTCCAGGCTCTCATCACTTCTTCTTCTCTTGTCTGTTTCCAGGCTCTCATCGCTTCTTCTTCTTCTCTTGTCTGTTTCCAGGCTCTCATCACTTCTTCTTCTCTTGTCTGTTTCCAGGCTCTCATCACTTCTTCTTCTCTTGTCTGTTTCCAGGCTCTCATCACTTCTTCTTCTCTTGTCTGTTTCCAGGCTCTCATCATTTCTTCTTCTTCTCTTGTCTGTTTCCAGGCTCTCATCGCTTCTTCTTCTCTTGTCTGTTTCCAGGCTCTCATCGCTTCTTCTTCTCTTGTCTGTTTCCAGGCTCTCATCACTTCTTCTTCTTCTCTCGTCTGTTTCCAGGCTCTCATCGCTTCTTCTTCTCTTGTCTGTTTCCAGGCTCTCATCACTTCTTCTTCTCTTGTCTGTTTCCAGGCTCTCATCGCTTCTTCTTCTTCTTCTCTTGTCTGTTTCCAGGCTCTCATCGCTTCTTCTTCTCTTGTCTGTTTCCAGGCTCTCATCACTTCTTCTTCTCTCGTCTGTTTCCAGGCTCTCATCACTTCTTCTTCTTCTCTTGTCTGTTTCCAGGCTCTCATCACTTCTTCTTCTTCTCTTGTCTGTTTCCAGGCTCTCATCACTTCTTCTTCTCTTGTCTGTTTCCAGGCTCTCATCACTTCTTCTTCTCTTGTCTGTTTCCAGGCTCTCATTGCTTCTTCTTCTTCTCTTGTCTGTTTCCAGGCTCTCATCACTTCTTCTTCTCTTGTCTGTTTCCAGGCTCTCATCACTTCTTCTTCTCTTGTCTGTTTCCAGGCTCTCATCACTTCTTCTTCTCTTGTCTGTTTCCAGGCTCTCATTGCTTCTTCTTCTCTTGTCTGTTTCCAGGCTCTCATTGCTTCTTCTTCTTCTTCTCTCGTCTGTTTCCAGGCTCTCATCACTTCTTCTTCTCTCTGTCTGTTTCCAGGCTCTCATCGCTTCTTCTTCTCTTGTCTGTTTCCAGGCTCTCATCGCTTCTTCTTCTCTTGTCTGTTTCCAGGCTCTCATTGCTTCTTCTTCTTCTTCTCTCGTCTGTTTCCAGGCTCTCATCACTTCTTCTTCTCTCGTCTGTGTCCAGGCTCTCATCACTTCTTCTTCTCTCGTCTGTTTCCAGGCTCTCATCACTTCTTCTTCTCTTGTCTGTTTCCAGGCTCTCATCACTTCTTCTTCTCTTGTCTGTTTCCAGGCTCTCATCGCTTCTTCTTCTTCTTCTCTTGTCTGTTTCCAGGCTCTCATCGCTTCTTCTTCTTCTCTTGTCTGTGTCCAGGCTCTCATCACTTCTTCTTCTCTTGTCTGTTTCCAGGCTCTCATCGCTTCTTCTTCTTCTTCTCTTGTCTGTTTCCAGGCTCTCATTGCTTCTTCTTCTCTTGTCTGTTTCCAGGCTCTCATTGCTTCTTCTTCTTCTTCTCTCGTCTGTTTCCAGGCTCTCATCACTTCTTCTTCTTCTCTGTCTGTTTCCAGGCTCTCATCGCTTCTTCTTCTCTTGTCTGTTTCCAGGCTCTCATCGCTTCTTCTTCTCTCGTCTGTTTCCAGGCTCTCATCACTTCTTCTTCTCTTGTCTGTTTCCAGGCTCTCATCACTTCTTCTTCTTCTCTGTCTGTTTCCAGGCTCTCATCACTTCTTCTTCTCTCGTCTGTTTCCAGGCTCTCATCACTTCTTCTTCTCTTGTCTGTTTCCAGGCTCGCTTCGGGACTCTGTCAGATTACTTCACGGCTCTCCGTCAGCGTCTGGACGCAGCGGGTTCCACGCTGCCGACTCTCCGCGGCGACTTCTTCACGTACGCCGACCGTGACGATCATTACTGGAGCGGATACTTCACGTCCAGACCGTTTTACAAACGTCTCGACAGAACCATGGAGGCCACGCTGAGGTACGTTATCCCACAGGTTTTATCTCTTATCATACAGTTATAGTCAGACCAAAGCCGGAGCATTCCTCTCTTCCTCACTTTCTTAGTTCCTTCCATTCATTTCAGATCAAACACTTTTCTTCTGGACGTTTTTTGGGAATTTTGTAGAATTGTAAAAGAAAAAGAGAGAAATAAGTTTTTACTCAGTGAGACATTTAGAAACGATGTTGCAGTATTTATGTGTTTTTATATGTTTTTATGTATTTTACATTGGGTTAGGGTTAGCTGTTCAGTGTTTCTTTTGTTGTGTGTCATCAGATAAATGTTCAGACTCATTTAATGAACATTAGTCAGCCTTACTAATATTTTGTAATGTTTTGAACTTTTTGTTTTGGTAAAATGATTTTATAATAATCATATAAACAGCTGATTTATTCATAAATATATTTCAGTGTTTATTTTATTTTGTTTTTAAATGTGTATACATTTTATAAGTTCAGTTTGTCGTGTTTTCATTTTGTTTCTTCTTCTTGTCTTTTTGTTCACGTTTCCTCCGTCAGAGCGACAGAAATCCTTTTTAGCCTGACGTTGGCTGAAATGCGTCGTTTCTATGGTAACGGTCAGCTGGTCGAGGGTTTCCCGGCGCGCGAACACTTCCAGCGGCTAACGGCCGGGAGACGGAATCTGGCGTTGTTCCAGCACCACGACGCCGTCACCGGCACCGCCCGCGACGCTGTGGTGGTGGACTACGGAACCAGGTAGCTACTTCCTGTTAGCACCAAAACGTGTTAGCATGCTGGTGTAGTCAGAGGTGTGTTAGCATGTTAGCAACATAGCAGAGGGGTCATGAGAAGCTAACAACACAAGAGTAGTTTGAGGGTTATTTAGCTAAGAATGTTTATTTATTGATCAGCTGTGTTAGCATGTTAGCATGTTAGCATGAAGGGTTGCAGTTCAAAGGTCAACACAGTTTGTGAATTATTGAAATAACAGTTTAAATTTATAAACCACATTTTTTTGTAGAAATGTTTTTCTCATTGATTATTTTCACATATAATAAATAAGTATTAGCATCGTAGCTCCAGGAACTCTTCCGCATCTTTAGCGTTAGCATGTTTTCTGTCTCATTTGTCCCTCCATGCTCTCTGTTGAAGGAGGATGTCGCCCCTGACAACGGTAACAGGTACCGCTGCGCTTAGTGTGAGCAGTTAGCATTAGCCTCCCATCATTCCCATTCATTTAGCATTAGCATCTAACATTAGTTTCCCATCGCTCCCTGCTTCTTCTTCATGTGTGTTTTACAGTGTAGTCTGTCAGTCACTGTGTGTTTCACCTCTTTAAAGTGAAGTTGTAACTGTTGAACGTTTGGTCATAAAAGCTTTTAGTTCTCATAAAGTCGACATGTTTTGGAAGATAAAATATAACTCAAACAGTTCATTCATCAAAAAAAATAAAGTCATATTTATGAAAATAAAGAAAATCAAAACTCTTCCATCATTAAAAATGAAAACTGAAATTAGTGTTATGTTGCAGATTGCTTCACTCCATCCTGAACCTGCGCCAGGTGCTGCAGAGCTCCGCCCACTGGCTGCTTCTATTGGACAAGAGCCAGTACCACCACGACCAATCAAAGCCCTTCCTACAAATGGTGACCTCATTGTTTATTTCTGTGACATCCAGTTTAATATGATGGATAATAACTTTTATAAGTGAGACAGACTCAGAGATTTGATGAACTGAAGCATGTGACAGATTAATGGTCGTCATGACAACGATTGATTGGTTGATATTGTGACGAATGTTTCAGGATGATGTGATCTCAGCGCAGGACGCTCTGCCTCAGAAGACGCCGCTCACGCTCAGTGATGAGCCCAGGTGAGGAGGCCGGGCTTAAAGGGAGGAGTTTATATCGATGATGAGAGTAAACAGGAAGGTCGTCCTCATGCTAGCCAGCAGCTGACCAGCAGCTAGCTTCATGCTGACGCTCTGCTACATCAGGCTACACGTGTCAAAGCTCAACAAATGTCTCAGCCTGTAAAGAGAATCTGTTGCTAGGAAACAGCTGCAGCTCTGTCCAGTGAGAGCAATCAGCTGAGTAAATAGGAAGTCACTGTAGCATCACAAGCTAGCAGGTACCCAGACAGTTTTAGAGGCCACATGGTAA
The DNA here is from genome assembly GCA_963678695.2 of Diplodus puntazzo. Taxonomy (NCBI): domain Eukaryota; kingdom Metazoa; phylum Chordata; class Actinopteri; order Spariformes; family Sparidae; genus Diplodus; species Diplodus puntazzo. The sequence goes on from OZ023173.1 coordinate 29,072,967, forward strand.
AACTTTGTTAGTGTGAACATGAAGAATCTGATTCAGAGTCAGATTCATAGTTTATAATGAGACGCAAACATCTGTGAGCAAACTGACTGTATTAACATTGTCATCGCTCACGTTGTCGTGTTATTCAGTGATGTAAATCTTCCAGATGAATCTTTATTAATGCTTCCAGCTGCAGGTCGTGTCAGCTGACGGACGGTTTGTCTGCAGGTTTGACTTCCTGTCGTCTCTGCTGACTGATTGTTTTTCAGGTCATTGATCATCTTTAACCCGACGGAGCAGCTCCGTACGTCAGTCATCAGCGTCGTCATCGACTCTGCGGACGCTCATGTTGTTGAGGCACAAACGGGTCGACCAATGGCTGCACAGATCTCTGCCGTGTGGGAGGAGCTGAGCCGGGCGTCAACAGAATCTTTCCAGGTTACGAACACGTGGCTCAGATGTTCTGTGATGAGTCTAAACTCCACACAGTCCTGTTATTTTATTTGTTATCTTTTTTGTATGTATCATCACTTCATCATGAGGAGCGGACGTGGCACTGATGATATTATTAGAAGTATTTATGCTCACAAGTCTTGTTGGTCTGGACTGTTTGTCCTAGTTTATGTTAAGCTCCTCCCCTGCTCAGTGATTGTCCAATCGCAGCTGAGTGACTGTACATTCTCACAGCAGGTGAGTTGGTGTTCAGGTGTTTCATATTTTAAACTTCATGTTTTTTTGCCTTCAGCTCGACTTTGTGGCTGAACTTCCTCCTCTGTCACTCGCTGTCTATCATGTGACCAAAGCCGCTGTTGGCTCCGCCCATCGGGCTCAGTACACCTTCTATCGTCATGGCAACCCTCCGACCATCCAGAGCGAACACTTCCAGGTGTCCCGCCCCGAAGGGCCTGAGGCCGACGCCCCCCTGTCGCTAAGCAACAAGCACGTCCAGATGTGGAGCTCCCCAGAGACCGGCCTGCTGCAGGTCAGACTTTTCAAACTAAAAGTCACGACAGAATAAAGTTAAATAAAATTAATCAAAGTAATAAAAAGTAAAAACAATCACAGCTCATATTCAGAGCAGGAAAGATTCACTGTTTACACTCACAGCACGGCTGTGGCTCAGAGGCAGAGGCAGCGTCTTGTTATCGGAAGGTCGCTGGTTCGATTCCCCTGGTCTGAATGTTGAAGTGTCCTTACACTTATACAAATACTGAACCCCAAACCTCTCCTGGTGTTCTGGTTCTGGTGTGCTGGTCCTGATTTCCTGGTGTTCTGGTTCTGGTGCTCTGGTCGGCACCGTCAGTGTGTGAATGAATCACTGAAGTCACTTTGGACAGAAGCGTCTGAAAACAACGCAAACTTTAAAACAGAATGAATAAGAACATATTAAAGTCATGTGAAGCTTCATGAGCTGCAGTGTGATAAAGATTATCAGAGCACAATCATAATAAAACAAACAACTGATTTATTGATCATTAAATTGATTATGAATCTGTTAAAAAAATACTTTTTTAACATGTGATGCTTTTATTCTGAAATGCAGAAGCTCCGCCTCCAGTCCGGTCTGGTCCGTCAGCTCCAGGTCCAGTTTCTGTGGTACGGGACAACATCGAACCGGGACAAGAGCGGAGCCTACCTGTTCCTGCCGGGGAAGGAGGGGGGTCAGGTGAGACTAGAACCAGGATCTAGTCTGAGCCCATCAGTCTCTCTCTCTCTGTCCTCTGGTTCACTGTGAATGTCTCTCACACTCCTGCAGCTCTACAAGCCCTCAGAACCGCCCCTGATCCGGGTCTCCAGAGGTCCAGTCTTCTCTGACATCACTTCCTGTTTCCGACACTTCACACACAGAGTCCGACTGTACCACCTGGACGGTAAGGGGACCGCAGTTAAACCACAGCCCCGGGTCCTTTCTGTCAGGATGTGACAGGCGGCCTGGTTCTGGCTGTCAGGTTCTGGCTGTCAGGTTCTGGCTGTCAGGTTCTGGTTGCTGCTTTCGTACCTCTGTTATGATTTTGTTTGCAGAAGAAGACGAAGCATCCGTCCTGAGATATGATAAAAACACTAAAGGCTCCAGAAGTCGAGAGTTACGAGAGAAATTGCTTTTAAAACCCCAAAATAAAAAACCCAAAAATATAAAACTAAATAAATAAACAAACAGTTGCTTCTATCCTGAATATCTGAGTTTAATAACCTCCAGCAGAGTGAAACAAACTGCATGAGGTGAGTTCAGGGTCCGATGATGAGTTCAGGTGCAGATGATGAGTTCAGGTGCAGATGATGAGTTCAGGGTCAGATGATGAGTTCAGGGTCCGATGATGAGTTCAGGATCAGATGATGAGTTCAGGGTCAGATGATGAGTTCAGGGTCCGATGATGAATTCAGGGTCAGATGATGAGTTCAGGGTCAGATGATGAGTTCGGGGTCAGATGATGAGTTCAGGGTCAGATGATGAGTTCGGGGTCAGATGATGAGTTCGGGGTCAGATGATGAATTCAGGGTCAGATGATGAGTTCGGGGTCAGATGATGAGTTCGGGGTCAGATGATGAGTTCAGGGTCTGATGATGAGTTCGGGGTCAGATGATGAGTTCGGGGTCAGATGATGAGTTCAGGGTCCGATGATGAGTTCAGGTGCAGATGATGAGTTCAGGGTCAGTTGGAGTTCAGATGACTCTGTCCTCGTCTGCTGTCCAGCTGTTCACGTAATATCACTCATCAAATTCAGTGATTTCACAATAAAAGTCTCCTGTGTGTCTCTGCCCCAGGGCATGCTGGGAGATCGGTGGAGATTTCCAACATGGTGGACATCAGGTCAGAGGTCAACCGTGAGCTCGCCATGAAGCTCGTCACTGATGTTGCCAACGGCAACCGCTTCTACTCCGACCTCAACAGTTTCCAGGTTCCTTCTCTTGTTTTTATAGTCGCTGATTGATGATGTCACATGTTGACACCATGAGCCCAACTGCTAATGGTTGTTAACAGTTGATCGACAGCGTATTGATAGTGTATCAAAGTGTATTGATAGTGTATTGATAGTGTATCAAAGTGTATTGATAGTGTATTGATAGTGTATTGATAGTAATCGACAGCGTATTGATAGTAATCGACAGCGTATTGATAGTGTATTGATGGTAATCAGCAGTGTATTAATAGTGTATTGATAGTAATGGGCAGCGTATTGATCCGGCCTGCAGATGCAGCAGCGGCGGACTCTGGCGAAGCTCCCCCTGCAGGCGAACTTCTACCCGATGACGTCGGCGTCGTTCCTGCAGGACTCGACGTCTCGCGTGTCTCTGCTGTCGGCTCAGAGTCAGGCGGTCGCCTCGCTCACACCAGGTGAGTCCTGTTCACCTGCAGGTTCGCCTCCGTGTCTCTGTGGTGTTTACAGTGTTTCAGCTTGGTGGAGGTCCAGTGATGATGACATCAGAGACTCTTCATCACTTCAACAGGACGAGTCCTTCATGTTCTCAACCTGAACTTCAGTTTTCATACTAACGACTTCCACTTCCTTGATCAGTGACTCACTTGTGTCAGAATCAATTTATAATCAATAATATTTGCTGCTCATTGTTTTAGACAGTGTAAATAACAATGATGTCATCATTCTAACATCAGCTGGTCAACGCAAAGAGAAGAAGTTCAGCAAAATGAAAGACTGAAGTGGGATCAGATCAGACACATGGATAGATAATGTCTTCTGTCGGTGTGCTGACCTCTGAACTCTCACCTGTGCAGGTGAGCTGGAGGTGGTGTTGGACCGGCGGCTGCAGCAGGACGATAACCGCGGCCTCGGTCAGGGCGTCACCGACAACAAGCTGACGGCCAGTCTCTACCACCTGCTGCTGGAGGACCGGAGGGGCGGGGCTCAGGTGAGGGGGTGGGGCTCCGGGGCAGAACGACTGCTTGTTTTGGCTCCTCCCACACGTCCAGCACAGCTGTTGTGTTTTTGTGTCTCGTGGACGAGACGTCACTGCTGATGTTCCCGCGAGAGGCGAGCAGCCAGACACATGATGTTTACTCCACCCAGACTGAAGCATCAGAACATCACGGGCTGCACCACCTGTCTCCACCTGAGAGACGGACCGGGTCAGATCAGACGAGCCGCGTGTGTTCTGGTCATTAGTAGAACATCAGTGTGACGGTGCAGAGGATCGATATCAGAGCTGACTTTATGTTTCTTTCACATTTTGCAGGTTTTATTTTATCTCTCTGTGTATTTTCCTAACAGGAAGTGGGAGGAGCCTCAGTTGAACACCTGTCACTGCTCGCCCACCTGTCCTCGCTCTCCCTCTGCCACCCGCCAATCACCATGGTCGCCCCGAGCAACAGCCAGCTGCCAAAGCTCCGCCCCTTCCTGCCACTCAGCTCGTCCATGCCGTGCGACGTTCACCTGCTGAACCTGAGGACGCTGGAGGACGCACAGGTGAGAGCAGCGCCTGGAAACACCTGGAAAAACTGGATTCCTGGTTTTAATGTTGAAAATAAAAAGCAGGAGTCATTAATTGAGCAATAACACAAAGGAAAATGTTGAAAAACACAAGTTTTAATATAATAACTTAATAATATTAGATCATTTTAAAAGTATTTAAATATTTTTAAATCTGTTAAACATGAACTCAAAACAAATGAATGTTTGTGTTTTCTGTAAACAGGAAGCAGAAACTCCGTCACAGGAAGTGGCTCTGCTCCTCCACAGGAAGGGCTTCGACTGTGGCTCCGCCCCCGACACGCCACTGCAGTGCACGTGGAGCGCGCACGAGGAGGTACACACACACACATATTTCAAAATTATATTATTATAACTTTGCATTTTTAAAACTCTGTTTTGTGAAACATATTTCAAAGTTACATTAAAACATGTTTTTTTAAATTGTGTGAATTTTTAAGTGTTTGGACTTTTTTATTAAATTGTGTTTTGAGCTTCATGTGACTGTTAATGTTCGTACAAGTTGTTTTTTTATAGTTGTTATTTTAAAAAGAGTTTTCTGTCCTCGTCTCTTCTGGTTTTGTCTCTTCTGGTTTTGTCTCTTCTGGTTTTGTCTCTTCTGGTTTCGTCTCTTCTGGTTTCGTCTCTTCTGGTTTCGTCTCGTCTGGTTTCGTCTCTTCTGGTTTCGTCTCTTCTGGTTTCGTCTCTTCTGGTTTCGACTGTCTGGTTTCGTCTCTTCTGGTTTCGTCTCTTCTGGTTTCGTCTCTTCTGGTTTTGTCTCTTCTGGTTTCGACTGTCTGGTTTCGACTGTCTGGTTTCGTCTCTTCTGGTTTCGTCTCTTCTGGTTTTGTCTCTTCTGGTTTCGTCTCTTCTGGTTTCGTCTCTTTGGTTTCGTCTCTTCTGGTTTTGTCTCTTCTGGTTTCGTCTCTTCTGGTTTCGTCTCTTTGGTTTCGTCTCTTCTGGTTTCGACTGTCTGGTTTCGTCTCTTCTGGTTTCGTCTCTTCTGGTTTTGTCTCTTCTGGTTTCGTCTCTTCTGGTTTCGTCTCTTCTGGTTTCGTCTCTTTGGTTTCGTCTCTTCTGGTTTTGTCTCTTCTGGTTTTGTCTCTTCTGGTTTTGTCTCTTCTGGTTTCGTCTCTTCTGGTTTCGTCTCTTCTGGTTTCGTCTCTTCTGGTTTTGTCTCTTCTGGTTTCGTCTCTTCTGGTTTCGTCTCTTCTGGTTTTGTCTCTTCTGGTTTCGTCTCTTCTGGTTTTGTCTCTTCTGGTTTCGTCTCGTCTGGTTTTGTCTCCAGGTGAGCGTGGACGATCTGTTCTCTCCTCTGCGGTTCCGTTCTGTCCGTCAGTCGGGTCTCACTCTGCTACGTGAAGACAATGAACCGGAATCCGCCCGGCAACAGCAGCCTCCACGCATCACTCGCCTGCAGCCAATGGAAATCACCGCCTTCCGCGTTGAGATCGGCTGAAAAATGAAACGTCCAAATTTTGACATTTACTTATAATACACATATATAATACACAAAAGATCGTTAATGAAAAATTAAAAATGGAACATGAATGTAAACTAAAGTTGACGAGGCGTCTGAAAGTGATCAGAAGATACAAATAACTGAACCAGCTGACGGGACGACGGAAACTTCATCAGCCGTGAAACACAATCAGCAGAAATCATCATTAATCAGCATTGATCATCATGACATGTTATTAATCAGCCGTGAACATGAAGATGAACCAGCGTGGAGAGTTAACGAGTTGATGTTTGATGATTCAATGCTGAAAAAACGATGAGAAGAAAATCAGGAATTATTTAAAAACTGTGGTGAAATGAAGCTGTTACACTTTTAATGAACACGTCGTCATGGTGACACGTCAAAGGTCAAACACACGACAGTGACAGGGAGGTTTCTACGGCAACACAAAGGGACCAAACACATCATCAGTGCTTAATGAATTAGTGTGTGTGTGTGTGTGTGTGTGTGTGTGTGTGTGTGTGTGTGTGTGTGTGAGAGAGAGAGAGAGAGAGTTCCTGTTGATTATTGATTATTGATGATTGATTATGAGCACATTTTGACCTGCTGACATGTTGAATGATGTTTTCTGTATTTCACTGTGAAACTTCTTCTGGGTTTTGTTTAATTAAGAAATTCTGTATATTTTCTATCAGCGGGTTTATTTCTCAGATGTTTATTTAAAAGTAAAAAATGTATTTTTCTATCACGACTGTTAAACATGTTGTGCTTTTTCTGTGTTTGGGGAGATTTGATGGTTTTAATACAAAATAAATTATTGTTTAATTGAACTTCCTGTTGAGAAACTGATTTCCTGGAGCGTCTCAGGCAGCAGAACTTTATGACTTTGTTTTTTAATGATCTTTTTGGCTGATTCACCAGCGGCACCACCTGAACGAAGGTCTGGGGGAGAAAGCTTTCACTGACCAGGAGAAACTGCTTCCAAAGGTCAAAGAGCAGTTGGATGATGATGAATGAGTTAAATAGTTTTTCCTTTTTTTGCCTGTTTTGTTCACTTTTTTTTGTTTCACACTTTTTTTTCAATCCTATGGGAGACATAAGAACAGGCAGCTTGAATATAAATGGAGCAAGGCATGATGGGAAATCGGCGTCTCTTCACGCTGTGTTCTCTCAAACAGCTGGATGTTGTTTTGGTACAGAGACTCACACTGACTGCTGATAACCAGACTGACTGGAGAACAGAGTGGACCGCTGAAACCTTCTTCAGCTTAAACCAGTAACAGTTGTGGGGCTGGAATTCTTGTTTCCAGAAACTTTCTTCCTCAGTCTGTAGAAACTAAAGAAGTTATTAAAGGTTGTCTGTTGAAAGTGAGAGCAGTGAGTGAAGACACAAAGATGGTGTTCATTAATATTTATGCTCCAGTTGTGGGAGTGGAGAGAGTCGTGTGTTTTAAATGAAGTGACTGATAAATGTAATAAAGAGGAATCTGTATTTATGGGTGGAGGTTGTAACAGTCCTGAGGACAGCAGGTCAGACAGGAACCATGCTGAGCCTCACGCTGCCTCTCACACCCGTCTGTTCACCTCATGGATCTCAGGTGTTGTGTGATGTGTGGAGAGACAAACACCTGGACAGATGCTAAAGATAACTCACCGTCTGTGACCAGACTCGACCGTTTTTATTGTTTTAAGTATCATTTTAATGTGTTTAAAAGTTGTGTTATCAGCCCTGTTGGTTTCTCTGATCACTCACTTGTGACAGCTTCTGTTTTTATAAAATGTGTTAAACCCCAACCCCAAAAAGTATGAAATCTGAGTTTATATCTTTACAACAGTGGTGGGACTTTGGTAAAGTCCAAATTAGGCAATTTTGTCAGCAGTACACTCAGAATGTCACAAGGACCTTGATAAGTTCAGTAATAGCTCTGGAGTCTGAAGTGGAGGAACTCCGGGACCCAGCTGAGGCCACCAGAGATCAGAACCAGACTGAGACACTGAAAGTAAAAAAGTCTCTTTTAGCCAACCTGCTGGGTGTCTCAGCTCGGGGGGCTCTGGTCAGGTCCCGCTTTCAAAATGTAGCCCAGATGGATGTTCCATCACATTTCTCCTTTGGTTTGGAACTAAGAATGGACAGAAGAGGTTCGTTCATAGTTTAAGGTCTGACACTGGGCAGCTGCTGACTGATCACACTGAAATCTGAAAATATGCTGCCAACTGTTGCAGTGAGCTGTTTGAATGTGAGCAGAGCAGCAGGCAGCGTCTCTCAGCTTCTCACAGACTTCCTCAGGCTGAGCAGCAGAATCATGTAGAGCTGGAAGCAGCTCTCTGCTCTGATGAGCTCCATGCTGCTCTGCACAGCATCAGAGTGGAAACAGGAACAGACGGTTTACCTGTTGACTTCATCAGTCTCTCTGGTCGGTGGTGGAGGATCTGCTTTCAGTACTCAGTGACAGTCTGCCGCTGAGCTGCAGGAAGCTCATTAAGAACTGGAGGCCTGAGTCGCTGCTCTGCTCCGACTATAAGCTCCTTTCTAAGGTGTTGGCGACCAGGCTGAGCTGAGTCCTGGAACAAGTGCTTCAGTGTGATCAGACCGACTGCGTCCCAGCAGGCCGATCTCTGATAATATCATGTTAATGCGTGATGTTTTAGAGATCAGTAAACTGTTTGGCCTCAAAGCTGCATCATATCGATTGATCAAGAAAAAGCTTTTGATCATGTTGAACATGAATATTTATGGCTGACATTGAGTTCCTTTGGTTTCAGTCCTGCCTCACATGGACCCGTCAGTCTGTCCCGGGATGAAGAGGATTCAGTTCAGTTCAGCTTTAACTTCCTGTTGTTACTCGAGTGACTCTGAGGAGGAGAAACATCACTCTGAACTGAAGCTGCTCTGAGAAACAGGCAGTTTACTTTAATGTACATCCGGATTTGAGGGAAATATAGAAAATATTTCAAATTTCAGAGGATTTTAATTTTGAAATTCTACACTAGAACTTCCTGATAGTTGCAAAAATTGTGAATTGTGTTCACAGGTCGGTGCTTTTATTTGAACCCTCTGGCCTTGTTCGTTTTCACTACCCTCTCAGCTTGTTCGTGGCCAAAAATGGCCACCAACAGATTGAGTCTGTAATTTTTGGGATTTTGTATGTTTTTTGCTGCTTTTACTGCATACAATGTTTAATTAATATGAGTTCTTGTCATAGGTACAAAAAAATAATTCATTTTAAATTTTTTAACCCCTCAAATGCCAATTTGTTTGCACGATGCGCTTGTTGGAAACTACCACAAAAATGACCACTGCCTATCTTCTCAGTGCTACCGGTTTTTCTTGTATTATCAATAACACAGTCTGAGATATGTAACTGATTAACAACAACATTGATTATTATGCATTGTTATTTTTGAGCAGGGAAGGCAAAGTAGAAAAAACTCCCTCTTAGCTTGTTCGTGGCCAAAAGTGTCCACCTGCTGTTTACATTTCCAAAATGCTATAAAACTAAGATATATATTAAAAAAATGACATTTTTTTTTTCTAAATTTTTTCATTTGCATCAGTCCTGGTCATGAAAATTTAAATTTCATTAAAATTCTGAATTTTAACCCTTTAAATGCCTATTAGATCACATAATGCTGATTATTTATAAGGGAAAATAGCATTAAATCACCATGTTTTTACAAAATAATACATGCTATCTAAATTATTCTTTAATCATCATTGCAGCTTAATGTGTGTCAACGATAAGCAGTATCAATGATTTTTATGCGTCATTAGTTTTTTGTGCAGTGACAGAAAAACATAAAAACTCCCTCTTAGCTTGTTCGTGGCCAAACGTATCCACCTCCTGTTTGCTTACAAAATGCTATACAAACACTATATACTGAAAATATTTGCTTCTTTTTTAAAATTTGACATCAGTCCTGATCATGAAATCCAAAATTTTAATCAATTCCAGAATTTTAACTGGGTGGTTTTCTCATGTAAATCTCCATCCTCCAGGCATAGGAGGTTGCCACATTACAGGTGAACCAGATTTTAATGTCATGCTTTGCAGGTTTGTTGGGGATATATTGTAGATGTCAGTGGTGTGCATGGGGCGGGGGGGCAGTGGCCCAATTGTTGAAAAATGCACACTAAAGTGCCCTCTTGGTTGGCAAAACACAACAAACTGCCCCCTTGGCTGGTTAAAACATGATAAAATGCCCACTTGGGTGACAAAATCAGGCGCTGAAATGCCCTCTTGGGAGCCAAAACGTGTGCTAATGTGCTCTCTTCAGTCGCGAGACCTTTTTCTGCTCTTCCGCCCCTGACTTTCAAAAGGTCTGTGCACGCCACTGGTTGAAAATCCACAATGACCTATGAATGCAACAGGCTGCTCATCAACACACACATCAACCCCTGGATTGAATAAGAGGGGGAGGCAAGCCACCCACTTTTCCCACAGGATGCGAAATGCAGCGAGTTTATCATTCCTGAAGCCTCCTGGATGGGAGAGCCTGTCATCAAAGCAGATGTTAGCGCTGATCTGAGTGAAGCTGTAGAGGGGCATCGTAGCACGAAACATGGCCCATCCTGTCTTGGCATCCCACATGCCTCGTGTTGCTTCATGTCTTGAATGGTAGACGCCGGCCAGAATAAGAATTCCAATGTAGAATCTCACCTCCACTTCATCCACATCCCTCCAATCCTCACACCTTCACCTCCCATGCAGGTTTGTGTTGGTGCACAGCAGCTGAATGATCTCCTCTGTTATGAATAGGTCAAAGGCAGACCTCATGTTGATGATGTGGGCAACTGTATACAGGGTGGGCCCTGGGGTGAAACCAGTGGATACTGGATTGTGGTGCAGGGTCTCTTCAGCAGTGGGAAACCACATCATTTTCCCATGACGAGACATCCGCTCACCCGCCAGCTCCTCTGTCTCTGCCATCAGCTGATCGGCCTCCATCGCTGTGTCTGAACCATCTTCTTCCCCTGAGGAAGAGGAATCAGGCACTGGCTGGAAGTTGTCATCAGTGGTGTTGCTGTCATCCTCTGAGGAAGGTGTCCCATCATCTTCAGGAGAGGACATGTCCTCATCTTGGGTAGAAGACTTCTCCTCCTCAACTGCAGAGGATTTCTCCCAATCTTCACTCTCTGAGCCCATCCAATACTCAAGTGCTTCAGTCAGGCAATATGACCTTCTCGCCAGATAAAGAAGGACCTGGGAGCTGATAGGCTCACTTATAGCATTAGTACTGACTGCACCTGCATAAACTCCAGGACAGATTTATAAACAGTGTCAGACTTTGTTTTTGTTTCCCCAGAGGCCAGGGGTCAAGATGACCTGTGATCTTTTTTTTTTTATGAGAGCAGCTATTTGAGTGTGTAGGGGCTATTGTGTAGTTGTGTGTGGCATTTTTTTATGAAAAGACCAAAGCTACAGGTATTTTCAACCTGTGCATCACAGCCAGGTTTGCCTTGGAAACTCAAAGCTCAATAACCTGTACCAAGAGAAATTCACTGAAACTTGGAGGTATGATACACTATAATTCACTAGGCACTTTATCTTGCCAATACATATTTGCGCGCACATTTTTTTTTTCATGCACAAACACACATCATTACCTGACATCCTTAGGATCACACCTATGTCAAAATTGTGTCATTCATTTGCTCCATTGGAGTGCAGGAAGTCATCCTGCGCCACTAGTGGAAACTAAGAATGTTACCTGAAATTGCTCCCATGCCCCAAAATGGACAAATGACATAATCTGGTAGAAAACATTAAAAACTAAAATTTTCAAGTGTTGAGTCTAGAATGAAAGCCATTTTACCTAAATTATATGATTTTATACTGTAAATCACAAGGAATTAAATAATGTAGTTTTCATGGGTTTCAATTGGCCCAAAGTGTCCACGATAGAGCTATAAGGTACAATTGTAGATAAACAGTATAAAACTGACATATTTAAAGAGCAGGTTTTGAAAATTAAAAGATCAGGCAAAAATGCACACCCTTGGGAAATATCATTCCATTTGCATTAACACAGCTAAAATGATCAACAAAAAGGAAGTGAGGTGGACACAAATGGCCAGCATAGAGTCCAGAGGGTTAAATTCTGTTCTGGCGCTGCATTATAAACAGGCAGCAGAGAAAAAACTGTGTTCACAGAGCGGAAGCTGCAGTGTTTGGACTGAAGTGGTTCTAACAGGAAGTGCTCACATCCTGTCACACACGAGGCTCGTCGTGCTGGACACTGAAAACACTCTGCTGCTGAGGAAACACAGTGAAGATAGAGCGGCTCGGTTCTGCTCAGTTCTGCTCGGTTCTGCTCCGTCTTCTTCAGACAGACAGGTAAGAAGAGCCACATCATTTCAAGCCTTTATGAACAGAACTGAGTGCAGCTGGATTACAAACTGTGCGGTTCTGATTTATTACATTTATATTTATATATTTTATTCAGATTTCACATTGACGTCATATTTTTGCACGAGAAGTTAATATCACAAATATTACTGTAAATCTGGTCAAAAGTAACATTTTGTTTTTAAACGTGGTGAAAAGTTGCTGTTTATTTTAACATACGCAACTTTACAATCAGCGTCCCGTAGACCAGGAGTTGAGTTCAGAACCAGAACCAGGACCAGAATTTCTTTACGGTCCCACAAACAGGGACATGTGTTTGCTACAGCAGCCAGAGGACAGAAATATTACATAAACAATGATAATAGTAAAAAATAAACTCTAATCGAAAGGTGAGAAACAGAACAGAGTATATGAACATGATGTTGTCCAACATTAACATGTAATTATAAACAGTGTGAACTGTTATTTACAGATAATAATACATAAATTAACTGTTATTTACAGATAATAATAAATAAATTAACTGTTATTTACAGATGATAATAAATAAATTACCTGTTATTTACAGATGATAATAAATAAATTACCTGTTATTTACAGATGATAATAAATAAATTAACTGTTATTTACAGATAATAATAAATAAATAAACTGTTATTTACAGATGATAATAAATAAATTAAGTGTTATTTACAGATAATAATAAATAAATAAACTGTTATTTACAGATAATAATAAATAAATAAACTGTTATTTACAGATAATAATAAATAAATTAACTGTTATTTACAGATAATAATACATAAATTAAGTGTTATTTACAGATGATAATAAATAAATGAAGTGTTATTTACAGATGATAATAATAAAGTGAGCAGAGAGTCCAAACTAACACTGAGGATGAGTTCTGTGCTGCTGCTGCGGTGCTGGTTGTAAATCTGACAGTTAGTGAGGAAAGAACCGGGCCTGCAGATGTTGTAGAGGGAGAATCTGCAGGACCGGTTCACAGCAGTGATGTCGGGTGGTGAGGGGAAGATGGTGACCAGGTTCTGTTTGACAGTGGAAAACTACTGAGACGGGCCTCCTGTCCTCAGCTGGACCTGTGAGACTGAAAGTGAAAGTGTTTCTAACAGGGCGTTCACATCCTGTCACACAAGGCTGAAAACACACTGCTGCTGAGGAAACACGGGGAAGACACAGCGGCTCGGTTCTGTTCGGTTCTGCTTGGTTCTGCTTGGTCTGCTTCACCTCACACGTCTTCTTCAGACAGACAGGTAAGAAGAGCCACATCATTTAAAGCCTTTATGAACAGTTGTGCTCATTAGTGACACACTCTGGCAGTTTGTGATGTTTTGGACATTTTTCAGAGAATATGAATCATAATACAAAACGTTTCTGTCCCTCGTGGTTAGAAGTTGAGGTGAATCATGACAACAGAAACCACCCAAATGACCCTGATCAACAGTTACATACTCTGGAGGTTTTGGCCTGATAACACACACACACGTTGACGCACACAGTTTAAATGGCTACGACAGGTAACATCCTCACCTGTGATCTGTTGGCTCCTGACGGACTGCTGCATGTTTCGTCCAGTGCTGCACTGACGCTGCTGGATTCTGAGTGACGGGGAAGCAAAAGAATGATCACAGGATCTGCAGGCGAGGGTAGTTAAACTTTATAAAACAGGAAAAGTATATAAAAAGATATCCAGTGAACTGAGAAGGCCAATCAGCTGTGTTCAAACTGTAATTAGGAAGTGAACAAAGAGGGATTCTGTTAAACTCAGCCACAGCAGGTAGACCAACAAACATTTCAGCCACAACTGCCAGCAAAATTGTTCAGAATGCAAAGAAAAAAACACAAATAACTTCAGCTGACATACAAAACTCTCTGAAGAAAAAGTGCTGTGGCTGTTACAAGATGCACAATAAGAAGCCACATGAAGAAAAGTGGGCTGAATGGTCGAGTCGCCAGTTTACAAAACACAGACAGCACAGAGACGAGCCTCAGAACTTCTGGAAGTTTTCTGGAGGGATGAGACCAAAACTGAACTTTTTGGCCACAACCATGAACACTACCCAGCAAGCCAAATGACGTCAGAATGATGTCGCCTTGACGTCATTCGGTGACGTTCCGGACTAGGCTAAATAGGCGATGTTTTCGACATCATAACTAAGACGTCATGACCAAGACGTCAAATCGACAGCTTGTTAATGACCCTAAGCAGAACATACCCGTCCAGTTTATGTCGTCGATAGGACGTCTTGTGACCGCGTCCTGGAAATGACGTCCAAATGTCCCCGATTCAGCTGTGATCTGGCCCATTACTGGACGTTGCTGAAAAGCTGCCTCGGAACCATATAAATCATCAATTTAAGCAGGCAATATGTCATCACAAATAGACATTGCCTTTACAAGATAGTGTTTCATTACAATATTTATAAAAAAGCATAAATATTGAAGACACAAATGAAACACCACACTTTAGCTGGATTAAAACAGAACAATTACATTAACATAACTAACAGTTAACAATTGTTAACTAGCTTATATTGACATCTATCAGTAAGTCATCATTTAGCCAAACATCTACATGCAACAGCATTACTCACTACTCATTACTTTGTTTGGGAAAAAAAAGAGTTTTTTGCCTCTCAGTCTCAGCCTCTCAGGGAGATTGAAGTACATTTAGGGAAAACCCTGCTGCAGATCTCGTCCCAGTCCATAGGATTGAACTTCACCTCCAGATCGCATCAGAGAGTCATAGCTTGAAGAGTCAGAGTAAAGTAGTGAAGTAAACATCTTTAAGATCAGTCCTTTGGGAGATTTGTCCAGAACTACAGTGTTTTCCAGCTCTGACAGTTTCATGCGGATCCTGCCTGTCCTCAAGAGAGACTCTATAAAGTGATGAATTTGGAGATAGCGCTGGGTTTGTATGAGTGTTAAGACACTGAATAACATTAAGAGCACGCAAACATTGTCTGTGCCATATCTTGATTTTACAAACCCTGCCTGATCTGGGTTTATTATCCAGCCTCCCAGCCAGTGTCTTAGCAACAATCTTGTAGTCCACGTTGAGGAGACTGAAAGGCCGAAATGATGAACAATCTAAAGGGTTTTTATCTTTTTTTAAATTGGACTAATGGCAGCGTACCTCCAGGAGGGGGGGATGCTGTCTCTTAAAGACCAGTGATGGCAGGTGTAAAGATCTCTGGCCAGAACTTCTTAAAAGCTCATGGAGAGAATGCCAAGAGTGTGCAAAGCAGTAATCAAAGCAGATTGGGCTATTTGATTAATCTAAAATATAAAACATGTTGTGAGTTATTTCACACTTTTTTGATTACTACATAATTACGTATGTGTTCATTCATAGTTTTGATGCCTTCAGTGAGAATCTACAATGTAAATAGTCATAAAGAATAAAGAAAAACCATTAAATGAGAAGGTGTGTCCAAACGTTTGACTGGTATTACCAACCACGTACAGTTTAAGCAAAAGAAAAGACCAGAAAAAGTTCACTGCACATTATTAAAACTAAATATCTGCACAGTTTGTCTGACTGTCACCATGTGACAGAAGTCTTAGTGATGTTTCTCCCTTCATCCAGCTTCAGCAGGTATCAGCTGCCAACACACAGCACATTAACTTCCATTTTACACTTCAGAATAAAATGTCATTGTTTTTACATGTCAGCTGTAAAACCAACAACATGTACATACAGATGTGAAGTGCTGATAAAGATACTGACAGAGTCCTTCACACTTACAGTGCAACATGCTAACAAACAGGTTGGGTTAACATGAAAAAACAGTAACTTTCTGTAATATGACTGTAAATGTTTCCATTACAGTTGCATTAAGTCATTGTACATCATACTGCTGTATTTTCACTGTGGAGCACAGTTGAGTGATTTTAAACTATATTAGCCTACTGTAAAATAATAATTATAATAATAACAATAATAACAATAATAGTTCGCTGCTGTGATGAGCAGAATCTTTGTTCAGGTTAGATCTGATGTTATTAATGTGCAACAGTGATTTCAATGGTCTCCGGGTCTCAGAGGTTCTGGACAGGTTTCAGCACAGTCCAGTCCAACATGAGCCGTTGCTGCAGCCGAGGACAGGCAGGATCAGAGAGGGTTGTCACTAGGGGTGCACCGATCCGATATTAAGATCGGATATCGGCCCCGATATTGACAAAACGGCTGGATCGGGGATCGGTAAAATGAAATAGATCCACCGGCCGATCCAGTTTTTTTTTTTTTGGCCGTCACAGCACATCCTACGTCATTCGTCAGCGTCAGTGTGTCGCATGCTGGAAGAGCGCAAGTTGTTGTTTGACCAACTCTTTATTAGTTTATTCTCAGGTTCAGCTGCTATGTTTTATTTTGTATTCCTGTTTGCAGGACGTTACACGTACTCACGTCACATTTCTCCGCTGATTAGCTAGTAGCCCCGCCATCAGCTGTTAGCCTCACCGGTCAGCTGTTAGCCTAGCAACGCTAACTTTCAAACCGACGTACTCAATACTCTGTGGGCTGTCCATCGTTGCTCCGTTGGTCCTCCCTCCACCACAACCTCAGGGTTATTCACCGCCGGGCTGCTTTGTCTCCTCCTCTGCTGCTGCGGTCTCCCCGGCTCGCAGCGATGCTGGATGGTCGCTACTCCACCGTTGCTGGCGGGGTCTTCAGGTGTTCAGCACAAGAGCACCTGGACCTCTGCTGTCACTTCACCCCAGGCTCCATCGCTTGGATTGGATCTCTTGGTCTCCTGTGTCGCCCCGCTGTGTGCACGGAGCCTCCAGACGCTAATTGTATACGGACGGTGCTACTGACTTTGTGCTAGTGTTCCCTCCGTGCTGACTGACAGGCGCTACATTTATTCTTTGTTTTGTTTGTTCCACTTTGTTAATAGCCTTGGGTACCCTGACAGGCGCTATATAAATTAAATGAATGTTTATTATTATTATTATTATTATTATTATTATTATTATTATTATTATTATCCTCTTCATGTGAGATGAAATCGGTTCTGACTCGTCCATCTCTCAGTGAGTTCTGATTATTCTGTCAGTGATTCAATATCTTTTGGATCATTAGTTCTGTAAGTGCTGTTCTGGCCTCTGTTTCTCTGGATCAGAACAGACTGTTAGTTGGTTGATCATTGATGACTCTTTGTCTTCCAGACAGTCCAAAGGTCAGAGTGGGTGTAACCGGTGAAGACTGAGCGCGCTCAGTTCAGCCTCACACAGCTTCTTCAGATTGACAGGTAAAAATCATTTAAACACACAGACTTCATGTAATTTAAGGTGTCAGTACGTCCAATACAAAGAGAGCTGCAACAGAACCAGAGAGGAACAGTCACAGTAGTACAAGAGCTTCATCTGTGACGTCAGCAGTAAAATGACACGTCTTATAACACATCTGGAGCTTCTCCACTTCTGCTTTACTCATATCAACACATGCATGACCTCTGTGTGTCCTCCATGAACATCATTCAATCAATCAAGTCATCCTTGTCATCACAGCTGCTGGAGATGCTGTCAGTCACACAAGCTACCTCCTAGCTAGTACTGTTAGCTATCATTAGCCTCCCTGGTCTGTGGGCCGGATGAATGTATCTGGTGTGGTCCAGATCTGTCTCTCCTTGTTTGTGATTTGAGATCTCTGTGAAAAAATCTTTCTTGTGAAATATAAATAATCCCCTCCTTGTTTATCTTTTTTATTCCATTAGATCTCGAGTAATAAATAAAGAGAGACAATCATTTATATCAACAACACACCACTTGTCCCTCTGGGCTTCTGTAGACTGCAGAGTGTTGGATGGTGGGTTGGGTTTGTAGTCTGGTTGTGTGACTGAGAACATCCGCTCAGGTGAGTATCACCTGTCTCTCTCTTTGTCTCCACAGCGTCTCTGTGATCAGCTGACACAACTTCCTGAACATGGCTTCTGCTCCAAGAAGAGTGAGCAAAGAACTCCCTCCTGATCTTTCTGATTTAATGAACAACATTATTAGATACGCAGCTTCATTCATCGAAGGATTTGACCTCAGTGAATCAGAGATGAGAAAGATTATCAGAGAATTTAAGAAGATCGCTGATGAAGTGAGAGAGATGCAGAAGATAACAGATGGAGTAAGAATAGCAGGAACAGCAGTCCTCGCAGTGGGGATCCTTGGAGCTGTGTTCACTGGTGGGCTGAGCTTAGCAGCAGCAGCAGCAGCCGGAGGAGCAGGAACAGCTACTGTTGTTGGTACAAATGTAACAAAAAAAATAATAGAGAATGGAAATGCAAAGGAAGTAGAAGAACTGGGGAAACAATTCATGGAGGAAGTTGAACCGCTGAAGAAAATCCTGGAAGAAATCAAGAAGACGTGTGAAAAGTTGGAACAGAAGAAAACTGAAGTTCAGGCTGGAAACACTCTGACAGACATGGAGGAGTTTCAGAGGATCCTTAGACGAGTGTTTGAACTGAGAAAGAGCAGTAGAGAAGTTTTGGATGTAACCGTAATGGTGCTGAAGGCTATAGGTGACATGTTAATGTTGGTTGTAAAAGTCTTCTCAGTCTTTGCGACACCTGAAGAGGATGAAAAGTTAATAAAGTCCATCTTGCAGTCAGCTGATCAGTGTCAGAGGGTCTTTGATAACTTTAAGAAGATGAAGAAGGAGCTGAAAGACTTCAGAGGATACTAAAGAGTGAGACAGTCAGACGTGTTCAGACTGACATCATGTCTCAGGACAAATCAGATGTGATCCTGGTGAACAGACTGAACACTGAAACAGAGCTGAGTGTGAGATGATCTCACAGTGAGGTGATAACGACGCTCTTCTCTCTGACAGTAGTGAGTCATCAGCACATATTTTCTCTCATTGATCTGATTCTGTTTCTGTTTTATGTAAATATGATTTTACACATTTTACAGCTTGTTTTGTTTCTGTTCTGTTGACATGATGTCATACTGATTTTATTTCATGTGAATTTATTCTCATTATTTTCATTCAATCATTTTGTATTTAGTTAACTTGTTTTTATAAAATCCATAATGTAAAAAAAAGCATTTCTGTTTTGTTTATTTTCAGTTTTTTGATGTTTCAGTGTGTAAATATGTCAGATGTAATTACAGTGATCAGTACACACATTCAATAATAAAACACTAAGACGTGATGAAGGTGTTGTTTTGGAGTCAGGAGGAGGCAACAAAGATGAGATGCAGGGCAAAGTAATATTTTGGTGGAATGAGTCTTTAGAACTTTAACATCTCTCTATAAAAGCAAGGAATCTCTGTTTGTCTGTGTGTGTGTGTGTGTGTGTGTGTGTGTTCCTCAAATATCTCTGCGGATCAGGATCAGACTGACCTGAGAGTTTCAACATGGCTGCTGCTTGGTTCAATGGTGTGCCATGCAGATTTGTTTGAATTACAATGATACCGTTAATGAATTATTTCATAAATGCTTTACACATTCAGCAAGCATTATCCACTGGAGCCACCACAGTCACGTGCGCACCAGAGCCAATCACTGCAGAGCTCAAGCCACGACATACCTTAAAAGTCCCATATTATGCAAAATACACCTTAGAGTGGTTTTCTATCAATAATATGCATCCCCGGCCTGACTACAATCCCCAAATCTGCGACGCCAAAGATGGCGCATATCCCGCCCCTTTCACCAACAGCCAATCACCTGCGTTGTCACAGCCGAACCGGGAAACTTATAGCCCAATCATGTCGTTTCACCAGCGCATGCGCACAAGTAGTTTTTAAGACAGAGACCATCAGAGACGTTCGACTATTGTAAAACATTTACTGCGTTCAGATCTTTATGTAATTTATAGAGTGAATGATAAGAAATGATGTATTAGACATTATCTGGTTAGATCAAGGTCCGTGTATGTTTTGGTCATTCGATTTTCCTGTCAGAAACGGGTATTAAAAAACAAAAAACGAGTGGTTAGCACCGTCCTGTAAATGACAACATCCGGTCTCAGAATATGAAAAAACAGGCCTTTTTTCCGTTTCTGTTTTCGAGTGATTTTATTTTTTGTTATATGAAATAGAAAATGAAAATCGAATCATTTTTTAAATTTCGCTCAACCCCTTTTGACCATGAAAAAGAAAATCGCCTTGCATTTCAATTTTAATTTTGGTATTTTAAAACGAAAATCAAATAACCACTCGTTTTTTGTTTTTTAATACCCGTTTCTGACAGGGAAATCGAATGACCAAAACATACACGGACCGATCAGTGGTCAGGCAGAGTAGAGCCAGAGCACAGCAGCCGGCACAGATTCAGCCGTACGATGGACGTTGGTGTCGTAAATCCGCGCGCATGCGCAGTGGAGTTCTCCCTGTAGGAAAAGAGCGTTTTAAACATCATTTCTACGGTAAAGTCGATGTTTTTTGGTTTTTATTTATATCTTATTTCACTGGCGAGCATATCTGTATGTTTTCTCTGTCCTGCTATCACGTTAAAGGGTGGATTTGACCATGCCTCCATTCATTTAGATAATATAGGGGTGGTCTCTTTGGGCTTTTTCGAGGCGTCGCCAAGATGGCCGCCGAGTGGCACGACTTGCCTAGAAGGACTTTGGTGTCACATAGTACCAGCTAACGCTAACCGCGAGCTGCTAGTTCGCATCAACACGGTCTCCACCTGCAAACCCAGAGACCCGGTCGGTCAAGCGGTACATACACACACCCTCCGCCGGGTCTAAGTTGTCAGGATTTTGTGAAATATAATGCATTTGAAAACGTTTTCTAAACTGGAATATGTTGGCATAGGCCGGGGCAACACGAGTGTGATGTTGCCTGCTACACAGTTTAGATTCTCTGCCCGAGCCCGACCCCGCTGCTATCCTGGGCCGGGCCGGGCCCCTGACCAAGTATTCGTGATTTTTGTTTTTAATAACTCAAAATAATGACCATAGTTCCAGCTAGGAAACGAGCATCTCTCTCCTCCCTCCATGTTTGTGTTGCTGCGTGGTGTTAACGTGAGTTATCCTCATGGCCAAAACATGACTTCAGACGTACGTGACGTCACTCCCCGAGACGCAAGAAGACAGCAAGAATATATATTTGTACTAAAGAAAATGACCAAAATAATTGTAATGCACAGTGACTTGAATACATAACTTTAATCTGATCACTGGTTTGGAAATGTGAAGGCGTTAGATTACTTGTTACTGAAATAAAAAGGTCAGGTTAGAGTAACGTAACGCGTTGCAGCATTTAGTGCTTGAATTATACTGTAACAGTGCTGTCTGGGAATTCGGTGCAGGATAATTAAACTGATTACTTGTTCAGAGCATTTCAAATTGTTTGCCCATTTCTTGCAATTGTTTTCTCGTTTTTTTTTTGTTTTTTTTGTTACTGTTCAAGACTCTACTTGGCTGCACTGCATTACAGTGAGAAGGCTGATGGAGGACAAGCCACCACATCATCAGGAGATCCTCTTTACAAACTGAGCTTTCCAAAGTCCTGGAAGGGAGAGTGCAGAGCCAAACCCGTGAAGACAGAGGCGACATTCCGTAAGTTTTACAATCTTTTATTTGAACCTCACAAATTAAAATAAACATGGACACACAGGCATCACACAAAAGGTTGAACACAAACACTTAAAATCTGAATTCTTTTAAGATGGTTTTCAAAATAAATAATGAGACTAATAATGCACTAGTTAATCATTAAACGAGGGTTTAAAGTGCATCCCTGATGTTCCGCTCCGGTACAGCAGGTGGCGACATCACCTGTAGTGTTGGTCTGTGTCCGCCAGAGGAACAGAAGAAGAAGGAGGAGGAGTGAACAGGAAGTTTCAGTCGCACCTTGTGGTTAAAGTTTCCTCAGATGTCCTGAAGCTGTCGCCTTCTTCATGACTGCCCAGGTGAGTGTGACGTAGCGTCAGAGTAGAAACACACCTGAGGACAAACATGGCGGTGTGTCAGTGTGTGACGTAGTTAACACGGTGCACGGACGTGAACACCAGACTCCGCTGACATTTCCTCTTTTTTTTGAACCGCTTTGCTGTATCGACCGACGTGACGTCCACCGAGCAGCGGGAGCAGAAACACGTTCACAGTTCGTTTGTATCGGTGCTGTTCACAACTGTTGGTGCCGAACTCAAGTCAGATGAAGTTCTGATAAAAACATAACTGATTTATGTTTAACTGAGGTCAATCACATGCGAACACGGTAGAAACTGTTTAAAATTTGAGGTTTTCCAAGTGGAGTTCTGCGGTAGAGAACTGCCGTGTTGAGCAGATCCCTCGTGAGCAGCATGAGGAGGCAGATGACCTCCTCAGTCCCTACGTCACGGCGGCCCCGGGACCGGCAGGGGGTCCGGACCGGACCGAAGCACAGACCTGGACCTGTGACTCAGGCCGACCCGCCTGGACTCTGATCAGCTGATCAGCATCATCAGCTTCATGATGTGACGTCCTGAGACACTTTCAGTGTTTCTGCAGGATCCATTGATTGATTGATGACATCATCAGTCTTCATTACAGAAGAGACACAAAAAAAACCAGCTGTTGTTTCTGTCAGTAAACATCTGAAGAGGTCTCCATGGAAACTGCTTCAGGATAGACAATGAATGAGTTAAAGGAGCAGTTCACCCAGAATCATAGGTGTGCTGCAGGTGTGTGTGTGTTGTTCATCCTCAGGTGTGTGTTGTTCATCCTCAGGTGTGTGTGTGTTGTACTTCCTCAGGTGTGTGTGTGTTGTACTTCCTCAGGTGTGTGTGTTGTTCTTCCTCAGGTGTGTGTGTTGTACTTCGCTAAGAGCGTGGAGCTGACTGGAGTGAAGGAGGAGATTGTTGCCGTGCCGACACCAATCAGCAGCCGGGACCTTTGGAGACTGTTGCTGCAGCGACACCAGAGGTACCGTGATGTGTTCACTGACCATTGGTGAGGAATGTGTGTTGGTGTGTAATGTTTGTGTGTGCGTGTGCAGACTGTCCGTCCTGCAGGATCAGGTGGTCTTGGCCGTGCGTCAGCAGTACGTTGCCGTTGGCGACCAGGTGGTGACTCTGGCAGACGGAGACGAGGTCGCCGTGGTGCCGCCGCTCAGCGGAGGATAAACACAGACGGTCAGTATCGAGCGTTCTGAGCGTCTCAGTAGACGAGACGAGTCTGATGCTGCTCCTACACGACATCAGCGGGTCAGCGCCGGTTAGCCAGATGAAACTGGGTCGACCTGGCTGTAAATGCAATCAGCACGGTCCCATTCACACAGTCTCAGTGGGTTCAAGTGTGACGTCAGTATGAACACTGTGATGTCACTTTGTTTATAATCGAGACATTATTGATTTTATTAATTAATAATCATGTTTGGTGTCAGTACCCACAATGCAGTGCAGTGTCACACCTCCGTTAGACCTCCATGTTAGAGAGCTTTCACTGCTGATCCGCTCCTATCGGACCTTGAACCTCTGCTTCTCCTCAGATGGGCGAGTCGCAGGAGCGGAGAGACGTCTTCAAGCTGAGCCATGATTGGCTGTCTGTACAGGAAGTGGTCGACGCCTGTCAGCAGCTCTTCCTGTGGAGCCATTTCAGTTTTTATTGGTTTGTATTTGATGGTTCTTTACATCAGCAGCAATATTATGATGTTATAATATATAATTTAATGTTAATGTGTGTGTGTGTCTGTGTGTGTGCAGGTACGACCCGGGAGGACGAGCTGGATGGCAGGAAGGTGATTGGTCTGGAGTACGAGGCGTACGAGCTCATGGCCCAATCAGAGTTCACCAAGCTGTGTGCTGACATCAGAGAGCGCTGGCCAACTGTGACGCACATCTGTGTCCACCACCGGCTGGGGTGAGATGCTAATGCTAACTGCTAACTGCTGATGCCAACTGTGGTACAGCAGCTGGTTGAACGTCTGCAGCTAATGATTGTTTTAATTATTGATTTATCAGCTGATGATGAGGATGAGCCACGTTTCCCACAGAGATGGAATGTAACTGAGTACATTTACTCAAGTACAGTGTTGAGGTACTTTATCAGTGTAAAGTAACAGAAAATGGAAATACTCAGGTAAAGGACGATGATGTAATCAGATACAGGTGAAGAGTTTTGTAATTGTCTCAGTTACTCAAAGAACGTTTGAGTTTTATGTTTCTACTAAAAGTAAAGTAACTGATTACATTTACTCAAGTTTGTACCATTTAGTTACTTTGAGTATTTCCGGTCTCAGTTACTTTGTACTCCGTCTGTCTGGTAACTTTAGCTTCAGTAGTAACTAGTTACTC
Source organism: Diplodus puntazzo (assembly GCA_963678695.2). Lineage (NCBI taxonomy): Eukaryota > Metazoa > Chordata > Actinopteri > Spariformes > Sparidae > Diplodus > Diplodus puntazzo. The sequence continues at coordinate 29,097,426 of OZ023173.1, forward strand.
TACAGATTACTCTGCTGCTGGTCGACTGTCAGCTGATGGTTTCTGACTGAGCATCATGAGCAGACGAAGCATCAGGTCTCAGGTGGAGCTCAGACTCACCTGTGAACTTCCTCCCTCAGGTGGGTGGAGGTGGGTCAGGCCAGTGTCGCCATGGCGATCTCGTCTCCTCATCGCCACGACAGCCAGCAGGCGATCCAGCGCTGCATCGACCAGCTGAAGGCCAACATCCCCATCTGGAAGAAGGTGAGATGCCTCAGCAGGTCCGGACTCGGTTCTGATCGTTACCCATCATAACCTTTGATTATCGATCAACAGGAAGTGTACGACACGCAGGATTCCAGCTGGAAGGAGAACGCCGAGTGTTCCTGGGCCACTCGGAACAAGTCGTCCTCAGAGAGCGTGTGAACGTGTGCATTGTTAATAAAACACTGATCAATGACGCTCCATGTGTTTGAATCAATTATCTGTCCGGATGACATCACAGGTCACATGATCAGACTCACCTGTTACCTCACACACACAGTACTAATACACAGTGTACAACATTTACTCTCTATGAAGTACCAGAGTGAAAATGCTCCTCAGTGTGGGCTGATGAACTTCCTGTTTCCTCTGTTAATGTTGAACTGCATCTGAAAACCTGCAGATTTAATCTTCCTGTTGTCTGCGGCCGTTGTTCTCGTTAGTCCAGTTCACCTGACAGCACTCAGACACCTGAAGGTCCAGGACCTGGAGGACTGAACTCAGGTTCAGTCCTCCAGGATCCGCTACTTAAAAACAGCTCTTTTTGTAAAGGAGTTTGGTGCAGTGCAGGTTAAAGGTGATGTGTCTCAGTTCAACAGTTCAATAATATAATTACATTAATATTGAAGCATTCATGTGTTCTTCACTTTAATGATGCAGCTGGTGAAGATGGAGCTCGTTTAACATCAGCTCTTGATTTATTTTCTGAATCTGTAAAGTAACTAAAGTAATCCAGCAAAAGTACTCGAGTAACTCAGCTGCAGGGAATAACCAAGTTCAGTCCAAGTACATCGCATGTGCACATGAGTAAATGTACTTGGTTCCAACCAGCAGACAGCTGCAGTGAGCGTCTGTGGGCCCGTTCTGCCCCGAGCTGAGCCTCTCAGGCTGCAGACAGGCGGAGCTGGTCGGTGCCTGCAGACAGAACTCAGGACCCAAAAAGTGTCCTTCTGTTTCTGTGTGAATAAATGTTGAACCAATATTTAAACTTTCAATAATTAAGTCAATATTTTAATATCTAGAATGAAAGTGCTGGAGCTCAAAGCTACATGTTAATAATCACCAGGAACACCTGAGACTGACTCACCTGGAGCAGGTGCAGAGCGTCCTGCAGTCAGGACTGCAGCCGGTCCAACATGCAGCTCGGAGTCCATGTAATCATTTCACATTGAACATGAACTGAACACACCAGGATTTCTTTTAAAGGAGCGATATGTAAGAAATCTGGCCTGTTAGCCTGTAAACACCTACAGGTCAGAGTCCTGCACGGGTCTTACTTTGCAAACCCGTACCCACCATACTTAGAACCGCATCTGACCCGTTTTCCCGATAGTAGCACAAAATACATTCTGCACCCGAGCCGACCCGCTATACATTGATACCGACGCCTGACACGCAGCAAAGGAAAATTAGATGGACGCAATTTTTAAAAATGAAAGTAAGCCAGCGTGGGGAATGGGAGTTCTCGGAGGGAGGCATGATTGAGCTCATATGAAATATAAATGCTTATCATTTTGAAATGCAGGCAGATTTTTGTAGATGTGTCGCTAATAATGTTTTGTTTCGTTTTGTTTTTTTGCACCTGACGCCTTGAAAATGGCGACCCGCGCTCTCCAGGCGTCCGACCCGATCCACACCTGTGTCCGACACAGTACACTATGTTTCACCTGTTTCATCCAAATTGGGCGGGTCACCCGTCAGGTACCCGCAGGTACCCGAACCCGTGCAGGACTCTGCTACAGGCTAACTGAGCTAACAGTAGTAACAGTCAGTGTAGTGACAGTTAGCAGGTAGAGGTGCCCCCAGCTGCTCTTAACTTGTGTCTTTTTCTTACATATCGACACTTTAATGACTTTAAATTAATGTTGAGTCATCAGTTAAATATTCAGTGTGACGCCTCGTCGTATTTCCTGAGCTCTCCATGTGAACTCTGGTTGTGTTCCGGTGTTTGATGAGATCATGTCCTCTGTGCTGAAACATCAGGAGGTTTAACAGTTCAACAGTTTCAGTTAAGCTTTTACTCTGAAGTCGGCCGGAAGTACCGCGCTGTGTTGCCACCAGCGTCCCGTGCCTGCCGTCGCTCCCCCGGTAGGTCAGCTGACCGTCGGCCGGTCTGGTGACTGTCAAACCGCCGCAGCTCGCGCCGTGACCCGGACACCAGCACCGCCAGGCCGAGGCCGGTCTGTCCCGTCATCGGAGCTCCTGACACGGACTGCTTCCTGACGCCCCCCGCTGTGAGCCGCCGCCGGATCATCCGCCTCGACAAGCCGAGCTCGTCAGACCGACAGTCGGACCCGAACACTCGGAGTCCGCTGGCCTCCATCCCGAGCCTGTGTGACCCCCAGCCGGCCCGCAGCCCCGGCAGCCCCCGCTCAGCGCCATGGCCGTGCTGGAGCTCGCCATGCAGGGTCTGGCCGTGTTCGGCTTCATCCTGTTCTTCGTGCTGTGGCTGATGCACTTCATGTCCATCATCTATGTGTGAGTGCTAAGCTAACGCGGCTAACGCTAGCTGCCGACGCTCCGGTTCTGTGTGTTTCTGTGTTTGTGTGACACATTTTGTTCGATGAGATTAAATATAAAAATGAGATGGGTCGAGCGGCACCGCGGAGTCCTTCGTGTCTGACAGCCGACAGCAGCTCCGGCGGAGCGGGTTCATGTTGGGCGTTTTCCTGGTTCGCTAGCCGGTTAGCTTCGGCTGTTTGTTCCGCTCACTCGGGGATCCGGATCCGTGTTGCTTCTGGGACTTAATGGATTTATTGGGTTGATTACCACTTGGGACAGTCTGTGACGGGTCCGGACCGGGTTTAGTTCTTCGTACAGGTCGTTAACACGTCTCCAAATCGGTTCCGTTACGGTTCGTTAGCGTTAGCTGCATGCATTTCCTGTTTCCCTCTGTTGTCGCCGAACTGCATTTGAAAACCTGTCGATTTAATAATGTTGTGGTCAGCGGCCGTTGTGTTAGCGAGGCTGAAAACTGCTAAATATCTGATTAAAACAGCGTGTGTCGCACTTCAGTTCGGCTTCATGTGAGTCACCCAACAGCTCCAAAACACCTTAAATCTCAAAGCTTTGGATTATACTCGGTGTTAGTCCCCCAGGATGCTTCGCTCAAAAGTTGCTCATTTTGTAATGGAGTTTGGTGCAGCGGTGACTAAAGGTGATGGGGCAATAGGGGTTTTTCCAGCAGCTTTTCCAGTTAGTTCAGCAGATGTGTCTCTAAAAGGCCTCAGACGGTTTAATAACTAAGTCAGTCGAGACGTGAACGTTTCTTTTCTCACACCTGCGGGACGTTCAGACATTAAGATGGATCATGATGATCACCAGCTGATCAGAAGGATCCTGAAACAGCATTTAACTTTGTCCTGCTGTCTGTTGATCCACTCATGAGTTCATTAATTTCCACAATTCTGCACATTTTCCAGGCTCTTAAACACGTTGATGTAATTCTCTGGGGGAACTGAACAGATTATAGGATTTTCATAAGTATTCTGGACTTTTAAAGAGCCTCCAGAACTTAATGAGCCTGAAAAACTACTGAGTCGTTTGTGTGCACACAGAAATGAGATCATTCCTTTGGGTTTGTTGATTGAATTCAAATAATTAAAAAAAGTGTGGAGCTGAATTTTGTTTTCGGAAACGTTCTCTGACAGTGAGAAATTAAAATGTCTTACAGTCAGTTTCCTGAAGCTCAAAGCTGCAGATGTCTGGTGTCGTCTGCCAGCAGCAAGATAACGATCTTTAGTTTACTGTCATCATGATTAAGAACAGCAGAAAATTCTTCATGGCCACCAGCTGGAAACAGTGTGTCAGAGAGGAGAAGGAGGCCCGTCTGTGTTTTAGTGCCGACCTGTCGATGAGTCATCAAACTAAACAAATGTATTTTATTAACTGTTAGATTCTGATGTCCAGACACACTGAGGACAGACAGAACACTCGTCTAAGACTGCAGATGCTGTGTGTGATGTTCATGCATGTTGACCTCTGACCTCTGACCTCTCCGTCTCTTTCAGGCGTCTCCACCTCCACAAGAAAAGGTCAGAGGTCAAACAGCCGTTTGTGCAGATGGCAGGAGTTTCTCTGCTGAAGCCTCTGAAGGGGGTCGACCCGAACCTGATCTCCAACCTGGAGACATTTTTTACACTCGATTACCCAAAGGTGACAATACCGTCCCCCCACCCCACCTGCACCTGCACCTCACCCCTCCAGCTGCCCTCCCACTGCCCCCACCATCAGCCCGACTCACAGCTGACATACCCTCATCACTGCAGACCTCCTGGACTAGCACCGTACATCCTGGACCACCAGCCTGGCGGCCCCAGGTCTCACTGATCCTGAACCTGATCGAACCTGATCTGCTAACAGTTTTTTCAATGTTTTTGTTTTCCAGTATGAGGTCTTGCTGTGCGTTCAGGATCAGGACGATCCAGCTGTTGACGTCTGTAAAAAGTTGTTGGGGAAATATCCCAACGTGGACGCTCGACTGTTCATCGGTGAGCGTCTGTAGTTTCTTTCTTGTCTGCTGTTCGTTCTGTCACTCGACTTACTTCACAATAGTTTTACTGTTTACTCTGTTGTGTTCTTTTGTAATAACCAGCTCTTATTTAATGACATGTAACTCACCTTTTTGTGTCGTTTGTTAGCAGCTAATGTTAGCATGTCTCTCTCTTTGGTTCTCAGGGGGGAAGAAAGTTGGAATCAACCCCAAGATCAACAACCTGATGCCGGGCTACGAAGGAGCCAAATACGGCCTGGTCTGGATCTGTGACAGCGGCATCAGAGGTCCGTAAACTGCAGGTTTCACTTCAAGCTTTTCACTTTTGATGCTCATCGTTATCACTAAAGCTAACTCTCTGTGTTTGTGTGGCAGTGAAACCTGACACCCTGACCGATCTGACCAATCAGATGACAGAGAAGGTGGGATTGGTCCACGGGTTGCCATATGTTGCCGACCGCCAAGGCTTTGCCGCAACACTCGAGCAGGTAAGGCTAACAGGCTAACATCATGCTAACTCTGCGGCACACATAATACAGACATTTATGACAGTGGAAATGTCTGATAGCATGTTGTCCTAAATGCTGTTCAGCATTAGCATCTAAAGCTAACGTGACTCTATTTTCCAGCTATTCCAGATAAATCTTAAAATTGTATCACGTTAGCACTTTTAACTCACTAATTAACTGTTGATGCTAACACATGATCATTTCTATCATTTTTTAAATTTCTTCAATCTGTAATTCTCTGTTCGATGTATCGTTCCAGATGCTAATGCTAACTGTGCTTTTACATCTTGGGATAAAGTGTTTTTAGCTGTCCTGATGCTAACAGATGCTAACATGTTGTCAGGTGTATTTTGGGACGTCCCACCCTCGCTCCTACATCTCGGCTAACGTGACAGGGATCAAGTGTGTGACGGGAATGTCGTGCCTGATGAGGAAGGACGTGTTGGATCAAGCCGGTGGATTGGTTGCGTTCGCTCAGTACATTGCTGAGGATTACTTCATGGCTAAAGCCATCGCTGACAGGTTAGCATGTTAGCATCAGCACCTGTGGTTTGGATGATGTTGTTTATGTTTAAAGCAGTTTGTTTAAATGCTGAATAAAAAGGATCTGTTTCTGTCCGTCTCCTCAGAGGCTGGAGGTTCTCCATGGCGACACAGGTGGCGCTGCAGAACTCTGGGTCGTACTCTATTGGACAGTTCCAGTCCCGCATGATCAGGTGACCTCAGAACTCTGTGTTTATTTCTCTTATTTCATTAGTTTGATCTGCTCTTACATGAGTCTGTAATAATACATATGATGAACATTTATAACTGCTGTCAGATAATTTTTATGTGACTTCAAGCCTGTACAGATATTCTGACAGTGTGTGATATTTATAACATTAGAGTAATGTATTTATTTTAATGAAGTGCATGAAGTCACAGACGCAGTGAGGTGACTGAATGTTGCCCTGAGTGAAAGTCATCTGTACTTTATGTTCGGTCGAATTGAATCTGTTTGTTTGACTCTTTCAGGTGGACGAAGCTGAGGATCAACATGCTTCCTGGCACCGTGCTGGAGCCCGTCTCTGAGTGCTTCCTGGCCAGCCTCATCATTGGCTGGGCTGCTCATTATGTGTTCAGGTATGCAGCCAATCACAGACATCTTAACAGCACAGTGTCTCCATAGAAACAATCAACGAAGCGAAATAAATAACGTGAGTTCTGTCAGTGAAGAGCTGAAGAGCTAAACACACACTGCTGGAGTCTGTCGTCAGCGTCGTGTGAAGTCAGCAGTTTAAATATCAGTCTGTGAAATGTAAACACCTGTGTGTGTGTGTGTGTGTGTGTGTGTGTGTGTGTTGCAGGTGGGACATGATGGTCTTCTTCATGTGTCACTGTCTCGCCTGGTTTATATCCGACTACATCCAGCTGACCGGAGTTCAGGTACTCACATTCGACAATGTAATGCTTTTACTTTGAAAGGCTACAATTAGCCAAATTATTCAGAATTGAAACAATATCTAAACGGATGTAAAATCAGCCGGACTGATTGGTTATTGATGGATGACATCACGTTGCAGGGCGGCCCGCTGTGCTTCTCTAAGCTGGACTTCGCTGTGGCGTGGTTCATCAGAGAGTCGATGGCGGTGCAGATCTTCCTGTCGGCTCTGTGGGACCCGACTATCAGCTGGAGGACCGGGCGGTACCGGCTGCGCTGCGGCGGCACCGCAGAGGAGATCCTCGACGTCTAGTTACCACGGCAACAGGCTGTACATCCTCCTCCTGGTGAACGGGAAGGGGAGGAGCCAGAGAAAGAGACTGATGTTCATTTGTTTTTTATGAGACAAACTGAAGAGTGTGTGTGTGTGTGTGTGTGTGTGTGTGTGTGTGTGTGTGTTTTTATCTATTTATGTTCCTTTTGGTGCTAAAACTAAATGATGCCAGAACAAGCCAATGAGAGCGCAGGATGAAAGAAAAACAAAACAAAACGGGGAGTGACTCATCGCACTGAACATCTTTGATCATCAGAGAAACATCAACCAATCAGGAGGGAGGAGTTTAAATCCTCTCTTGTCATTGAAAGATTTATTTAATTTTCCTCTGAATGTCAGATTTTTTTTTTAAAGCTGAACCTGAAGTAACTAAGTACAGAACAGTAACTGAGTACAGAACAGTAACTGAGTACAGAACAGTAACTGAGTATAGAACAGTAACTGAGTACACAACAGTAACTGAGTACACAACAGTAACTGAGTACTGAGCAGTAACTGAGTACTGAGCAGTAACTGAGTACTGAGCAGTAACTGAGTACAGAACAGTAACTGAGTACAGAACAGTAACTGAGTACTGAGCAGTAACTGAGTACTGAGCAGTAACTGAGTACAGAACAGTAACTGAGTACAGAACAGTAACTGAGTACTGAGCAGTAACTGAGTACAGAACAGTAACTGAGTACAGAACAGTAACTGAGTATAGAACAGTAACTGAGTACTGAGCAGTAACTGAGTACTGAGCAGTAACTGAGTACTGAGCAGTAACTGAGTACTGAGCAGTAACTGAGTACTGAGCAGTAACTGTAAGTAAGGTGATGTCATCAGTTTGGCCCTCAGAAGGCTTCAGTGCTGCAGACTGTTCTCAGCTGTAGCTACATTATAAATCAGCTGTAGTTAAATTACAGTAGTTGTAATTATCACAGATGTTATAAAAATCTGACTAACAAAGATAAAAAACTGAAACTCGGAGCTAAAAGAGGCTGAAAGTGTCGGACTGCTGAGACACTGATGATGTTTCATCAGAGAAACCAAACGAGACGTTTTCTTCTCTTCACGACGTCCATGTTGAATGTTTCCAATGCAGGAACCTTTCAGGAATGTCAGCTGTGCATTAAAGGAAGCAGGAAGTAGGAAGCAGGAAGTAGGAAGCAGGAAGAAGAAGCGCTACAGACAGCTGCTGTTTGCAGTCTCGGTGTGATGACGTCAAACAGAAATGCGGCTGAACGGCGTCTTCGCTCTGACTCTGAATAAATGAGTCACACGGAACAGATGGCGTCTGTCTGCTCATTCATCACAGCCAATGAACACGCAGGATGACTGTGATGTCATTGTTCTTTCACAAAGCTGAATTTTCTCAGAAAGAGGAGAAAATGTCTGAGTTTGTTTCTCTGCTGAGCTCGTGAACCTCAACATGAGTCAGCCAATCAGGAGAGAGTGTGACGGGGGAGGAGTCATGACACTTTCTATCATCGCTCATCAAAACAAAACTTTCATATGTGACAGCAAACATTTGCTTAATTTAACAGCATTTTAATAAAAGTTATTAAAAACTAAATGTGTTCTGTAACAGCAGTCGACTCAGTTCAGCTGCTCGTTACCAGACTAACGACCCGCTCTGAGCTGACCGCCAACAATCAGCACGTCTTCATATTGTTACACATTGTTCATACAGGTGAAACCTGTGATGATGAATTATCAAGTCTTAATGACAGAAAGTGTCCTGATGCAGGAGTGACATCACTCCAGAACCGGGCCCATCAACTGCATGAGTTTCTGGTGGGTTTTTTTAAAGTTTTCTGTTTTAGGATGATTTTTGTTTTATATCGCTCTCTGACAAAAAAAAAAAAAAGAACACAAGCGTCTTTCAGAACCGAGCACTGAGACAGGTCCAGTATTCTGTGGCGATGACGGTCGCAACATTTCACATGATCCACGAAACATCCGACGAAACACCGGACCAAATAATCCAACGTGAAGATTAAAATCATCACGTCTCTCAACTTCTTGTTTTGTAAAGTCTAAACACTGTACACTGTGTGTGTGTGTGTGTGTGTGTGTGGCGATCGCAGGTGTTTTTTTAAAGCTGTGTTGCTTTAATGTTAGCATTTAGCTGTTAGCGTAACCTCGGGGGGTTTGGGTGATGACATCAGCGTGGAGTCGGACGAACCCGTCGCCGTCGTCCAATAGGATCAGTAGGATTCTTGTTTGTTTATTGTTGTTTTTTAAATGACAGTTATCTGCTGTAGTCTGCGAACCGACCAATCACAGTTGAGGATTGTGTCAACACAGGAACAATAAAGTTTTATCCTTTCAAAACAGAACTTTATGTTGTTGTTTGTTGAAACTGTGCTGCTGTCTGATTGGGTGGGAGGGTGGTCAGTGGGCTGTGCTGCAGAAACCGAGGACAGTGATTGGTTGTCAGGATTTATTTATTCAGTGATTCATGCTACAACTTCCTGTCACACTTTCAAAATAAATAAAAATTCAGCAAACTTGTTTCTGACGTCAGCACAGATAAAAGCCCCGCCCCCTCCGCTTCATGCACTGGTTGAATATTAAAAATATGTCATAATAATAATAACAACAGTAATAAGTCCCACAATGCACCACGAGTACTTTACATTCATCAACAGGAGACATTCAGATAGAAAACAGCTGAATCTTCTGCTGTCAGATTCAAAACAGGAAACGAAGCCGAGCGACTCGACAGCTTCACGCTGTCAGTGTGTCGACGGCCGCGTCGCCACAACGACGTCATCACAGCGACGCCATCATAGCGACATCATCACAGCGACGTCTGATGCTTTAAATACATCAAACATTCATCAGAACATTTATCCGACGTGTTTTCATGTCTTCACGTTACAAACGAGTCCAGAACAAACTAACAGGTCTCATCAGCCACACAGGTGCAAAATGTAACAGCCTCTGTAATTTATTATCAAAGCAGGTAGAGAGCTCAGTTAGCTGTGCAGCTAATAGTTTGGACTGCCAACCAGAGGAGTGTATATATATATATATATATATATATATATATATATATATATATATATATATATTTATAATTAATGTATGTTGTGACGAGCATGCAGGGCTGGACTGGTGATCTGGCCCCGGGGGGCCGACAGTCCTCAGGGGCCAATGCTGTTGGATCTTTTTCTTTTCTAAGAGACCTACCCACAATTTAGAGGGGGCGGTCCATTGGTCCGTCTTCAATATAGACAGTGGTCCAATCAGGATATAGTATGAAAGCGGCCCCGCCCCCTCTCTGCGCTGTCCCCTGCAACTCCCACAGTTCACAGTGTTGAGCGTGAGGAGGGGCAACATGGAGCAACCAAAGAGAAAGAGAGGGTGCGGAGAAGCTGCATGCTAAGAGAAGAATCTCACTGTAGATGCTGCAAAATGTGCCAAAATGTGTGAGGGGTCGGTATCAATATTAATTGGTTTTGCATGCATCCCAAAATCTGGCAGCCGGCACCTGATTCTGATAAAACAGCAAACGGACAAGGCTGAGAAGTGTTGGATGAGCAGCAAGTGTCCATATTAGGCTCCATCATGGCATTTTAGATATTTAGGTTAAAGGTGTTGAAGGCTGCATCCTTTGAATTTGTAGCAACCCTCTATGCTGTGGTTAAACATGTTTTAAAAAACTGATTTTAAAACTGCTAAATGAGAAGAAAAGCTTTGCAATTTAAGCATTACTAAAGAAAGTGTAAAAAAAAGTATAAAAGTATTATTAGCTAAAGGTTTGCCCACAGTGAATAAGACTAAGACTGTTCAATGCTTTTAAGACATAGTTGCTTTGCATGAGTTCATACAGCAGCCTGTCTTCAGCCTGATATAACAATGTTATAGCTTTTTAAAGGAGGGAGCACCGTTTAACCTGAAGAACTAGAACTGAGCTGCTATATCAGAGGAATACAGAAAATACATATTAGAGTTGATTTCAATAAAAAGGATAAAAGAATCGAACTACACAGAGCAGACGAGTGGTGGAGTTAACAACCGACGCTAAACTTCTGAGATTTAGGATGCTGATGATACATTATGCTTAAAATAGAATATACCTGAGGAAGTAGAACTACGTGTTGAGTAAATGTACTTATTTGCTTTCCACAATGGTTATTTGATAGACTTCTAAAGTAATGATTAACTGTACATTTCTAATAAGCCTAAAGGCAAAAAGTTATGTTTTTTTTAATGTTTTTTCTCTAATTATGAGCGGCCGGTCTAAGCCAAAAATGCCGGGGCCGATTTTTTGTCCCAGTCCAGCTCTGCAAGCATGTGTCACATTTAAATAAATACACACGTGTCATAAACATGTTACAACAAACTTCAATAACGAGCTAACGTGTTAACGTTATCGTTATGCGTCTGTTCTCACATGTAATAACTTAAAGTCAGTGTGACGTTCTGAGATCTACACAGCTGGTTATTGTTGTTATCACACATTCTGCATGTTGTATCATCAGTGTTGTTGTGTGAAGACGATCAATCTGACAGATTTCTGATAAATAAACTCAGTTAAAATGTCAAACTGTGATGTCACATCCTCTCACAGGGTCCCGCCCACAACGACATCTGACTGCTAACACATCACAATGAACAGCCAATCAACACCGAGTAAACTGAATCTAACCTGAAGTAGCCAGTAACTAAAGTATTCAAATACATGTAGAGTAAAAGTACTCGAGTAAACTGAACGTCATCACGGTTGTTTGACATCTGATTTCTATTAATTGTTGTCTGTGTTGATAAAACTGTTTCAGTCGATCTGCAGTTTAAAGCTTTCAACTTTAGAATGTAACTTATTACATCAACAGGTATGTAACACGATACAGGAAGTAACTAAGTATTTAAGATGTGACAGTACTCGTCACCTGTAAGTACATCAGTGGCTTATTCACTACCGTACCTGTAACACCAGCCAATCACTAACCAACAGCAACAACGAGGACATATCACCACAGGGCGCGTGGTGTGATGGAGTGGGCGGGGCTAAATGAGAAGTTGCACAGTCACATGTGACGTTAGTGATGTCACAGCTCTGACGTGGACGGAAACGTGAAGACATGAAACAAACATTAAAATGTCTTTGTGGTAACCAAAGATTACAAAACTAGGAGGAAGTCAAATCTGGGTGGAAAGCCACTTAAACAGGAAGTGATGTCATAATGGAAGAATGAGTTGGTCCAATTAAAGGCACGCAGACTTTGGCTTGGTTTGACCCCGCCCCCGACTGTTCTCCAAGGCGACATCATCACTGAAAATATTCAGGTTTAAAAAATAGATGAAAGTAAAAACTTCAAAAACTGCTGAACAAAAGAAACAGAATTTGTTTCTACGGAGGCCCTGAAGGGTCACAGCAGCACCACAACCAGCAACACAACCAGCTACACAACCAGCAACACAACCAGCAACACAACCAGCAACACAACCAGCCGCTTCATGTTTTAATCCCTCCGATCACCTCAGAGGTCAGCAGCTTCCTGTTTCTGTGGCTTTTCTCCTGAAAATCATCGACACGGAAAATCGAAAACAAAACTCAACAAATATAAACAACAATTTAAATAATAATTAAAACAATAATTAAAATAATAATCAAAATGATAATTAAAATAATAATTCCTGAAAATGTCTTTAATGGAGTAAAAATCATAAAAACAAGAGATTTGAATTAAATATATTTTAATAGAAAAAAGAAGGTGGGACATTTGAAGATCAACCAATCACAGCTCAGCTTGATACACACACACCACACACACACACACACACACACACACACACAGATATACAGTATACATACACACACATAAATACACACACCCAGGTACGACAGGTGGGCGGGACGTCAAAGCGTTACCTGTTTCATGTTGTACAGTATAAATACATTCATGATTTAAAAAACCTTCCCCAAATATATAACAAATATACCAACAGTACGACAATCAGCAACAAAACATCTAACTACGTGAAAAAATCTACAAAAAAATCCAAAGTCTGATCGACTCGACCCGCCACCGAACCTCGACCCAAACACCGTGTAAAAAATCAAAACCAGCAGAATAATTCTGAAAAATAAGGCACAGAAGAAGGTTGAGACTGCAGCCACTGAAACTCCCACAACAGTACTAATAATAATGATAATAATAATAATAATAATAATAATAATAATAATGATAATATCAGCATGGAGCTGACGGTGAAGCTTCAACATGTTTGTTAGTAAATCAGTGAAAATGTTTTTACTTCGTTAAAAGTTTAGAATTTAAAACTAAAATGAAAATTAATGAGACTGATTGTTGTCAATAATCTTAATAAATAACTTTAGACTGAATTTTAATTCGACTTCGTACTTTTGTTGATTTTAAGAAAAAAGCTGTTTTATTTTGAAAATCTTTGTAACTTTAAAAACAAGTTGTTGTTTTTTGAACATTCAGACAAAAAAGTTCAACTCACATCAGCTGGACTCCACGGCCCACAATGCATTGCTACCGGGAGCTCAGGAATGTGCTCTGTAACCATGGCAACGCCCCCTCCTCCTGTCATCGCTGCACCTGTGATGTCAGAGCGTGTAGGCACAGAAAGATAGGTGTGTCGGGCTCTCCCATTGGTCCCTTTGTTCCACCGCAATCCAGTCAGAAGCCCTGAAATGTGGTTGGTTGGTCAAAGGTCAGAGAGAGGTCGGAGGGAAAAACAACCAACAGGTCCAGAAGGAGACTCAGATGGTGGACTTGGAGACTCGGGGTCAGATGGTGGACTTGGAGATTTGGGGTCAGATGGTGGATTTGGAGATTTGGGGTCAGACGGTGGACTTGGAGATTTGGGGTCAGACGGTGGACTTGGAGACTCGGGGTCAGACGGTGGACTTGGAGATTTGGGGTCAGACGTTGGACTTGGAGACTCGGGGTCAGACGGTGGACTTGGAGACTCGGGGTCAGACGGTGGACTTGGAGACTCGGGGTCAGATGGTGGACTTGGAGATTTGGGGTCAGACGGTGGACTTGGAGATTTGGGGTCAGACGGTGGACTTGGAGACTCGGGGTCAGACGGTGGACTTGGAGACTCGGGGTCAGATGGTGGACTTGGAGACTCGGGGTCAGATGGTGGACTTGGAGAAGGAGACTCGGAGGTGCTGGTTGTGGTCCAGCTGGTGGTCGTGCAGAGCGATCAGGGCCTCGATGGCTTCCTCCACCGATGCCAGCTGCATCAGCGCCATCTTCCTGTCCTTCCTGTGAGAGCAGGGGAAGTGACATCATCAACAGGAGACAGATGGAGGGAGGGTCACACACAGAAGGAGCGGCGGCCATGTTGTTTTATGATTTTAAGCTAGCTGTAGCCGGACCCTGACGGACTCGGTTACTCACTGGAAGAACTTGAAGGCTTTGACTGTGAATCCGCTGGAGGAGAACACGTCCTTCAGGTCGTCCTCACTGACCGACGAGCTGCGACACACAAACATTAAACTGTCACACGGATGAGCTCATTAATATTAACGACACATCAGCTGACTCCGTCACATGGCGGTCTTACGGGATGTTGGACAGGTGCAGTGTCGCTGACGGAGGGAAAATGTTGTTAAAATTTTTGGATCCAGGTTTTTTGAAGCGGTGGAGGGCGGAGCCTGAGAAGTCCTGAGTCAGCGCCTGTTCTTCTTGCCCCGCCCCCCCTCGGGGCAGCTGCACCACCGGGTGTTTGGACAGCATCACCCGGATCATGTTGCCATGGAGACGCTGACCGTTCAGGTGACTCATCGCTGTCGGAGTAAAAAAAAGTCAGCGTTACAGGAATGTTCGGGTCAAACTGTAAACATCGACACGGATCAATAGATCATCATGTGCACGTCAGTTATCTACATCCATATTGATCTGTGATCAGGCAAATGGACCTGCTGTGTTCTGCTGTGTTCTGGTGTGAGTGTGAATAAATGAAGAGGAGTCGGACCGAGCTGAGCCTGAGTGCCGTCGCTCATCTGAACCAAAGCGTTTTCCTTCTTGTTGAAGAGGATTTTCACTCTCTGGACGTCCCCGTACACACCTGCAACACACAACAACACACAGAGTTTAACTTCCTGGTTGTGATGTAAACAGAGTTCATCAATAATCTTTATTCTGAATCATCTAATCGTCCTCTGGGCTTAGCGTCAGCAGGTAGTTCTGCTCACTTTAGATTTTAAACACGTGATAAAAAGTGTGACTGGACGTTGTAACGACGGCGTGTCTCACCGAACAGGATGAAGAGGCAGTGAGGTGAGACAGTCTGCAGAGACAAACAGACAGTTAGTGGAGAAAGCAGCACTCTGATTGGTCGGTTGCTGTGTGACTGTGTGTGACCTCTGACCTCTGGATTCAGGTTGGACACCAGCAGCACAGCGTGGACAGCAGGAGGCGCCATCTGCATGGAGACACGAGGAGGAGGCACCAACGAGCCGGGGACGGCCGCCATCGACAGGCCTGAGGACAAAAAACTTTATTTAAAACAGAGACAGAACGCAGGACATAACAGAGGTACTGACACAGTAACACTTTATTTATAACACTGTGTTCTGATGGTCTGGATCTCCTGCCACACGGTGTTCTGATGGTCTGGATCTCCTGCCAAACGGTGTTCTGATGGTCTGGATCTCCTGCCACACTGTGTTCTGATGGTCTGGATCTCCTGCCACATGGTGTTCTGATGGTCTGGATCTCCTGCCACATGGTGTTCTGATGGTCTGGATCTCCTGCCACACGGTGTTCTGATGGTCTGGATCTCCTGCCACACGGTGTTCTGATGGTCTGGATCTCCTGCCAAACGGTGTTCTGATGGTCTGGATCTCCTGCCACATGGTGTTCTGATGGTCTGGATCTCCTGCCACACGGTGTTCTGATGGTCTGGATCTCCTGCCACACGGTGTTCTGATGGTCTGGATCAGAGGCAGCGGGCTGAACAGACGTCTCCTTTAGAAAACCAACAATCAGCTTGTTGCTTCGATGACGCTGAGCAGCAGATTGTCCTCTGTGCACGACTGCAGGACAGCTGCTTTCCTCCTGAAAAAAAGTCTCTCATCGTTTATATGTGTCCAATGGACCGCCATTGGACACGGCCGCCCCGCCATTGGACATGGCCGCCATGCAGCGCCGCCGCCATGCAGCACCGCTGCAGCACCGCTGCATGGCGGCGATGCATGGCGGTGCTGCATGGCGGCGCTGCATGGCGGCGGCGCTGCATGGCGGCGGCGCTGCATGGCGGCGGCGCTGCATGGCGGCAGTGTCGTCCACATACTTCACTCAGAGTCGTCCTGAGGTCTCGGGGCCGTCATGGTGAACACAGTGAACAGCAGGTTTAAAGTCAACAAACATGCAGCTGGTCTTATTCTGCAGCTGTGTGCTGACTAAGTGGAGGACAGTGGATATGAAATCCTCTGTGGATCTGTTGGTTCTGGAAGTGTACTGGATGGTGGTCAGATCCACAGGGCGCCACAGCAGACGTTCAGGAGGGAACCGGCATGATGACATCAGCTGGCCGATCGGATCAGGTTTTTCAGTACAGGGTCGGGTAAATCACCTGGACCAGCATCATCTCCACTCTCAGCAGAGTGTGTGGGGATCAAAACTTCTGTAGTTGTGATGTTCTGGATCTCCCGCTGGTACTGAGGTCCAGCTCGGCAGCCGACTGAAGGTAGCTATCCAACATGACACACTGAGGGGAGCAAACAGAGAAGGCGACTCACCTGTGTGTTGGTGGAAGGTCGGTGGGAAAGCTGACGCCCCGTATGGAGGGAGAGCTACACCTGTAACACACACACACACACACACACACACACACACACACACACACACACACACACTGAATCAGGTTGAATCATGCCTCGCCTAATAAAGATTTACCAACATATCAATCTGTTGCTAGGAAACATAAATTCACTCAGTTATGTAAACAGGAAGCCACTGCAGCATCACAAGCTAGCAGAACTCCCAGAATGCAACATTTACAGCAGACCAGATGATTCATTAACGTTAACAGTCTTTTGGAGACATCTCGCCATCTTCTCATCTCTGTTGAGTGTTGCACATGCTCAGTACAGATTAGCTAGCGACAGTCCCCACTGTTCAGTGTGTTTAGTTAGCTTCAGCATTAGCATGAGCCGTCTTACTGAAGGCGGCGGCGGGGTCCAGCTCTCCCGTCGGCAGGTCGGCTCTGGTGAAGTCACGGCTCTTGTCATTGTTGTACTTCACATTGAGCGCGCTCAGTTTGGAGAAGTCGATCCTCAGCGTGCAGCAGCCGTTATAGATGTTCTGCCCGTCCAGAGACTGAGAGACAGAAGACTGACAGCTGTTATCTGATTGGACCAGAGCTGCGTGAGTGACTCAGGACGCTCTGCTCAATTAAAACACCGTCACAGTGGAAACGCTTTATGAACAGCATCATGTGTGTGTGAGAGTGTGCACGTGACTCACAGCCTTGGCGTGCTGAGCGTGCACGGCGTCACTGAACTGCAGCAGAGCCTGAAACTGGTTGTTTCTGGTGAACGTGATGATTTTCAACACAGAGCCGAACTTACTGAAGATCTGAAGACAAAACCAACTTGAATTATAAAACATGAAACACAAAAACATAAAAACACAAACCTGACTCAGTGTGCAGTACAATAATACCACAACAATACCACAATAATACTACAATACCACAATAATACCACAACAATACCACAACAATACTACAATAATACCACAATAATACCACAATAATACTACAATAATACTACAATAATACTACAATAATACCACAATAATACTACAATAATACTACAATAATACTACAATAATACCACAATAATACTACAATAATACTACAATAATACCACAATAATACCACAATAATACCACAATAATACCACAATAATACTACAATAATACCACAATAATACCACAATAATACTACAATAATACCACAATAATACCACAACAATACCACAACAATACCACAATAATACCACAATAATACTACAATAATACCACAATAATACTACAATAATACTACAATAATACCACAATAATACTACAATAATACTACAATAATACTACAATAATACCACAATAATACTACAATAATACCACAACAATACTACAATAATACCACAATAATACTACAATAATACCACAATAATACTACAATAATACTACAATAATACCACAATAATACCACAATAACACCACAACACCACCACAGTCATAATAATGCAGTGAGTGCTCAGCGACCTGCTGCAGGACCTCCAGTGTCACCGGGTAAAATAAATTCTCCACGATGATTCTCAGGACGGGACTCTGACCCGGAGCTAGGCCCCGACCCTCTCCTCCTGACGCCATGTTCCCAGAATGCACTGCTGCTGTACTGATGGCCTGCAGCGCCACTCTCTGTCGACAAACAAACAAATAACCTTTAAAGATCTTGTGTGAAGGATTCAGTGACATCTAGTGGTGAAGCTGCAGACTGCAACCAACCAAACAAACAGTCTGAGGAAGCCGCTGCTGCTCACCTGATTGGTCAGGTTATCGGTCTTGAGCTCGCGGTGGGTGGAGTACTGAATGAAGATTGGCTGGTTCCTGATGGTGGGCGGGGCTGAAGTGTAGTAGTTCACCATGGTAACAGCCGCCTCCTCCGACGCCATTTCTAAAAACCCCTGAAAGACATTTACATTTTATACTTAAAGACAAAGTCGGTGGATACATGAGACAAAATTAATCTAATGAGTTAAAACATTAAAAACTGGAGAAATAACCAGTTTTAACAGTGTGTTAGCATTAGCGGTTAGCATTAGCAGTTAGCACTGACCTGGTTCTTGGTCTTCAGTGTGATCAGCTTACTAACTCGGCCAAAAGGAAGCGCAAGAGAGAGCACTTCCTGTTCAGAGACGTCAGCAGGAAGCTGCCGCAGGTGAAGGACCCGAGATGGAACGCACTGAGCACGCTCAGAAACACACAGCCTATCAGTGCCATCCACTGTGGACAAATAAAATCCCTGGTTACTTGAGTGGGGGGGGGCTTTACTGACAGTGAAGGAGAGCGAGGCGGTCTCACCTGTGGACAGGTTGGAGGTGCTCATGTTCGCAGAGCAGCTGATGGAGGAAGCAAACACTGATTCCTGCTGAGACAGAGACATGACACCGAGTCAGGGTGTGTGTGTGTGTGTGGTCAGGTAACAGGTGTAACACAAACAGTTTGAGGGTCAAAGATTTAAAATGAAATAAAAAGACGTGATTATAAAAGGGTTAGGGTTTCTTTCATGTGGTTATAAACATTATCTACTTTAGTTCCAGATAACTTTTAATTTTTTTCCTCATTAAAGATCCAAAAGCGACCGAGAGATTCAGTTTGATCATCTGACACCACGAACAACCGATCGATTATCAGAACGCGTTGTTGATCGGCTCGTTGTTTCAGGTCTGACTGTGCTGGTGGACTCGTTGGTTCAGGTCTGACTCGTTGGTTCAGGTCTGACTCGTTGGTTCTGGTCTGACTGTGCTGGTCTGACTTGTTGGTTCAGGTCTGACTCGTTGGTTCTGGTCTGACTGTGCTGGTGGACTCATTGGTTCAGGTCTGTACTGGTCTGACTGTGCTGGTGGACTCGTTTGTTCTGGTCTGACTGTGCTGGTGGACTCATTGGTTCAGGTCTGACTCGTTGGTTCTGGTCTGACTGTGCTGGTCTGACTCGTTGGTTCTTGTCTGACTCGTTGGTTCTGGTCTGACTGTGCTGGTGGACTGGTTGGTTCAGGTCTGAGTCGTTGGTTCTAGTCTGACTGTGCTGGTGGACTGGTTGGTTCAGGTCTGTACTGGTCTGACTGGTCAGTAAACGTCTCGGCGGACATTTTAAAACCCGAGGCAGTGAAATGAAACTAGTCATCTCGTCTTGTTGACAGTCTGCTCTCTGTGTACACGCAGCTCTCGCGGGACTTCCGCCTCTGAACCGTCAACGTTCGCTCGCGACACTTTCAATCAAAACAAAACCAGGAAAAAAAGAGACAAGAGTGACAAACAGCGCGCGAGCGGCGGGAAAATGGAACGTACAGACGATTCTGTGGCGGGAAAATGCTTCAGTAAACAAGTAAACAACAACACATATGAGCGAGGGACTGACGCCAGAGGCTCGCGCAGGTGCGGTTCAGTCACCAAGGAAACGCGAGGGAGGAAGGAAGGAAAACAACGGCGGGAGGTCGGAAAGGTCCGGGACGGTTTCCCGCGCTCACCCGTCCATGGTCCGCGAGGAAGAAGAGGAGGAAGAGCTGTTTTGGTCCGCGAGCCCACCGCACCGCACCGCAGCCACCATGGAGAACAACGAGCTCACTTCCCGTTTGGTGACGTCACGGGAGAACATGGCGGCTCGCGCGGACACGCCTTATATCAGATCGATCATAATCAATAAAGTAGAGTTCATTATTTTATATTCCTGTTTGTGGCCACAGACAGTTCGATTATCCAGTTATTGATCTGTGATCAGGACTTCAGGTGCTGTCCTCAGTGAAGCTGTGATGTTATTGTATTAATATTATTATTATTATTATTATTATTATTATTATTATTAAGCACATAGAGTCACTCTGACTTTAACAAACTTCACTGGAGGTTTTTTTCGGTCACATTTTGTCAAATAATCACATGAAATCGATCTTTAGAAAAGCATTTGAACTTTATAGTTACTTTGTATATAATATGTACTATAATGTACTTGAGCTCGTTATACTTTAGAACTGTTGTACTTTATATCTGTGATGTCTCACAGCTTCAGTATTTATCACGTGTTCTGTGACTGACTCATACTGAGGGTGTTTTTATTAAAGAAATCGAGGCTGCAGATTATTTACACATTAAATGCAGCTGCTGCTCAAAATATTCAGCATCAATATGTTTTGATTACAACACTTCTATATTTATTACATAAACAAGGACTTATATACATGTTGTATTATTGTTACTATCAAACATGGAGGTAGTTCTGTAGTTTCATGTCGATGAAGACTCGTATGATCCTGGTGGAACTGTAAAGCAGCATGATGCAGATACATGATCAATAACCTGTTTGTTTTAATGGCTGACTAAACAAACTGACCTTAAAGTAGTTTTACTGGTTTATTCACTGATGGACACAGTTTGTGTTATTAACTCATTAATACTGTGAATATTGTCTGAACGACACTGAGCTGCTTTAAAGTGACAAAACGTCTCTGACTTTTGTTACAATGATCAAAGAAAAGTCACAATGTGAAGATGATGATGATGATGATAATAAAATAATCATAATAATAATAATAATAATAATAATAATAATAATAATAATAATGATAATGAAGGAGGAGGACGTGTTTAACCAGCAGAGAATTAATGTCTTTATTACACTGTGCTGTGTATAGATGGGAGTCAGAGAAGTTCGACAGGACTGGACCGGTCCACACACACGGTCCACCGCACTGTCTTGTTGGTAAGAACCAGGCTGAGGGCTGTGACGTCACTTCCTGTACAGTAGGTGGCGCCGTGCTCCGCCAGTTGTGCCGAGAGGAGGAGAAGAAGAAGAAGAAGAAGTGGGTGAAAGGTGGAGAAGACGACAGGCTGTCATTCTTCTACACGGACTGCGTGAACGGAACCGTCTCTTTCTCCTCCAGAACAAACCCAGCCATGCTGCAGAACACAGGGTGAGTGAGCCGAACCGTCTCTCAGCAACATGTCGCTGCTGCCAGAACTCCGTCTGTATTTAACCAAGAGGTCCTCTCAGAACCCAGAAGAAACCCAATAATTAGTTCAGATTTCAGTGTGTTTAGAACCTTTACTTTGGGACTGAACTAAAGCCGAACTCTGAATCTTTTCAGAATCTGTACGTAGTTTAGTTCTCGTCGATTTCTATTTGACCTTTGAGCAAGGCAGGTTGAAAGTTGAAGTTTTTTCTAAGGGGTTTGGTAACAAAGGCAATTGTCATTATTTAACCGCTCATGTTGAGCTCGAGTCTTCTTCTGCCTGCAGACTTCTGTCCAGAACAAAGTCCTGCTGACCATCATCAGTCCGAGTCCGGTTTATCTCCTGCAGAAGCTGGACCGAGCTCGGTGTTGATCGCTGTAAAAGTTACTTTATTTTCTCTGGAGTTTGGTGGCAGCAGTTCCATTATATGGTCCATTATATGTAGAGTTTTCTGCTCAGAACAGAATTCTGTTCACACTTTGAATCATTCAATTTAAAACCAACTCAAGAACAAATCTGGGTCAGACTGGACCGACAGCGTTCGGATGGAGACTGTATGGAGCCGGATTAAGTATAATAACTGCGTGTTTCACAGGCTCCGTAGTTCAGCTGTGCTCTGCCTGTTATGGGGCCTTTGAGCAAGGCACCTTTAAAGTATGTGAGTGTGTCTCAGGGGTTTGGTGAGAGCAGATGACACCTGACACCTGCGCTCCTCCTTCCGCTGCAGCAGTTAGCCTGATGCTAACACTTCCGGTGGGAACATTAAAATAACTTCTATAATATAACTTGAATGTTGTAAAGTGATTGTAAAGACAATCTGTTGTGACGTCAGCACTCTTATCAGACAGGAAACATACCTTCAAATTAAAAGCATATTATGCTGTCTTCATCTTGAGAGCTTTTATAATGAAAAGTCAAACTCTAAAACTTTATTGATGTTAAATCTTAAGTTACACACAACTTATAAAGAGTACAGGTTATTTATTTAATCGCATTTTGTATTCAAACCTGCTAATTAGTTAAAGCAGAAAATAATCGATACATTAATCTACAATGGAAATAATTGTTTCTGTTATAATATACTTTCCTCCGTTTGTGCTAGCCTGGTTTCACTGTCAGTGTGTGTGTCTTTTCTCTGTGTTAGCATGTTAGCTTACTGATCTTTTCTCCATGTTTCGTGTTTCAGGAAGTTGGCCGGCCTCACGGTCTTCGTCACCGGAGGGAGTCGAGGGATCGGTAAAGCCATCGCTCTGAAAGCTGCCAGAGATGGAGCCAATGTCATCATCGCCGCCAAGACTGCCGTGCCCCACCCCAAACTACCAGGAACCATCTACACAGCCGCTCAGGAGGGTGAGGAGCTAACAGGCTAATGGGCTCAATGCTAGCATACACAGCACAGAGAGTGGATTAATCCGCTGCTGAAAGTAGTCCCTGTAAAATACCTGTGTGAGTGAGCAGGTGTTTCAGGAAACGACTGAAGCTTTTAAACATGAAACTGTTTTCATGAGCAGGTTTTAGAATCATGTAGCATCAGCCCAGTGTGCAGCGTGTCCCCGCGACATGCTAACGGGACACGTCAGTTACTGTTTCCTGTTTCCTGTGCCAGTGGAGGCGGCAGGCGGGAAAGCGCTGGCTTGCGTGGTCGACATCCGCGATGAGCAGCAGATCGAAGAAGCTGTTCAGAAAGCTGTCGACAAGTTCGGAGGTAAAACATTTTTCTACAGTGTTGAATAAAATCGTGGTGCTGTTAAGTGCCCCAACCCAGATCAGACCGTGTCAGAGAGCAGCTGAAATGTAAAACTATCAACATGGGTCCAGTCTGTCGCTCAGGTTGTTTTATTATATTACAGTTTTTATCTTTAGACATATTTATATTAGTTGTGTTGTTATCATATTTCATCTGTATTTTATATAGATTTAAATTGCATTCTGCTGTTATTATGTTTTATTAACACATTTTATCAACGTTACTGGACAATATCCCTAGTAATCTTTTACCATTTGACCAGTTCCAGCTGGTTTCCATCGTCTATAAACCAGTTTGTGTTTCTGAACATTTCGTGGTTTTTCATCTGTAAAATACAGACATTTGAGTTTCTGTCTAGTCTGAATACAACATTTTCACAGATGGGGGGGGGGGAGAGTAGCTTTTAAAAATTATCCTGCAAATCCAGCAGCTGTCGGCTCATAAACTCAGGAGAGAAAACATCTTCTCAGTGAAACTCGTCGAGTCGTTTTACACTTGAGCTGAAAACAAACGAGCTTCAATAATGTGAACCCTTAATCAACCTGAAGGACGACTGCGTGTCTCACTGGGTGGGAAGCCGGTGAGGGATCGTGACAGACTGACAGCTAACGCAGTCTGAACTTCCTGCCCCGACAGTGACATCATCACAGTGCTTGTTTATGATTGGCAGGAATCGACATCCTGGTGAACAACGCGAGCGCCATCAGTCTGACGGGAACTCTGGAGACACCGATGAAGAAGGTCGACCTGATGTTAGGAATCAACCTGAGAGGAACCTACCTGACGTACGACACACACACACACACACACACACACGCACACACACACACACACACACACACACACACA
Source organism: Diplodus puntazzo (assembly GCA_963678695.2). NCBI lineage: Eukaryota > Metazoa > Chordata > Actinopteri > Spariformes > Sparidae > Diplodus > Diplodus puntazzo. The sequence continues at coordinate 29,121,725 of OZ023173.1, forward strand.
CAGAGTTAAGGAGTGTGTGTGCCTCAGGTCTAAGCTGGTCATCCCTCACCTGCTGAAGAGTCGCAGTCCTCACATCCTGAACTTGTCACCGCCGCTGAACCTCAACCCCGTCTGGTTCAAGAACCACACAGGTAAACATAGCAACCAACCAGCCAGCACCCCATCATGCACCTGAGCTGTAATGACACATCCTTTTGGTTCTTTTCAGCATACACAATGGCGAAGTACGGCATGTCCATGTGCGTCCTGGGAATGGCCGAAGAGTTCAGAGGTCAAATTGCGGTCAACGCCCTCTGGCCTCGGACCGGTCAGTCGCTAACGTTAGCATGCTAACAGGCTCCTCATACACTCTGCATGATGCTGACCCTGCTCTGTGTGTTGTTTCCGTAGCGATCCAGACAGCAGCGATGGACATGTTGGGCGGAGACGGCATCGGGAAACAGTGTCGTACGGCCGACATCATGGCGGACGCCGCCTATGCCATCCTGTCCCGACCAAAGGACTACACGGGTCACTTCATTGTGGACGAGGACATCCTGAAGGAGGAGGGAGTCCAAGACTTCGAACAGTACGCTGTCCAACCGGGTGAGAGCTTGCTAACTGAGCTAATACTAACCTAGCATTCCCCCCACTGTCATGAGGTACTTACTGTGATCTCTGATTGGTCGACAGGTCACCCCCTGCTGCCAGACTTCTTCCTGGACGATGCACCTGAGACCCTGGTCAAGAAGATGGAGCAACACGGTAAATACAGCTCCGTGTTTGTTGTTAAGATGAAGCTTAACCTCATCAGCGCCCCCTAGTGTCTCATAACATTGACCTGTTTTTGTCTTCATGTTGCCAGGGGCAACCCCGGCCTTCAAACCACCATCATCGTCAGCAGCGCCGCCTTCTTCCAGTGGACCAATAGAGAGCACGTTTGATGTCATCAGAGCAGTCATCAACGAAGACGTCGTCAAGACCACACAGGGCGTTTATCAGTTCGACCTATCAGGTAACAAGAGGACTATGTCCCTATAAGGAGAACACGGGAGCGTGTCAATAATGTGTTTGTGTCCATATAAGGAGAACACGGGGGCGTGTCATTAATGTGTTTGTGTCCATATAAGGAGAACACGGGGGCGTGTCATTAATGTGTTTGTGTCCATATAAGGAGAACACGGGGGCGTGTCATTAATGTGTTTGTGTCCATATAAGGAGAACACGGGGGCGTGTCATTAATGTGTTTGTGTCCATATAAGGAGAACACGGGGGCGTGTGGTTTCTGGACTTGAAGAGCGGTTCTGGCAGCGCGGGTCAGGGCGAGCCACCCATCAAAGCTGATGTCGTCATGACGCTGGATTCCAATGACTTCACCAAGATGTTCGCAGGTGAGCCGTCGCCATGGTAACGCTGATATAAAACTTGAGTCTTGGCTCCGCCTCTGGAGGATCTCACTGAGGACCAGAATCTGAAGTAGTTCTGACTGGTTTTGTGGTCCAGTAATGAGTCGGACCTTGGCGGGTCTTGGACCACAGTGGGAACACAAACACGACTGTCTAAGGGGACCTTTGCGCTCCTGGAGAAGTTCTGGGTGTAGAGATCACACAGACAATGTCACCAAACTCTGAGTGATGTTGTTTCCATGGTAACAGCTGTGTTCGTTTCAGGGAAGCTGAAGCCGACGCTGGCCTTCATGTCCGGGAAGCTGCGGATCAAAGGCGACATGACGCTCGCCATCAAACTGGAGAAGCTGATGAGTCGCATGAACAAGGCCAAACTGTGAGACTGAAGCCCCGCCCACAGGTCTCATCAAGCCTCGCCCATGTCCTGTTTGTAACTGTACTTGTTGCCTTAATAACAATAATAATAATAGAAATGATGATGTGGATGATAAGATGTTAATAAAATCTACCTTGATAATAAACTGTGTGGTTATTTCTTCCCTTCAAACGGTAAATTAAAACTGGGCTGAACCGGATTCATCACAGATCCGTCGACACTTTGCAGAAATGTGGAAAGTAAATATTGGCAGTCGCCGACACACTCGTCTGTTTCTGATGGTCTGTTCAATCCAGGATTCATCAGCTGCAGGTCTGTGTTACTGAGCAGTTCTGACACTACTGGACCCGCTCAGCTGTTCGCACAGTTTGTTATGGTGACGTCATTTCTCTGAGAGAGTCGATGATCCAGATGTTTGATGACGTATCGAAACTGTTTATCATCGTCCAGAACGATTTTTTTTTCAAATGAATGCAATACGCTTCCGTAGAAAACAGCCTGTGTGCAGGTGTGAAGTTTACTGCAGTGAACCCTTTAAATGGACTTAAATATTCAGTAGCAGCAGTGGGCGGAGCCGCTTCGCTGGAGTTCACTCACCTATCCTGACCTTTGTTTACCAGATGACATCACCGGCCGCGGCCTGGATTCCATCCCTGGTTATTTTTGCCGTGACGATGACCCAGGTAACATGGACGTCTGCAGGTGTTCTGACTGAGCGCAGCCTGCTGGACAGCTTCCCTTGCGTGGACTCCACCGTGCACGGCCTCGCCACCGTCTACCTGCTCAGCACACACCTGCCGACTTTGTACGAACGTAACAAACACACTTTACATCAACATGAGGCGGAGCACAGGATGATTCACAGTGGGACGGACCAATGAGAACACACCCTGCCAACACACCACCAATCAGCACACACTTTACCAAACAGCAGTCAATGATCACAGACACATGACAGATCAGGTAGGACCACAGGTAGGAACACAGGTAGGAATACAGGTAGGAACACAGGTAGGATGACAGGTAGGAACACAGGTAGGATGACAGGTAGGAGCACAGGTACAATGACAGGTAGGATGACAGGTAGAATCACAGGTAGGATGACAAGTAGGATGATAGGTAGGAGCACAGGTAGGATGACATGTAGGATGACAGGTAGGAACACAGGTAGGATCACAGGTAGGAATACAGGCAGGATGACAGGTAGGAACACAGGTAGGTCTCACAGGTAGTATGACAGGTAGGATGACAGGTAGGATCACAGGTAGGAACACAGGTAGGATGACAGGTAGGATGACAGGTAGGAACACAGGTAGGATCACAGGTAGTATGACAGGTAGACTGACAGGTAGGAACACAGGTAGGATGACAGGTAGGAACACAGGTAGGATCACAGGTAGGAACACAGGTAGGAACACAGGTAGGATCACAGGTAGGAACACAGGTAGGATCACAGGTAGGATCACAGGTAGGAACACAGGTAGGATCACAGGTAGGATAAATGTTGAGGAGTGATGAAGAATCAGTTTTTGTTGTTCCCGTCAGGTTCCTCTGGGCGGCTCCACTGAGCAGCACTGTGACATCAGAGCGAGGAACGTCGGCCTGAAGCTGCCGTACGTCTACCTGGACTCCGCCACCGTGGAGGACAGCGTGACACGCTAATGCTATGGCTAGTATTAGCTTAGCATCTATAGCTTCTCAAGATTTCACCTGAGTGAGAATCCACCCTTTACAAAGACATGTTAGCAAACATATTATTATTATTATTGTTATTGTTATTAAAGCTATTCATCTGATTCTGTGTTTGAATGTGTTGAGTGCTGAAGATGAACTTCATTAAATATGAAAAACAAAGAAAATGTTCTGTTTGTTTTCTGTTTGTAAATAAAGTTTAGTAAAAAAAAAAAAACTCCCCGCCCCTCGTGACAGAGTCACGTGAGCAGGCCGCAGCGTGACGTGACATCAGCTGACTGCGGTCAATAGAGGAAGAAGACAAATCCTCCGCCGACCTTCATTTGGGTGAATTTCTCCGGTTGTTCCGCAGCTTTCCTCCCCGACATGGCGAGTCAGTCTCAGGGCATCCAGCAGCTGCTGCAGGCCGAGAAGAGAGCGGCCGAGAAGGTGGCCGAGGCCCGCAAACGTGAGTAGGAGAGGCGGCCTGCGAGCCCGCGGCGGCCCGTTAGCCTGTTAGCCTGTTAGCAGCTTGAAACGGAGAAATATCGGTGTTAGCGTGAAAAAACCCCGTGATAACACCTGTGATAACACCTGTGGTAACACCTGCGTGAGAGGAGCTGGACGGAACCGGACGGATACACAGGAGAAGATGGTAGAACCGGCAGAAATGTGACGGTCGAGCTGCATCTGAACTCAACGGGAAAATCTGTCAGTTTATAGGTTAATCGATCGTTAATCTCTTCATTGTTTATCAACACAGAATTAAACCGTAGAGAATGTCAGAATCAGTAACTTCCTGCCCTCCACTCGGCTGCACGACTTTTCTCCAGACGGCTCGTACTTTAATGTAAATGATGTTTTCTAACAGTTTGTGCAGCTCAGTCAACCAGCTGTCCTTTCAAATCGATTGTTACTGTGGTCTTCCAACCGGGATCGAAGGGCGCTTTATCAGTTGAAACTGCGCCGATTTAAAGATTCAGTCCTCAAACTGAATCTGTGCACACTGAAAGTTGGATCACTACAGGTGTGTCGGTACCAGAGGGCCCAGGGGCGAAAAGGGGTAGAAATTTGAATGATGTTCGGTTTTTCAATCATGATATAGATGCTTTTAGTCATTGAACATACTGTACTGTGCCACTAACTCAATGTAGTCTGAATAATTACCACACAAGTCCTTCTGTAAGCGGATGCAGTCTGCAGCGAGCTCAGTGCTGCTCAGATACTTTGGTCCTTTTCTCCGAGTTGAAGTCTTTTATTTTGTGTGCATTCACAGTCACTTCCTGCTGTTGGCTTGTGTGAGACAGCCGCTGAGCATCATGGGATATGATGGTCATGTCTTGTGATGAAGCGTCATACTGTGTCCTAAATCCCTCCCTCCTGCCTGGTCACCACACAGGGAGTCCAGCATGGTGGACTATATGTGGAGCTCATCGGCAGAAAGAAAAAATCACTTTCCACTGGACTTCCAGACGGCAGTCCAGAATCCTCCCTGTGTAGTTCACTGTGTGGGAGGAGTGAGTGATTTCGGACACAGCCATAGAGAATGAATGGGGATCAGAGAGAGAGGACAGGTGATTGGTTTAGATCAGACAGCAGTAATCAATAACTTAATCAATCAGTTCAGTGATAATAGTCACCAGCACAATCACCATGACAACACGCTGACAACAGTCACTTCCTGGTTGACAAACGGTGACCTGCAGCTCCTCGGGGACAAAGAAGGAGCCTATATTGTTCCTGTTTAGTGTCTTTGTAACATGTGACATGTTTAGATCAATAACATGTTGCTTCTTTCATAAATGGAGTGTAAATGGTGAAATCAGTGTAAACAGTGTGTTCAAACAGCTGATCAATGTTGGCAGGTAAGACTTTAGCACTTTAGACACAGAAGCAGACAGGCTGGTACAGACATGCTGCCACAAACTGACGCTTTTTACAAGGAGACAAACAACTGCAGCTGAAAGATTTAATGCTGAATTTACAACAAGGACACAATGAGTTACAATCTGTCAGAGACACAGTTTCACTACGTTAGAAAGTTTGTTTTAACTCAACAACTCTTAAAATCACCACATTTGTTAATGGAGTCTGGTGATGTTGAGGTCCGACTGCCTCTGAGTGATCAGATCTCAGATGTGTCCATTCACACCTGACACCAGGTCCTAACAGTCTCTCTCTCTCTGTGTGTGGGTGTCTCTCGCCCTCTGCAGGTAAGAACCGGCGTCTGAAGCAGGCGAAGGAAGAAGCTCAGGCTGAGATCGAACAGTATCGACTGCAGAGGGAGAAAGAGTTTAAGACCAAAGAGGCGGCGGTGAGTCGCAGCTCTGATGTTTCTCATCAACACTTAATAATCAAACATTAATTGATTTTTTTCAATGTCTTGTTTTTCTTTTCAGTATAAATTCATAATGTTCTGAATGTTTCACCTGAAGTCTGAACACCATGAATAAATGTGGGATGAACAGCGTGTTTCTTAATATTCACTTATTTTCATCTTTGCTTCATGTTTTCATTTTACTTCAATTTTATCTGCTTTCCTGATATTTTAGTATTTTAATGTTTTTATCATTTTATTCACTTTTGTTTATTTTAATGATCTTCAACTGACACCTGCTGTCTGCGTTATTGTCACATTCTTTATAATTAATCCAATTAATGATTCTGTTTCCCCCAGGCCCTTGGTTCCCATGGCAACAGTGCGGTGGAGGTGGACCGCGACACTGCCGAGCGAATGGGTCGTATCCAGGCCAGTTACCGCGGTAACCGGGAGACGGTGCTGGGCGAGCTGCTGCGACACGTCTGCGACATCAAGCCAGAGTTTCATGCCAACTACCGTGTCGCCGGTTGAGGGGCGGGGCCACGGAACAACATGGGCGGGGCTAACTCGAAGAGGGAGGGCACATGGACGTTAGCATCATTAGCATCATAGCTTCCATCATAGCTTAGTTTTTGTGACTCAATCAAAATTGAAATTCTCCTAGAAGCTTTTATTTTGAAAGATGCAAAGTTCATAACTTCCTGCTCCGAACAAAGAAGAGAACGTTAATAAATGTTGTTACTGTGTTGATGTTTACAAAGTATTTATATATATCAGAATTAAGTTTTGTTCCTGAATCAAACAAAATAAAAGTCTTTCTTTGCTGGTTCTCTGTCAGCCAATCAGCTGTCAGTTTAAAACAAGATTAAATCTGATTCAATGAGCTGATTGGTTGTTGATCTTTGAATGCTCTCCTCCAATCACCTGATTGGCTGGAGGACATGAAAGGCTTTTATTGTGAAACTCTTGTGCATTTCCACAGTTTGTTGGTTGTTTCCTGTGTGTGACCATGTGATTTCCTGTTGATGTTTGTGAGGTGATGATGACCAACAGAAAACATTAAACTGATGATGATTGCTGACACTGTGTCGTGCTGCTCTGTGATTGGCTGAAAGTCTTCTCTCCTTGACAGGTCCTTGAGAGACTTCTGTGAGGGCAGGTCCTTGAAAAGATTCCAGATGCAGCATGTAATCTGTAAAGTACCTCAAGTAAACAAATATAAAGTAAATAATGTTTCACAGTCACCTGCTCTGTATGTGGTGTAATCACATTACTGCTGTATTATAGAAGTACTCACAGTCATACTCGAGTAAAAGTAAAGATGTAGTGTGAGAATATTACTTTGTAAAAATGAAAGTGGCACATGGAAGTACTCGAGTATAAGTCTTAAAGTATCTGATAGTATCAGTAAAAGTACCTGATAAAGAATAAATGACAGGTGGAAAAAATGATTTCCTTCAAAAGGATTGAAAGTTTTTTCCTTCTGCTTCAAATATGTTTTTGCCAACAAAATAAATGTTGTGAAAAATTAGTAATCTGTAAAGTAACTTGTAACTAAAAGTATCAAATAAATGTGGTGTAAAAATATATTTGCCTCCAACATGTAGTGAAGTACACTTATGTGCTGGCTCAATGTAAAAAAAGTGATGTAACAATTTGCATGGATATTTTTAAGTTATTTCAGCTAAGCCAGTATTGAGTACATGCCACAAAACTTCTTTGGTTAGGCCAACTCAATTACTTTAGTACAAGCAACATGGTTTGCCTTGTCCTCTACAAGCTTATTTAAGTTGAACCAGCTTAATTTTAATTGTGTTAAAATTACTCCTTTTAGTTATTCTAGCTTATTTCTTTTCATTTCATTCTACTCAGAAATGTCCATGCAAATTGTTACCTTAATTTTTTTTAGTACAAGAACTTATTTATCTGTCAGAATAAATCACACATAGAAATTCCAGTTTTAGGGTCTATCTGTTTATTCACCAGTCAGCATCTCACTTACAGTAACAGGACTGAGTGCTTATTGAAATGTTAACAGTACACAAAAATGTAGCCGTCATAAAATAAATCAGGAAACTTACAACATAAAATAGCACTGTAAAACTGTCTTGAAGTCATCAATAGTGTGAAGAGTGTGTCTCCGGCTCCTATGAGAAACAAATGTTCCATAAATGTTTGTTTTGAAAGGACAATTTTCAAAAACACAACAAATAGTTTCCTGTTTCTTTAAATGACGGCCAATATGCTCAAAGTATTCTCTTGTTGTGGACATAGTGTTTAAGGGGCGACATGGACACTTACATGACAGTACAGTGGACAATGTCACTGTATCACAGGTGGAGTGACAGGTGTGTTCACAGGCTGCCCCATGTTTTAAATGAGCAACAGCACTCCCAATAAAGACCAGGGGGAGATTCTCCACCATGACCATGTCCAAGTCTATAATGCTTTAACAGATCTGTCTTTCTTGGTGTTTCAAATCTGCAAATTTCACAGGCCCACTTTATTTTAAAAACTAGCGGTTCTGTTTAAATTACTTGAATTTAGGTGTTTCAGAAGGCTGCGGTGCGTACAATTTGTGTATAGAACAGTACATTTTTTAAAAATGTAACTGATGCAGTTATTAGCTGTTGTGAATAAAGCGAGTCAAAATTGTACTTACCAAGCCGTAAAGTTTGCAAACTGCGTTTTTCCTTCTCTGTGCTCTGCTAAGTCCTGTCTTCCAACCTTATGCTTCCAGCAGGCATGCTGCATGGTCTGTTCGCGCTCAACATGTCCAGCAGGTCAGCCTTGTACTCAGCTTACAAACACGGACACAGATTTTTAACTTGTGTTAACTGAATACACCTCTGTGTTAAGTTAAGGCAGAAATGTTTGTTGAAAATTCATGTATTATTGAGTTAAGACTATTTTATTTATTTCAATTTAGACCAACTTATCAAATTAAGTTATAAACTCATTATAATGTATACACATAACAAACTTGTTTTTTTATGCAGAACAAGCTCTTGATTTTGAGCTATACTTACTAACCCATGAATCATTTCTTATGCGTCCACACAGATACTTTAATCTCCAGAGGACGAAAACAGCCACTAATATTTAAGATTACCCTAACCCTGTTAGATGAGGAGCCGCCTGTCGACAGCCTCCTGATGTCCATGACGTCACAGCCGTCTGAAGGCAGTGACGTCACACATCTGGTTTGAGTGAACAGTTCAGAACAATCTATCATCAACTGCTCACAGACTTCTCTGGTTTTCGAAGCCTCGACACAAAACTGGATGATGCAAACTAAAAACATCTTCAGTGGTCGCTCTGCAGCTTCATCCATTAACTGTATATGAGATTATATATATATATATATATATGTGTGTGTGTGTGTGTGTGTGTGTGTGTGTGTTTGTCCTGATTCTGCTTCCTGTGTGCAGCTGAACCAGAAAGAACAGCGACAACTGAAACTCATTAATTAATGATTCAAGATAAATCAAAACAATTAGTCATATTTTGTTCATATATAACAGAAACAGTCATTTTATCCAGAATCACTGATGTCTCTGAACATGGAGTTTCTTCTTCATGTGATTATAATTCTCTTCTGAAGGCTTTTTAATGTTCTTTATGACAATGAATAAATAAATAAACTTTCATTTTCCAGTCTGAGTGAGCTCACGCGGTGATCACATGACTGTTCACTACAAACACCGCTTACGTGTCTCCGACGAAGCCCCGCCTCTCTACACAAGCCCCGCCTCTCGGTGAAGCCCCGCCCTCTAAATGGTCCAAACTGGGATCCCAATTTGTTTACTCCAGTTTACTCCGCTCATCTCAGCTCCTCCCCTGTGCCCTGCGTAAAGACGTCATGACGTAGGACACGGAAGTGGTGGCGGAGGAGAGAGGCAGACGGTGAAGGAAAGAAGTGAAGAGGCGGACGACTTTCTTCTTCTTTCTTTTCTCCTTCTCTTTAGTTTTCTCGCGACTTTGTGAGTTTCGTGTTTAGGAGCCAGACGAAGAAGAAGAAGTCGAAGAAGACTTCCAGGTGAGCTGGTGACCTAACAGTCTGTTTGTGTGTGTTTGTGTGTGTGAAACTGTGCCAGTGACCTCTGCTGCTACACATTAGCACACTATCTGCTATCGTACGAAACTCCTTAGGAAAATGCTACAGTTTAAGGTATTCTTCCACAGAGCAAAGACCGTACAGGTGTGAGGTTCGAACATGTGATAGCTGCTGAACTGGACAGGGCCTGCTGTAAATTCGGCACGTACTTTGTTCACCTGCAGAGTGCTCGTTCCCAGAAACCCTCACCTGAAATGACCTGCTGTCTTTAATCTCCGCCGTCGCGTCAGTCTGTTGTACGGAGCAACGTTAGAAGATTCCAAAGTGGACCTGGTTAGACAGGAAGTTCATAAACTGATTGGTGGATGCCACGCGCGTTGATTGACAGGATCGCGCTGTCAGGGCAGGTGGCCAGGTAAAGTCTGCCGCGTGCATGAGCAAGGCAGCGTTAACCTGGCACCACTGATGATGGAGCCTGGCCAGCTCACGCGCGCTGCGCGGCGAGACTGATCTTCGTGTGACCGCATGTGATTCCTGTCGCGCGTGAAATAACTTCAGAGTTGAAAAGTGAGACGAGTGACGTCAGTGTGATGTCAGCGTGAGGTCAGACCAGTGACAGCGAGGATCATAATCCTTTTATTGTCTTGCACAAGTGTCCAATGGAATTATAGCAGCATCCGAGTCCTCACACAACATAAAGAGGGTCAAAGCTGACTGGAGACAACCTGAATGACAACGTGTCAAATGAGGCAACAAGGGCACATACACTGTGACGTAATAACGGTGACGTCACCACACGGTTCCTTTAGCAGCTGTTCTGGACCTTTCCATGGTCTTCCTCAGCAGATGGAGTCGGCCTGTCAAAGAGCTGCAGCTGACAATTATCATTATTGATTAATCGGCTGAAGAAGTTAAACATGCTTCTGTTATTCTCCCAGAGTCCAAAGTGATATAACACACAGAACACACCTGGTACTGACTCGTGGTTCTGTTGTTTGCTGGTTGTGCTGAGTTTTCTGCCCATCAACTAATTCATTATAATTAATTTTGCTTTTACACTCTAAAAATCAGTGAGTTAGTCGACTCACTGCAGCGATACAATAATGGTGTAACTTTGTTTGGACCAGCCGGTACAGAACCAGGTTTCTGACCCAGTGACAGCAGGACTGTGGAAGCTGGTCTGTTCTGGTCTGGACTAGCTGGACCTGGTCTGTCTGGGTCTGGGTCTGGATCAGCTGGACCTGGTCTGTCTGGGTCTGGATCAGCTGGACCTGTACGCCTGGCGCTGGTGATGGATGACGTCACCTGTGTGTTGTCCAGACTCACCTGTAAACACTCGGCTCTCTCTGTGGACCACAGCAGATATCTCTGGTGTGGTACATCTATCGTATATCATTAATATCCATTAGGGCTGCAACGATTACTCGAGTAACTCGAATAATTCGATTACAAAACATGATCGAGGCAAAACCTCGGCCTCGTGGCTTCGTTTAATTCCTATCACCCGCTTAGCTCAGGGATCATGTTTCCACAGAGACTGTCTAGAGATGCACCGATCCAGTTTTTTCCGATCCAATCCCGATACCGATACCTGGACTGAGCGTATCGGCCGATACCCGATACCGATCCGATACCGTTGTTGAATTAATAATAAACTGTACACCTTCCACCATGTGAAAGGGACTAAAGGCACCAGATTTTCCTAATTAAGACAAAATAATCAAACAGTTAACGAACATTGTAAACATGTGTAACATTAATAATAATAATAATAATAATAATAATAATAATAATAATAATCGTAATAATAATACATTTAATTTATATAGCGCCTGTCAGGGTACCCAAGGACACACGTAACAAAGTGGAACAAACAAATCAAAGAATGAATGTATGTAGCGTCTGTCAGTCAGCACGGAGGGAACACTAGCACCGAAGTCAGTAGCACCGTCTGTAAACAAACTAGCGTCTGGAGGCTCCGTGACCACAGCGGGGCGACCATCCAGCATCGCTGCGAGCCGGGGAGACCGCAGCAGCAGAGGAGGAGACAAAGCAGCCCGGCGGTGAATAACCCTGAGGTTGTGGTGGAGGGAGGACCAACGGAGCAACGATGGACAGCCCACATAGTATTGAGTACGTTGGTTTGAAAGTTAGCGTTGCTAGGCTAACAGCTGACCGGTGAGGCTAACAGCTGATGGCGGTGCTAACAGCTAATCAGCGGAGAAATGTGACGTGAGTAAGTGTAACGTCCTGCAAACAGGAATACAAAATAAAACATAGCAGCTGAATCTGAGAATAAACTAATAAAGAGTTGGTCAAACAACGAGTGCTCTTCCAGCGTGCGACACACTGACGCTGACGAATGACGTAGGATGTGCTGCGACGGCGGAAAAAAAAAAAACTGGATCGGCTGGTGGATCTGTTTCATTTTACCGATCCCCGATCCAGCCGTTTTGTCAATATCGGAGCCGATATCCGATCTTAATATCGGATCGTTGCACCCCTAGGACTGTTATTACAGACACACACCGCTACATTCAGAATTGAGTTAGCGCATGGCGGAGAGCCAAGAAGCTGTCCGCAAAAGTCAGAGAATGTCCAAATGTTTGGGATCATTTCACACTTAAAAAGAAGATAAAGTGCAGCGTGTCCACTGCAAAGCAGAACTGATGTACCACAACAGCACGTCAACAATGATTCAACATCTGAACCGAAAGCATCCAGTTGTTAACACCAGCTCACCAAGCGTTGCTGACTCAAGCTAACGTAAACATTGATGTTAGCTAATTTAACTGAGCCTAGCATCGCTAGTTAGAGCGTATGGTATTGGTGGAGGCTGTAGCCTGATGCCGGTATGACTAGATATCATGTTAAGATGTGGAAACTACTTCATGTTAAATTGCAAGAGAGTGATATTGGTTGAGAGATTATTGGTTGATAATTTTTAGATACCAGGTGAGTAGAATCTGCTGAACAGCACTTCACTATCAGTCACTTTACTGTTCATCCACAGCTCCTCATTGGCTGTCAGAAAGCCTCCTCACAGCTGATTGGCTGAGGGTGGACGCCATGAGCTGATTGGCTGTCTGAGAATCATGCCAGCGTCTGATTGGCAGAAGTTCATCCTGTTATCAGTTTTTATTGGCTATTAATCTCTCTCTCTCTCTCTCTCTCTGTCTCTTCAGAGCTCGATCACTCCTCGCTCGCTCCTCTCCAGGTAAGAGATTCTACTTCCTGTCTCTGATTTTAAAGATTTTGTTGCGCCAATCAGGCTGCAGGAAGCACAGAAAATGACGTTTGAAAAGTGGAGGCATGTTGAAGCTTTGAGTAATCAATTAAATGTTCAAATCAGCTGTAAGAGTGACGACAGGACGTATTGATCCAGTGCAACACTTCAGAGCAGTGAACGTCTCTCGTCTCAGGAACACACCAGGCTAACTGCTAGCATCAACATGCTAGCACGCTGATGTCTAGCAGGTGTAATGTTCACCTTGTTCACCTTCATAGTTTAGCATGCTAACTGTCGCTAATCATCAGTAAACAGGGTGATGTCATCAGTTCTGCAGGTTGTAAAGCAAAGTTACTTGTCAAAGTTCATCCTGAAGGAACATACACGTGACGTGTTTGTTGGACTGAGTCGAGCTGAGCAACCACACTGACCCTGTTCACACCTGTATCACCATCCGTCCAGAGTAATCTGATTACAGTGTTCAGCTCTCAGTCTGAGTGACCACCTGTGATGTCACTTCCTGCTCTGTATGAAACATGATGAACTCGTCCATCACTGAGACAATCAGACTCCATGTTTCTACTCAAAGACAGAAAGAAGTTCATGTAGAACATTTGCTGAATTAACAAGAAGGTCCAAATAATGCAGAATGAGTCAGAGACAGAGTTTCACAGAGTTTATAAAGTGTCTCCAACTCAACAACTCACTAAACTGACACATTTGTTAAGGGAGTCTGGGGACTTTCTCCACGGGGACAAAGAAGGAGCCTATATTGTTCCTGTTTAGTGTCTTTGTCTTCCTCTCACATGTGCTGCACACTGCTATCAGATCTCAGGTGAGTTCATTCACACCAGTTCTTAGAGCTGTACAAGTGTAATCAGATTACTCAGGGAGGATGTTGATACAAGGTTTGAACAGCCTCGCTGTGACCTCTGACCCCCCGCAGACTGTGTCACAGGTGAGATGGAGGCCGTGCGCTTCATCACAGCGGTGTTGAGGAGGACAGGTGTTGAGGAGGACAGGTGTTGGGGAGGACAGGTGTTGAGGAGGACAGGTGTTGGGGAGGACAGGCGTTAAGGAGGACAGGTGTTGGGAGGACAGGTGTTGAGGAGGACAGGTGTTGGGAGGACAGGTGTTGAGGAGGACAGGTGTTGGGGAGGACAGGCGTTGAGGAGGACAGGTGTTGGGAGGACAGGTGTTGAGGAGGACAGGTGTCTGGAGGACAGGTGTTGCGAGGACAGGTGTTGGGGAGGACAGGTGTTGAGGAGGACAGGTGTTGGGAGGACAGGTGTTGCGAGGACAGGTGTTGGGGAGGACAGGTGTTGAGGAGGACAGGTGTTGGGAGGACAGGTGTTGCGAGGACAGGTGTTGGGGAGGACAGGTGTTGGGGAGGACAGGTGTTGGGAGGACAGGTGTTGGGAGGACAGGTGTTGAGGAGGACAGGTGTTGGGAGGACAGGTGTTGCGAGGACAGGTGTTGGGGAGGACAGGTGTTGCGAGGACAGGTGTTGGGGAGGACAGGTGTTGGGGAGGACAGGTGTTGAGGAGGACAGGTGTTGGGAGGACAGGTGTTGAGGAGGACAGGTGTTGTGGAGGACAGGTGTTGAGGAGGACAGGTGTCGAGGAGGACAGGTGTTGGGAGGACAGGTGTTGAGGAGGACAGGTGTTGGGAGGACAGGTGTTGAGGAGGACAGGTGTTGGGAGGACAGGTGTTGGGAGGACAGGTGTTGAGGAGGACAGGTGTTGAGGAGGACAGGTGTTGGGAGGACAGGTGTTGGGAGGACAGGTGTTGGGAGGACAGGTGTTGAGGAGGACAGGTGTTGGGAGGACAGGTGTTGGGAGGACAGGTGTTGGGAGGACAGGTGTTGAGGAGGACAGGTGTTGGGAGGACAGGTGTTGGGAGGACAGGTGTTGGGAGGACAGGTGTTGAGGAGGACAGGTGTCGAGGAGGACAGGTGTCGAGGAGGACAGGTGTCGGGGAGGACAGGTGTTGGGAGGACAGGTGTTGTGGAGGACAGGTGTTGGGGAGGACAGGTGTTGAGGAGGACAGGTGTTGAGGAGGACAGGTGTCGAGGAGGACAGTTGTGGAGGAAAGGTCACACCATTATCAGGTGTATCAGTGTTTATCACAGCGTTTCCCAACAGGAGGCTCGAGGCCTTCCAAAGGTCTTGAGATAAAAACCTCCTCTGCAGTTCTTGTGCTTGTAGCGGTCCTGTGAGAACCTCCACGTACAGGTTTGTGACTAGTTACAAGTAACTAAAGCGTTCAGAATAATGTAAGGGAGTAAAAAGTAGAATGTTTCTTCTGAGATGAAGTGCAGTTGGAATAGAAAGTACAAGTACCTTTAAAGTAGGGCTGGGCGATACGGTAAAATCGATTCATTAGAGTTTGTGGTTTAGGACGATTTTAAAAAATAAAATCGATTTTCTCTTTAACTTGCTCCTCACAGGCTCCCGTAGTTCACAGTAGGCTCCGCGCCCCCACAGAGAAACAAACACAACAACATGCAGCGAGCCCGGAGTCCGTTCGGTTCTGTCTCGTCAGTGGTTCGGTTCTGTCTCGTCAGTGGTTCGGTTCTGTCTCGTCAGTGGTTCGGTTCTGTCTCGTCAGTGGTTCAGTTCTGTCTCAATCAATCAATCAATCAATCAATCAATCAATCAATCAGTGGTTCGGTTCTGTCTCGTCATTAGTTCGGTTCTGTCTCGTCAGTAGTTCGGTTCTGTCTCGTCAGTGGTTCGGTTCTGTCTCGTCAGTGGTTCGGTTCTGTCTCGTCAGTGGTTCAGTTCTGTCTCAATCAATCAATCAGTCAATCAATCAGTGGTTCGGTTCTGTCTCGTCATTAGTTCGGTTCTGTCTCGTCAGTGGTTCGGTTCTGTCTCGTCAGTGGTTCGGTTCTGTCTCGTCAGTAGTTCGGTTCTGTCTCGTCAGTGGTTCGGTTCTGTCTCGTCAGTAGTTCGGTTCTGTAGCGTTGGACCTTGAACAAACCACGGTCCGCTACAGAGTTTGTTTAAAATCTGTTGCAGCTCAGGGCAGCAGACCGACCCGGACCGACCCGGACAGACCCATTTACCTCAGCCTCTCAAACAGACGCCTGCACCACAGCGTGACACTTGTTGTTCAGTATTAGATGTACAGACCGCTGCAGCCCACAACAGCCGCTATAAAGCAGCCGACATTAGCAGAACCATCTAATCATTGTGTCCCGGTGGACAGCTGTTACAGACGCAGTCACGCTGCATATCGTTAAAGACATGCTGCCCGTATATACAGAGGAGGAGCCGGAGGTTCATCCACACGCTGAACACTTTGGACCTCAGGTTTGTGCTACGAAGCCACAACGAGCCTCGAGCCAGAGGAAGCAGACAGCTCATGTCCTGAACATCTGCAACAGGTCAGGTTTACTGTGCAGCATGCAGATGTTTACTGATGTTTACAAATCTGCACGGATACAACAGTATTTAATGAAATATCACCCCACTATGGAACCTGATCTGTTTTTATAAAAACCTGAAGTCTGACACGTTCCACGTATGTTTACAAAAGCTTTGTAAAGCTTTTTATCACAAAGGCACACTTTTTATTTCAAGTGAGTTTGAAGCTGACGGTTTGGCACAACAATTTTGTTTACAATAAAATCATTGAAATAAATCAATACTTTTAATAATTTCTTTGTTATTGTTTGTTTTTAAGAAGGAAACAAAAAATAAATTAAAATGGTAATTTGAATTTGATGTGAAAAAATCAGAGATTCAGTTTTTAGGCCACATTGCCGCTCGACCTGAAAGTGTACTGGAGTAAATGTACTTAGTTACTTGAAGCCCTGAAGTTGAATCAGCTGCAGGAGAGAGACTCAAAGTGATGCTGTCCAAACACGAAACAGGAAGTGTTGCCAGCGGCGATGGCTGACCTTCCTGTTAATGTTAATGTTTCTCTGATTTAATTGGCTGATGGCAGACAGCATCTCGGAACGCTCTGATTGGCTCGTTCTGCCTCATGTAGCCTCGGGGCCTGAGGGCCAATCAGATTACAGCTGGGCGTCTGCTCAGTGACGTTTATATGTAACCACGGTTACAGAACCAGGACGAACTGAGCAGGCGCTGTGATGTCATCAGCGTTCAGTCTGTGTCTCTCTCCGGTCGAGTCAGCATCACTCTGACTGAACAGGTGTGTAAGGTAAGAGAGAGGACAAGTGTGTGTGTGTGTGTGTGTGTGTGTGTGTGTGTGTGTGTGTGTGTGTGAGAGTCTGTGTGTCCTTATTAAATAATGTTTAGTATTTTTTATTATAAATGTAATTAAATAGAGGCTTTAAAACAGGAAGCCATGTGTCCCCCAAAGCATGATTGGAAGTGTAGTTAAGAGTGATGAAGTCGTGTGGTTCACTTTCAGCCACGGACCACATGAACCACAGCGCCATGGACCACAGCCACCACCAACATCACACCATGGCCCCGCCCACCACCAGTGGACACGACCACGGAGGAGGAGATGACGGGAACCACGGAGGACATGAGGGACATGGAGGGATGGTGAGGGGCGGGGCTAGTTGGCGCCCATGTGATACAACAAAGACTACAAATGATGCTAGCATGCTAATATAACATGGCTACGTACAGTGACGAGCTAACATGCTAATGTTGTGGTTGCCTAGGTGATGACCTTCTACTTTGGCTACAACAATGTGGAGCTGCTGTTCACGGGTCTGCTCATCAACACCCCCGGAGGTCCGTTTGGTTCTGATCCCTGTTTGTGTTCAGCTCGTCTGTAAACCTGAAGGCTGCTTTCATCAGCTGCTCTGAACGCTTTATTACTTTAGAGAGTCAAATTAAGACCGTTTTGTTTGTACACGCTGTTGTTGGTCTTTCTGACATTTCTATAGGTTATATCTGTTTTTGTGTCCCATTAATTGGTTCACTCTCAACACTAGCTCCTCCCCTCTCCTGTTCTCATCCAATCAGAGATGGTCGGGGCGTGCATCGGTGTCTTCCTATTGGCCGTCCTGTACGAGGGATTGAAGATGGGTCGTGAGTCGCTGCTGCGCCGCAGTCAGGTCAACGTCCGCTACAACTCCATGCCGCTCCCGGGGGCTGATGGGACGGTGCTGATGGAGACGCACAAGACTGTCGGGTAAGCGGCTAACGCTAATGCTAACAACAGGAAGTATTAATGATGATTCATAACCAATAAGATAAATTCTACTTTGTGCCACAGAAAACTATTTCATTAAAAAATTCAACGTTCTCTATAAACGCAGAAAAAAACTAAATTTCCTGCAGAGACTTTCTAAACTCTGATGTTATATTTATAGAATCATTATTATTTTAACAAATGAAAAACATGCCTCATGTTCAGTATTTATTATTCATGTGACGCTTCTGAAACAGGTTCAAATATATAAAACTAAAACATTCAGATGTTCAGACGATGATGTCACTTTAAGATCTACACAAATAAAACCGTCAACAGGAAGTGTGATGATTGACAGCTCAGAGAATCTGTGAGCAACTGTGACCTCACAGCTGACATCATCAGTCATGTGACATAAATGTAATGTGTTCACTGTCAGCTCAGTGATTGACAGTCAGTGTTCGGAGAGGGTGGAGCTTCCTGTTCCTTTAAAGTCCCACCACTCAGGATTCTCTATCAGGTAACTGTACAGTTCTGGTTCTGGTCTTGGTCCTGATTCTGGTCCTGGTCCTGGCTGTGGTTTGGGACCTAGTCTTCGTCCTGAACCTGGTCCTGGTACCTTGCCAACCTTGGTTGAGATGCTCTGATCAAACCTTTCTGAACCAAAACCGATGATTGATTAATGTTGATGGTGAATAATTAATATCGGCAGATTGGATCATCTCAACACTCGCCCACAGGAAGTCTTTACGAGTCCGTCTTCTTCTGTTACATGAATAATTCAGTGGTAAATCTCAGTGTACTGACTATATGTGGAGGCCTGGTGAAGTGATCATGCTAACACTGAAGCTAATGCTAACACTAACTAACACAGATGTGCGTGTGGAGAGCTGATGTGAAAAGCTAACTAACAGCATGAATATTCTCAGTCTTCCGGGTCCTGGTACCTCCAAGTTCTGTATCGTAGTCCACTGGACACGTTTCAGTTTCTTGAAGATGTTTCTCCTCTCATCCAACGGGCTTCTTCACTTCTGAGCGGAGGAGTTGCAGGCTTTTAAACTTTATGTGGGAGTGTCCTTACATAGTGTGGGGGTGTCCTCACATAGTGTGGGAGTGTCCTTACAGAGTGTGGGGGTGTCCTCACATAGGGTGGGAGTGTCCTTACAGAGTGTGGGAGTGTCCTTACAGAGTGTGGGAGTGTCCTTACAGAGTGTAGGAGAGTCCTTGCAGAGTGTGGGAGTGTCCTTACAGAGTGTGGGAGAGTCCTTGCAGAGTGTGGGAGTGTCCTTACAGAGTGTGGGAGTGTCCTTACAGAGTGTGGGAGAGTCCTTACAGAGTGTAGGAGTGTCCTTACAGAGTGTGGGAGAGTCCTTACAGAGTGTGGGAGAGTCCTTACAGAGTGTGGGAGAGTCCTTACAGAGTGTGGGAGAGTCCTTACAGAGTGTGGGAGTGTGGTTGAGTTGGCCACGATGCGACACTTGTACAAATGTACAGCAGTACATTCATGCTAATGCTAACAGTAGCCACAGTTAAAAAGCAACATTATTGATACATCATCATCAATATAAAATTCCTTATGATGAATGAATGTGCTAAGGCTAAAAGTAATGCTAACACAAACACCATGTAAAGAGGATCTTTATATAAAAAGCTAACAGTATTGCTAAACCTTTCCTCTTGTCCTCTCAGGCAGCGGATGCTTAGCCCCGCCCATTTCCTGCAGACGGTGTTGCACATCGTTCAGGTGGTCGTCAGCTACTTCCTTATGCTCGTCTTCATGACCTACAACGCTTACCTCTGCATCGCTGTGGCGGCCGGTGCTGGCATGGGCTACTTCCTGTTCAGCTGGCGAAAGGCAGTGGTCGTTGACATCACAGAGCACTGCCATTAACTAGCATGCTAATTAGCATCGCATCGTGGGGATTTTGCTGATCACAATCAATAAAATGCTAACAAACACTTTCACTTCATGTTAGCACGCTAGCTAATCTGGAGCCACTAACTGGCAGAATGTTGGCGTGAGATTAGCACCTATAATGAGACACTAAATTACGTCTGTTTTATCAGTAACCTTGGTAACCAACACCTTGTTAGCAATATAATAAATCTTTGTTTTGCAAGTTACGTTTTTTTTTTAAACTCCTGCTGGAGGGTGAGCCGGCCAATCACAGCTCACGTCTCCTCAGAAGTTCCTGATCGGCCAAATCATGTGATATTGTCTCTTATTTCCTTTTTAGTGCCATGACAACTGGAAGGTTAGCGCTAGCTGTTACTAGCCAAAATGTTAGCATACGTAGCTCACGTTTACTATTATTTTTTTTAGTTAGCATTGTTACAAGAGCCAATAATCATTAACCATATTAAAACATTTATTTAGAATATAATATATTAGAGTAGATGTTTCACAAAACTTTTCATTTAGATTTTTTTAATTTAAGTGAAATTATGAAAAATATTATTTTTTATTGTTCTTGTCTACACACAGAAACTGTTTCTACTTTTTCCTTTTTAAATAAGTCGTAGACGTGAATCAAGCCGATGGGCCACTATTTGACTTCAACAGACAAATTATATATTTTTTTAATTACTAGAATTCTCCTCGAAATGTTTTTGGACTAAAGAATCGTCTTTAATGTGTCAAAACTTTTCATTGAAATCTTTTGACCGTTTTTAAATAAAATCATCTCCAGCGAACATCGAGCCTCTCGTTAAATCGGTCCAGAATTAGACTTTCAAGAATTAAAATCTGAAATGATTTTCAGAAATTTCTAAGTAAATGTGTCGTGCCGGCCAATTTTTTCCTTTTTCCTTTTGCGAGCTCTGACTGGTCCATGAGCCGGCCAATCAGAGCTCAGACGGTTTACATCAGATTTTTGTTTAGAATCCTCGACTTTTAAATCTGAAACATTTTTTTTACATTTAGAGATTTCACAGATTTTCTCCCCCTGAATAAAAAGATCATGAAACATCAAATTCAGCAGGTTGTATTTTGAGATAAATTTCATGAATTAAATTTACAAGAAGGACTTTTTTTAAAACACCAGCGTTTCTCCTGTTTTCATGTTTTGTCTCGGCCACCGTCGGCCTTAAACCTGTTGCCTTAACGAGCCGAGCAGCTGCTGACTGCAGGCCAGTGTTTGAGCTCAAGGTGCTGCTCTTCACCGTCGACGTCTCTGTTAACCTGGAGGCTCTGCTGGTTTCACTTTAGTTTAACTTGAAAACTGGCGTCTCTTGACTTATTTCAGTGTGAGGAGAAATGCGTCGCTAACCTGTCCACCTGGAAAAACTGTGGTTTGGGAGAAAAGACCAAAAATAAAAGATAAAACACTGCTGATGAAGTCAAACGTTGGTGGTTCCTGACTAAAATGATCTTTTTTCTGTCTGGAATGGATTTCCACTGATGTCATTGTGATTAGTTGTGATTGTTGTTAATCTCGTCTCACTGAGACGTGGGCAGAGTTTACTTTGTGCACCATCAGGTCGCAGGGCAGATCAGTTACTGGACTTGCATTCTGTTCCTCGTCAGAGCTCCGTGTGAGAGATCGTCTGTGTTGATGTTGTTGAAAATGAAGTTGAGGTTAAACGTGTTGGAAACTGTCTGTGAAGGAAACATTAAAGTGTCTGAAAATGTTTTAATTGTCACGAATGCTGGAATCATTAAAAAAAACACAATAAAGTTTATGAAGAAACTCGTTGTCTCGTCTGTTCGCAGGAAGAAAACTCCAGATTAAATATTATTCTAATAATCAAAATGATCAGTGACAGGAAACAATCAGAGTCACTTCCAGGATCAACTCAGTTCACATTGACAAAAATAAACATGACAGCAGAAATCTGAAGACTGGCTGCACTTCTCCCGCTCGCCTGTGGGGGCAGTAATGAGCGGTAACACCGTCTGCCGGAAACAAGCAGAACTTCCGGGTTGCAGGTGACAGGTAGATGTTTAGCAGCGGGTCAAATCAATCACGGACAAATATTCCTCCTTGAAATCAGCGCTGCCGTTATTTTGTCGGGACGTGAACGTCTTCTGTTTGATGACTTGTGATTTCCGTTAACCGCGTCTCAGTCACGGTCCTCCCGCAGCTCGTCCAGGTTCCGACCCTGTGATGGCCTCCAGGCGGCCGGACAGCTTCGATGGGCTCGGCTACCGCGGCCGCGATGACCCGCTGTACGGAGCGAGCTACCCGGTCAGAAGCGCCGGAGGTCCCGCGGAGCTGCAGCACCACCACTGGGTCACCACGCCGCCGGACATTCCCGGCAGCCGTAACCTGCACCACGGAGAGCGGACTCCACAGTACGACGAGCCGCTGGGGGAGCCCGGAGGTCCCGGAGCCGCAGCCGGCTGGGAAGCCCCGCAGCCCGGCGTACCGCCAGCTGGTAGGTCGGTGAGGAGGGAGGAGGATGGTCCACGGGGAAGTAGATGGAACCAGCTAACGGCCACATTAATGTAATGTCAGTGTTTATGTCAGGGGACATGGTAGTTAGCTCTCAGGCTAACGTCACAATCAGAAGTGAACGGAACAAGCTAACAGCTACATGGCTAACCTTATGTACGTTCTGTCAGGCGGACATGCTAATCAGCTAGCAGGCTAATGCTAACATGTCAACAAGAAACACTGGAAGGACTTCTCGTTAGCTTGTAGGCTAATCATAGCATAGAAACAGTCTTTAAACATCCACATGGTGCTCAGCCGGCAGGCTAATGACAGAATAGAGCAGGCTAATCGTTTGCTAGGAGGGCTAATTAGCACTATTTGAACATATAGGTAAATGGCTCATTCTAGCTAACGAGGCTAATCATTAGCCTGTATCTGAACGTCACATCCGGAGAATTGAATAAAAACCGACGATGTGTTTTTCTATTCAACTTGAAAACTTGTTATTTTTTTAATCATAAAATAATGTTCTCAGTAGCGCCGAGATCCAAAAGTAGCTGAAGGTATGTCGATTGCTGCTCAGCGGCATATACCGATCCCCAGACTGGTATAAAGATCCCCAGACTGGTATAAAGATCCCCAGACTGGTATAAAGATCCCCAGACTGGTATAAAGATCCCCAGACTGGTATAAAGATTCTCAGAGTGGTATAAAGATCCCCAGACTGGTATAAAGATCCCCAGACTGGTATAAAGATCCCCAGACTGGTATAAAGATCCCCAGACTGGTATAAAGATTCTCAGAGTGATATAAAGATTCTCAGACTGATATAAAGATTCTCAGAGTGGTATAAAGATTCTCAGACTGGTATAAAGATTCTCAGACTGATATAAAGATTCTCAGACTGGTATAAAGATTCTCAGACTGGTATAAAGATTCTCAGACTGGTATAAATATTCTCAGACTGATATAAAGATTCTCAGAGTGATATGCTGCTATTATACCGCTGTTATTCTACTGCCGCTTGAGATTGTTATGGCACTGAGAGACTGTTGGAGGGGTAACGTCACCGCTCCCTGATGAATATGCTAATATAATGCCACTGGGCTGGTTTGACGACAAGTACTGCCGTAAATGTATACATTTTCTTTGTCTTTATTGACAATGCTAACTTAACACATTATGTCTAAATTTCTGCCTATAAACTACATAAAGCTAATGAAAGAGTCTTAGCTAACATGGCTAATGTTAGCCCAGCCACCGTAGCCAGTCTGACTAATCGATAGCAGAAACTTTGAGCCAACAAATTATGGCATATTATGTATCATGTTCACTAGTGAACATGATACATAATATGCCACAATGGTTTATGTCCTGCGAAGTAGATTTATTGACAATGCTAACTTAAAACATTACCGTAAGTAAAGGAACATATGTATGTTGTCGGGATATAAGCATATAGACAGTCATCGCACGTGGAACTCTTGCGATATGATAGTAAAGTAATATGTCTACATGTCTGCCTATAAACTAGAAAGAGCTAGCCTTAGCTAATACGGCTTATGTTAGCGCAGCCACTGTAGCCAGTCTGACTAATCGATAGCAGACACTTTGAGCCAACCAACAAAACAATACTTAGTGACAGGTTTTCATTATTAGGAGAACACAATAATACATTACTTCATATAAAATCTACTTCGCAGGACATAAACCATTGTGGCATTTTATGTATCATGTTCACTAGTGAACATGATACATTATGCCATAATTTGTTGGATCAAAGTTTCTGCTATGGATTAGTCAGACTGGCTATGGTGGCTGGGCTAACATTAGCCATGTTAGCTAAGACTAACTCTTTCATTAGCTTTATGTAGTTTAGAGGCAGAAATTTAGACATAATGTGTTAAGTTAGCATTGTCAATAAAGACAAAGAAAATGTATACATTTATGGCAGTACTTGTCGTCAAACCCGCCCAGTGGCATTATATTAGCATATTCATCAGGGAGCGGTAACGTTACCCCTCCAACAGTCTCTCAGTGCCATAACAATCTCAAGCGGCACATACCGTCATGTGTCGGTGGAATAACAGCGGTATAACAGCAGCATACCACTCTGAGAATCTTTATACCAGTCTGGGGATCGATATATGCCGCTGAGCAGCAATCGACATACCTTCAGCCACTTTTGGATCTCGGCGTCACTCCATGTTCTGGCTCTTAATTCAAAATAAAGAGAAAAACAAACAGAAAGTGAAGTAATTAAATAAATCAGATGAATAACTTTGTATTTTCTCATTAGTAGTTTTATCGTTTTCTTCTTGCAGAGCAGCTGAATCGATTTGCAGGCTTCGGAATTGGACTGGTCAGGTTGTAAATCTTTTTATTATCAATGAAGTTATTATAAAGTCATAATGAATGTTTTATAATGAATCCTTTACAGTCAATGTGTGAGGGCAGAGCTGGTAATCATCATCGGTCCCAAGCTAATGTCTGATGAGCCTGACGGCGACGATTTTCAACATGAAATGTCCTTAAATAACTGTCCTTCTCTCTGTCTGTCTGCAGTCTGTTCACAGAGAACGTCCTCGCTCATCCCTGTATCGTCTTCCGCAGACAGTGTCAGGTATCAGCTCACCTTCGTCTGTAACGAGGTTCATTGTTGCAGAAATTAATCAGACGGTTGAAACGAGCTGTTTGTTGTGTTTCTGATTTTAATTGTATTTAATCTTTGTGTCGCAAATGCTTTTAAATATTTAGTTTATTAATACATAAAGTTATCTTGTTAAAATCTACACAACTCCGTTGTTTTCCTCCTACTGCTTTCTGATTGGCTGCTGGTGTCAGGTGAACTACCACGCCCGCTGTTACCACCTGACTCCGTTCAGTGCTGTCGCCGTCATGTACACCATCACCAAGGCTCAGGTGACAAATAATATTTCATTTATCACATTAGAATATAAACATCAAGATGTTGTCGTCATGAAGAATCAATCAGTGTGATCAGGTATCAATAACTTGTTGTTCAGGGTGTGAAGGCTCTGTGGAAGGGAATGGGCAGCACCTTCATCGTTCACGGCATCACGCTCGGAGCTGAAGGCATCATCAGCGAGTTCACGCCGTTACCACGGTAACTGCTCACTGCTCACTGTACTGTAGTATTTAGAGATGTTCCGATACCATTTTTCCCCTCCCGATACCTATTCCGATACTTGTGCTGTGGGTATCGGCCGATACCGATACCAGTGTGTTTATAAAAAAAAAAAACCATCATACTACGCCTGCATGACTGTGATATGATTATCATTGTGGTGAGGCCCGGCTCAGGTTAAACCCTTTCTCACACTGAATGAATACAGCAAATGGAAGCCATTTATTTTTAAATTCATTTTTAAATGGAACGGTATAAAACAGTAGTGCAACAGCAACTTAACTAAATAAATCTAGGAAGAATTGTTTTTTTAAATCAAAGTGCAGCCACAATATTGTAAAATAAAAAAGGCATTTAAATTACTTAGAAATCACCCAGTGTGACGTGAAACCTAGCAAAGACATGGGGCACAGGTCGGAGCTCCAAATGTCTGTGGAATTAATCTGTGTTCGTTTGGTAACGCCTCGCTGCATGTTCAGTATGCAGCTGTTTTTGTCTAAAATAGTTAAGTTTCCTTTTGATCGATAGTAAACAGAGTTCCGTGCATAAACTTCTCGTCCAGCGTCCCGTTTATACACACCACTTAGCTCGCTTGTGTTTTGAATAACTAGCGTGTGTGCGCATGTATGATGACCTCCGACCCGTGACGCGTAACCCGTGACCCATACAAGAAGAGATCAGACTGGCTGTCCTGTTTGCAGTCAGGTGGCATAGACTCGACCTGTTGCAGAGGCAGAGTGCCCTCTGGTGGACGCCAACACTCATAACTGGTAAATAGATTCCTACTTTTAATAAATTACGTGGTATCGGATCGGTGCCTTGACTCAGTACTCGCCGATACAGATGCCAGCATTTTCAGCAGTATCGAAGGCATTTCCGATACTGGTATCGGAATCGGAACAACTCCTGTAGTATTACTGTAGTTTGACTGTAGTATGACTGTAGTTTGACTGTAGTATTACTGTAGTTAGACTGTAGTATTACTGTAGTATTACTGTAGTTTGACTGTAGTATTACTGTAGTATTACTGTAGTTTGACTGTAGTATTACTGTAGTATTACTGTAGTTTGACTGTAGTATTACTGTAGTATTACTGTAGTTTGACTGTAGTATGACTGTAGTTTGACTGTAGTATTACTGTAGTATTACTGTAGTTTTACTGAGTGTTCTGTGTGCAGGGAGCTTCCTCACAGGTGGACGTGGAAACAGCTGGCTGGACATTTACTGCTGAAAGGGTCAGTTCACTTCTTCTACTGAATGATTGAATTCATTTCTTCTTCTACTGAATGATTGAAGTCATTTCTTCTTCTACTGAATGATTGAAGTCATTTCTTCTTCTACTGAATGATTGAAGTCATTTCTTCTTCTACTGAATGATTGAATTCATTTCTTCTTCTACTGAATGATTGACAGACATGTGGATGTAAACCCTTCATGCAGAAGCTCATTCACATTTCTGTGTGTTTAGTCTGAAGACTCTCTCTCTCTCTTCTCTGTGTCTGTTGCTCGCCCGCAGGTTAACAGCTGTGGTCGCTCTGCCGTTTTACTGCGCCAGCCTGGTGGAGACTGTTCAGGTCAGTATGGCTTATTACTGATGATCAGGTTCCGCGGCAGCTCTGTGGGAGCAATGTCTGTTCACTCTGAGAGACGTTAACGTGTCAACGACATGTTTTCATCGTCAGTGTCGTTGGAACTGATGTTTGACAGTGTGGAAACGATCTTTGCTTGTTACAGTCAGAGTCATTGATCATGTGTGATGATGTAACGGTAAAGATCTTGTTGATATGAAGCTTTGAAGGTTGTTCTCTTGATAAACAACCTGCAGCGGCTGATTGGCTGTGCGTTGATTCTGCTTCCTGTGTCGTCTCCACAGAGCGAGATCGTCCGGGACGACTCGTCATCCGGTCTGCTCGATTGTGTCCGTGAAGGTCTGACCCGGCTGTTGGGTGTCGGTGCTCCTCACAGTCGTCGTCTGCTTCCTCTCAGCTCTCTGCTGCTTCCTACAGCTCTGCACGCCGTCCTGCGATACGCCATTGCTGCCTCCGTTCAGCGGGTGGCGCTGTGGTTGCACCAGCGTGGCAGGAAGCAGCGGGTGGAACCCAGCAACCCGCTGGATGCCTACTTCCCCGAGCTGGCGGCGGCGTGGGCGGGGTCTCTGGTAGCCGACATTGTGCTGTTTCCTCTAGAGACGGCGTTGCACCGCCTTGGCCTGCAGGGCACGCGCACCATCATCGACGCCACCGATGGCGTGGTTGGCGTGGGAAATGGCGGCAGCCCGCTGGTCCTCCCTGTCAACACTCAGTATGACGGCTTCTCCGACTGCCTCCACGCCATCCGCCGCAAGGAGGGCACGGCAGGGTTTTACCGCGGCTTCGGAGCGCTGGCAGCACAGTACGCACTGCACGGAGCGCTGCTGGCTGCGGCCAGGACGCTGCTGAGGCTGCTGCTGCTGGAGGGGCGGGGCAGCTAGATGACTGCTGCCATGGAGACCTCGCAGTATCACTTCCTGTTCACACATCAACCATCAATCCACAATGACGACGAAGGATGAAGTGACATGAGTTAAACACCGTAGAGCTCGACCTGAAGTACGACGACAATCTGATCAGCTGATAGAAACACACGTCGACATCAATGTCAGCGAGTCGTCAATATAACTGATCACAAACATCTTAATCTGTGTTATGATCAAATATAGATTTAATGTCAGCACTGAAGTCACCTGACACACACACACACACACACACACACACACACACACACACACACACACACACTGGTGAATGGATGAGACAGCTGATTGGTTTATAAAAGATAAATGATGATAAAATCATTAATATGTAATATATTACTGATGAGTCATTATATATTAATAACAATATATACGAACAAACATAAATTAAAAGTTCAGATGCGTCACTCCGTCAGCACTTCCACAGACACCATAGCAACCGCTTGGCAACCATTTCGTAATACCATAGCAACCATTACTGACCTAGCAACCAGCTGATGCTTCACCTCCTTCCTGCAGTCCACATTTAGCTCCAGGTCATGTTTAGCTTACCTTAGCTTAGCACAAAGACTGGGAGACTCTGAACATTTGCGTCACTTCCTGCCTTTAAACAAAATGTTGTTGTGCGTAACCATGGAAATGTTGTGTCACTTCCTGTTTAAGCATGAACTCATGATCCTGTGTTAAAATCATAAATGCCGAAAGCTGATTGGTCAGCCTCAGCTGCTGTGTATTGATCAGTGTGTGCGTATACAAGTACTGATGTGTGTGAACACCTGTCGGCCAACAAACCACTTCCTGTTTGTATAAAGTTGTAAAAATTAAATAAGTTCTATGTATTAAAAGTAAAGTAGCTTTAGGTGAAATAATATGTGATGCATCGATATTTAAATCAAATGAGTGAAACTAAATAAATCAGTTGAAGCACAAACTGAACTGCTGTCGATTTTTCAAAATAAAAGTTTGGAGCTTGTTTCCAAACAGTTTAAAAGTTTCCAACAAGTTTTTTTCCTTTTTAAATCTGCACGTGTTGGTTCTCTGTTGTCACGTTGAAATTTTGTTTTCATCTGAAATAAAATGAAACGAGTGTTGAAGTGCTGCTGCATCTGTGATGTCATCACTCAGTATGAATGTTAAATGTTATGAATGTGAAAGTCTGCTTTGTAAACTGCATTTTTGTTTTACTTACATTCATTTTACTTTATTAATATTTACAGGTTTGTTTTAATTTCAGAAGGTTTCTTCATGATCAGTTTTTTTATAATCTTAAAGAAATGCATTTATAAGAGATTTATTAAGAGAGGCAGCTTTATTTTATCATTATTCTCCATTTCACATTCATTTTATTTTAGTGTTAGTTAATCAATATAGTTGTTATTTTCATGTATTAAAAAATTAGTTTATCAAATGTTTTATTTTCTTAATATTTTGTCTCCTTCCTGTTGAAAGCAGATTTCGTCTTCAGGCCGGAACCTTCGTGTCGGTGGTCGTTGTTTCCAGTCGGACTCAGTTCCTCTGCACCCTGCATGTTCTCTCTCCGCGCTCCGTATCTCCTCTGACTGCTTGTTTGTTTGTTTGTTTATCTTTTATCCGGTAAAATCCTCCGTTGTTACCGGACATGTCGGCTGGCGGGAGTCTGGCGGGTGGCGGGAGTTCTTTGTTCTCCGGGTTCCGGGTTCTGGGACTTTACTCCAACCACGTGCCGCACGCGCTCAGGTACCACAAGAAGCACCGGGAGTTTTACGTAGTGACGGCTGTCGGGAAATGTTTCCACACGTACAACGTAAGAAACTGTTGTTGTTTATGTTTGTATGTTTGTGTTTACAACGTGTGTCTTCGTGTGTCTGTGTGGCCGCGTGTTTGTCCTTTGACGGCTTCCGTACAGCGTGTCAACATCGGAACATCAGCTGTCTGAGGAGGAGCCGACCGATCTGAGACACCTGCAGAGTGTGTGTGTGTGTGTGTGTGTGTGTGTGGAGGGGACATCCAGCCATCACACATCTATCGATCTCTGATCAGCTCCTGGTCCTGGTGGTCCCGGTGGTCCTGGTACTCCCCCACAGAGTTCACTGCTGTTTGCTGAGAATAATTCCCTGTTTCCTTTATGAAGTTCTGAATGGAGAAGTGATCAGTGTGTTGATTAATTGCTGTATTGATTACTTTCAGGTGAACAGGTTGGGGATCGTTGCTGTCAGTGAGTACATTTAAATCTTTTCAAACTGAATTCATTCTGATGATGCTGCTGACAGCTCTGCTCTCTGATTGGCTGCTGTGTTCTGATGTAATGTGGTGGTTGCTTAGGTAACAGCCTTCCAGATGACATCAGCTGTGTGGCAGCAGACCGGATGTTGGTGTTCGCCGCCGCTGGACGGCTCATCAGCGCCTTCGCCCGGAACAAAGAGGTTATTTTAGTTCCATTTAGTTTTTCCACATAAAATGTTTGTAAAAAGAAAACGGCTGAAATTAATGTGACCGAACTGTAAACAAACAAATATCTGTTAAAATGTGTTATGATCATTTTTTTTATTGAACAGCTTTTGAGAAGTTTCTGTTTTGAGGTTTTGTGTTTTTGGCTTTGATTGATTTTTGTTTTAGTGTTTAAAGATGTTTTAAATTCTTTCTACTTTTCATAAAATGTTTTTAGTTTGAATTACAACGTTACATTAGCAACACGTTAAAGATGATTTTTCTACATTTTTTAAATATTAAAATAATTGTCTGTCGCTGCAGTTTATCTTGAGCTGTGATATATTTGTTGATTTTTTATATGAGTTCTGTTTAAATGTAAAACAGTTGAATTGAAAGAAGCAAATTTAGATTTGCCCTTCGTGCAGGTGGTGATGTGTTACCATGGACACAGACAGGAAGTGCGTGTGCTGCTTCCTCTGGGTGATCAGCTGATCTCTGCTGACAGCGGTGGTGATGTCATCGTGTGGGATGTCCAGGGAGGAGGTGAGTGGGCGGAGTTTCACCTACACTCACTCACTGCTTCGTCCTGTCCTGTTTCCCATCATGCCTTGCTTTCTCTCTGTCAGATGTTTACCTGCGGCTGCAGTTCGACCCCGCCACCTTCGACGTGTCGGCCATTATGCACCCGAGCACCTACCTGAACAAAGTGCTGCTGGGAAGCTCCCAGGGTGCACTGCAGCTCTGGAACATCAAGACCAGGTTAACATTTTAGCATCCAGGCTAACGCTGTAGTTTGGTGGT